>VLTN01000058.1:0-220816 GCA_008330645.1 Cafeteria roenbergensis
CCGGCTCGTCGAACTTGCGCTGGGACTTGCCGTCCAGCACAAGGGGTCTTGCCGAAGGGGCGGTCTCCAACGATCTGGGCGCGCTGGAACTCGGACTTGGCATCGAACGTGATGTTCTTCAAGCGCATGGTCACGGACATGTCCTCGGTGACCTCCTCGCGGAACCTGCAGCGGGAGGAGGCGCGGTTGCGCGCGGAAGGACAAAGCGCAAGGCGGCGGAGTCGTGTCTGGGCTCCCGGAGCGGGCCGGCCCGCAGCGGCCGCGGCAAGCGAGCCAAGGAGCCAAGCAGAGAAGCAAGCGGCGGCTCCAGGCTGCTCGCGCCTGCCGACCGGCCGGGACCCTGCGCTCACCAGAGCCGCTGGTCATCACGACCTCGGAAGCAGGCGCAGCGGCGGAAGCGGCGGCCATGGCGTCGGGCTAGCGGGCGAGTGGCCTGCAAAGTGCTGGGTGCCGCGGCATGCTCTGCCGCAGCAGCAACTGCTGGCTCGCTTGGCGCATCGGCCGGCGCTGCACCCCGCCTCAACTCACTCCAGTTGTGGCAGCCGGCGCATTCCGGGCCGCACCTCGCACCAGCCTGCACGCGGCCACGCGCTTGACCGCCGCAGGCGCTAAGGAGGCCCGCTCACCGGACCGCGCCGCTCGCCGACGCGGGTGTCCAGCTGCCCGCACAAGCAGCCCATCCCCCGCTGGGGCTGGCGACAGCAGAAGCCCACACCTGCGCAGTACCGGCTGTTGGGACCCGGAAGAGGGTTCCCTGGCCGTGCCGCTCGGTTGTGCTCGTGCAAGCGCCTGTGTCCAGTCACTGGTGCGGCGGCGGGCTTAGCAAGTCGCACTTGCTCGCGCGGCTGCGACTCCCTGGCAATCGCCCCGTGGGTCAGCTTGCCCTGCGCCGACCCCTGGCTTGCAGAAGCAACGCTCTGTTAGGCCCAGTCAGGCCAGTCGTTCCCGCTGCGTGGTCCCGACGCTGCTTGAGAGGCTCCTGCAAGTAGGGTCAACTTCAACCTTGGCAGGGTGCCGATGAGCTTCCGAGGAGAGCCCGAGCCCGAGCACTGGGGCGATGACGCCATGAACGTCAAGATTGCAGCAATGGTGTCCGTGGTCGCAGCGGCTCTGATGGGGGGCCGTGGCTGGCGCGTGCATGCACCACCGCCCGCCCGCCAACGCGCCCGCCTGCGTGAACAGGGCCCACCACCGGTGCTGCGGCGCCACCAACCGCGGGTCGCGCGTGGCCTGTGCAAGCCTCTCGTACCTCCTCAGCGGCGGCGTCCTCACGGCGGCCAGCCTTGTCCACCTCCCTCCCCGATTCGCTTGAGGGCCTCGACGACGTGGTGCCCGACTTTCCCCTCGCCTTCTTCCTCTGCGGGCTGGGCTTCTTCGTCACCATGGCCTTTGAAGAGGCCGGCGCGGCCTGCGCCGCTCCCCGGTCAGAAGACCCGGCCGCCTCCAAAGAAGGCCTGGCCGCGCCCCTGCTGGGAAGCGGCCAGGCCGCCTTCAAAGGCGTGCAGCTCTCTCCGCCGCCGTCGCCCGCACGCTCAATGAGCGAGACCGCCGTTCAGTCCGAGGCGGCGTCAACTCGGGTCTCTCATGTTCCCGGCTCGCCGGCGCTCGGTGCCTCGCTCCAGGCCCCGATGGCATCCGTCGCGTCCCGAGCCCTCGACCCGGAGTCCGCCACGGCCTTGGCGCTGGCGGGTGCGGCTCTGCACGACGCAGAGCTGGACGAGGACTTTGGTGGCACGGCGGAGGGGGCGGGCTCCGTGGCGCTGATGCACGGCGTCCGCATCGGCGGCTCCGGCTCCGGCGGAGCCAAGTGGGCCATCGCAGTGATTGTGCTTTGCTGCCTGTCCTTCCACTCCTTCGTGGCGGGGGTGGCCCTCGGCGTGGCGTCCAGCCCAGGCCAGGTCATGGACATCCTGGTGGCCGTGGTCGCGCACAAGGGCCTCGCCACGTCGGCCCTGATCACGGCCATGCTCAGAGGGGGCGCCTCGTGGACGGCACTCCTCGGCCTGGGCCTGTTCTTCTCCGCCGTGACGCCCAGCGGCATCGGGGTAGGCATGGCCGCGTCGTCCGGTCTGGGCGACTCGCCGGTGACGTCCGGGCTGCTGGCCTTTGCCGCGGGGACGTTCCTCCACGTGGTGCTGTCGAGATGATCGTCCACGAGCTCCAGACGATTTCGGGCGCGCACGGGGAGGGCGACGGCCACGGGCACGGCACATCGGAAGGGGGCTCCAAGGCGGGCCGCGCGTCCCGGCCCAGCACGCCGGCAGCCCTGCTGGCGGCGCTGGCAGGCTTTGGGGGAATGAGTGCGCTGTCCCTGTGGGTGTAATGGCGATCGGCGCGTGCTCCTGTCGCCCCTGTGGAGGTGTGTGGCTCTGTGCGCGGGTCTGGCAAGGCTTGGATGAACCGGCTTGATCTCGCTCGGCCCGCGGCCTCGACCCTGCGCTGCCACTCTTGTTCGGCGCGGGCACGCACGGGCCTGCTGTGCGCTGGCAGAGCTTCAATGGCAGCGCGGCCTGCCCGGTGTGCTGAGCAAGTCCCTCGTCTGCGGCATGCGAGCGAGAGGCGCGCAGCGAACTTGCACGAGGGTTGAGCACGCAAGGACGCCGAGCGGGACAGGACACGCAGAAGCTTGAAGGCGGGATGAAGGCGGCGCGCGCTAGTGGCTATGCCCGTGGCTGTGCCCGTGGCTGTGCCCGTGGCCGCCGTGGCTGTGGCCGTCGTCGCTGTGATCGTCGTCTCCGCAGGACGCAGCCAGGGCCGCTGTCGCGGCAAGGGCGTCCGCCGCCCTGCTGTCAGCAGACGCGTGCTTGCTGCATCCAACGTGGGGCGTGAGGGGGCCTGAGCGGGAGCCAAAGGCGCGACGGTCGACGCCGGTGGCGCGGCGCCCCTCCTCCGCCGCTGCCAGCAGGCCGTCGCGAGCTGAAGCCCTGGCGGCCACCGCGCTGCGGGAGCGGCCGGTGCGAGCTGCGGAAGACGCGCCCGCCCCCGCGCCTGCGGTGATTTCGAACTCGCAAGTGGCGTTCGCCTTCCAGCAGTTGGCCAGGTCGTCGGACCCGCAGCACTCGATCTGGATGGTGGTGTGGGAGATGCCGTGCTTCGCGGCGCAGCGCTGGGCGTCGAAGAGGGTGCGCGAGGGCGTGTCCGTGACGATGTGCACCGTGAGGATGATGTCCTTGGGCGTGAGGGCCCAGACATGCAGGTCGTGGACGTTGGCCACGCCTGGCAGAGCCTCGAGCTCCTCAACGAACTCGACGGTGTCGATGCGGCCGGGCACGGACATGAGGAGCATGGAGGAGGCCTCGCGCACGATGCCGAAGGTGGTCCACATGACGAGGATGGAGAAGAGGAAGGTGCAGATGGGATCGGCGATCTTCCACTCGGGGTTGTACCAGATGAGCCCCGCGGCGATCATCACCCCGATGGACTGGATGAGGTCGCCCAGAGCGTGGATGAAGGCAGCACGCACGTTCATGTTGGTGTCGTCGGGCTGGCCACCGCCGTGGCTGTGGTCGCCAAAGGCGGTGCGGACGCACCACCCCATGCAGCGGGTGCAGCACCCGGCCTTGGGCTTGGGTGCATCAGCCACAACCAGGTCCATGCCAGTGCCGTAGCCGCTGCTGGACACGGACGGGGAGCCGCCGTGGCTGTGGCCGTGGTCACTGCCATGGGAGTGGCCGTGGCCGCCGCCATGGGAGTGGCCGTGGTCGCCGCCCCCGCCGTGGCTGTGGCCGTGGTCATCCCCGCCGTGGCTGTGGCCGTGGCCCTGGTGCAACACGCGCATGAGGGCGATGTTTACAACCAGGCCGATGGAGGCCACGATGAACATCAGGCGGCCATCAACGTCCTCGGGCTCCTGCAAGCCGCAAACGAACAACCCGAGTCAAGCAAGCACGGCCGGGCAGGGTGGCAAGCTTGGTCGATTGGCGCAGCGCCAACCGCAACCCACTCGCAGCCATGCCGGCCGAGCCGCCCCAGGCGCCGGGGGGCACCGGCGACACGGGCGCGCCAGTCGCGACTGCTCTGGGGCCGGGCTTGTTGACGATTGACAAGGGGCAGACGATCGGCCGCGCGCCGACGATTGACCGCAAAGCGCGCGATCGACTGACGCCAGTCACGCTTCAACAAAGCCCCCCTGCAACATATCGGGCCAGCGCGCGCCCCAGGGGCGGCTCCGACCACCAGCGCGGAAAGTCTCACAAAAATGCGAAGCACGGCCTCGTACACAAGCGCCGCGACCAGAATCCAGATGATGAACACGGACACCAGCGCTCCAAACACCTCGAGGCGCTTCCAGCCAAACGTCATCTTGGCTGACGGCTTCCGCCGAGCCATGCACATGGCAACCACACTGCAAGTGCCCCCGGGAGAGTGCCAGACCGAGCAAACAGCGCTTGGAGAACGCCGCACCGAGGGCGGGGCAGCCGAGCCCGCCACGCGAGCAGGCGAAGTGGGGCGGGAAACGGTGGCGACGCGAAGCGCAAGTCGCCGCAAGGGCGGGCTCACCCGATCACCAGGCTCGTCACGTCGGAGAGCAGGTGCGCCGCGTCAGTCATAATGGCAATGCTGCCGCTGAAGTACCCTCCCACGGTCTCGGCGATCATGAACACGAAGCACAATGCAATCGCCAAGCTGAGCTGCCGAATCGCGGCAACAGCCTTGGCATCGTTGTCGTCGCGAGCGCTGCCGCTGCCCACCGCTGCGCCATGCGAATGGCCGTGGTCGCCCTTCCCGTGCGAGTGGCCGTGGTGGCCCTCGGAGGCGACGGTAACGGAGACCTCCGACTGGGAGCTGGTCGCCTTTTCGTCGATGAGGCGGTCGCCCCGCTCAGCGACGGCTGCCATTGCTGCGCAAAGGGTGCTCCGAATTCAGTATAAGGGCTGC
The DNA here is from genome assembly GCA_008330645.1 of Cafeteria roenbergensis. Taxonomy (NCBI): domain Eukaryota; class Bigyra; order Bicosoecida; family Cafeteriaceae; genus Cafeteria; species Cafeteria roenbergensis. Next base: position 4,879 of record VLTN01000058.1, read on the forward strand.
CTGGCAAGCGGGCGATGCCAAACCGGACCGCGGCTGGGCTCCTGACCGTCGCAGCCAGCGGGAGTGCGAACTGATGGCCAGCCAGGCTTGCGACGCCTCTACCACCACTTGCCCACGGCAGAGATGCAACAACACCCTTTGCTCGACTGCAGGCGCTTGCAGCTGGGCCACCACCGCCAGCCGGCCAGTATCGCTGGCCCCGGCCGTCCCCGACCCCAAGCTCCTAGGCCAGCAGCTCCCGCAGGCTCCTCCGCCGGCTCAGTTTCTCTACGCGGCGGTGAGGTGCAGCGCGGGCGATTGATTGCGTGGCAGCAAGGACACAGGTTTTGATTTTTGTTGGGTGGCCATCAACCCCGCAAATAGCGTTCCATCTCGGCCCCTGCTCCCTGGACAGGCGTGCGGCACAAGCCGCCACTACGCGATGTCGTTCGACACGAGGAGCGCTGCTTTTGCATACCTCCGCACGTACTACTCGGCAGCAGCGCTGGACAGGGAAGACACATTCCTGCTCGACGCCACAATTGACGGAATCGAGCACGCCCGACGAGTGGCTGTGGCTGCCGGCCAGTCCCTCCGGTGCCTCGAGCTGGGCTGCGGCCCCGTGGCTGCCTGGGCGCTGTGCCCTGGTGCTGTCGCTGGCGAGCTGTGGCTCGCCGAGCGCTCGGAAGGCGGGAGGCAAGTGTTGCACGAGTGGCTGACAGGCGACCGCGAGGCCTTCGACTGGTCCGTCTACGCCGCCCACGTCGCAAAGCGGATGGTCGAGCTGGGTGAGGCTCGCGAATCGCACCCCGCCGCCCCCCTCAGCGGCGCCGACGACGCAGGCGTGTCAGGTCCCAGCAGGGCTCACGCCGAGCCAGGCTCGGGGGCTCCGAGCAGCGCCGCCGTCGACACCTTCGCGGACGAGGGCAGCGCGGCAAGCGTCTCGCCCGGCATCTCTGAGGGCTCGCAGGCGGCGGGCAGCTGCGGGGCCTCTTCGGGGAGCCGGTCACGCCCCCTGACGGCCGCCGACGTGCTGGCTAGCACGCGCGCCTCAGTCGTCGGGCTGCTCGACTGCGACCTACGGCGCACGCCAGTGCTCACACGCGCTGAGGGGGGCGCAGCAAGGGCCGGGTCGGGCAGCTCCCCGCCGTCGTCGTTCCACGCAGTGGTCATGCACTCTGTGGCAGACGCGATCAGCGGCACTCCCGAGGAGTTTGCCGCCCTCGTGTCCTCTGCCGCGAGGCTCGTGGCCCCCAGGGGCTCGCTCCTTATCTCGGTCAACACGGAGGTGGACGAGTGGCACGCTGAGGCCGTAGCCTTCCCCCAAGTGCGCCTCTCTTGCGATCAGGTGCTCGCCGCGATTGAGGGGGCCGGGCTGCAAGCCGTGTTCAGCCGCCAGCGAAGCCGCCTGCCCGATGGCAAGGACACTGAGACGGCGCACACCATGGTCGTGCTCGCTGACAAGCCGCCGCGAGCTGAGTGACGCGCGCGCACCGCAAACCGTGCGGCAGAGGCGATGCAAACGCTGTCGCAGAGCCCGTGCCTCCCCCGCCCCCCACTCCGTTGCCCCGCCTTGCACGCTGGTCTCGGCTCGCCACGTCGCGGCCCGACTGGCGAGCACCGCAGCCCGACCAGCGCGAGCCATGCTCCGCGTCGCCATGGAAGAGGTCCGCGTGGCGAAGCTCACGGCCCGGCCGGGTGAGAGGTTGTGCTCGGGCCACTCCCTGCTCCCCTGACTTGCTGCGCCGGGCCCAACTTGCCCTCCGCCCTCCCGGTCTCGCGCCTTGCGGTTGCAGGAATGGACCCTGAGGGCTGGGGCAGCGCCGGGCTCGCCTCGGTGCCGGTGGAGGCGGTTGCCGACGAAGCAGCGGCACAAGCGTGGCTGCTCGCCCCCGACACCATCTCCGCGGCAGACTCTGACGCCGAGTACTTCGAGAAGGGATGGGAAGAGCGAGGCGAGCCGGTCATTGTGCAAGATGCCTGCTCGTCCTGGCCCGCGATGGAGCACGACGCGTGGATGCCCGCGGTCCTGGCCGCCAGGTTTGAGGGCGCGTCCTTCGAGTGCGGGGAGGCGCCCGAGGAGGAGGCCAGCGCGCTGGTCACGATTGAGTCGTTCTGGGAGTACTGCCAGTTCCAGCAGGACGACGACCCGCTGTACCTGTTCGACGGCACGTTCGAGTCGAGCGCACCGGAGCTGGAAGAGGAGTACAGTGCCCCTAGCTTGTTCCGCAACGACTTGCTGGCGCTGCTCTGCGAGGGCACGGACGACCCCGATGCGCGACCGCCTTGGCGCTGGCTTCTGGTGGGCCCGACGCGGTGAGTTGAGGCGCCGGCCTTGCGCGTTCGCAGGCGGATTCGCAATGCTCGCGCCGGCAGCCGCTGCAGGGGAGCTCGGGGCTGCGCGTCTCACTCGCAGAGCGCTGCTCACCGGCAATTGTTCCGCGCAGGAGTGGCTCCTTCCCGCACGTGGACCCGCTGGGAACCTCCGCGTGGAACGCATCGGTGCACGGCCGCAAGTGGTGGGTGCTCTTCGCCCCCGGGACGCCAGAGGACTTCATTAAGGCGGGCATCGTGGACGCTGGTGGGGAACCTGGCAGGGACGCGCCTCACGGGGCGGCTGCCGCCTCATCGGCAGCAGAAGAGCTGGCTTCTGCTGCCAAGGGTGACAAAGACTCGGAGGCGCATGCCCCCGACGGAACGCCGTCAGCGAGCAGGTGGTTTATCAGGGTCCTCCCCAAAATCCGGGCGGCCGTGCACGCGGCTCAGTCGGGGGATTTGCCGGGCGCGCCTGCGTGGCTGCGCGAGGCCAGAGTCTTCGAGTTCATACAAGAGGAGGGAGCGACGGTGTTCGTCCCATCGGGATGGCACCACGCCGTTCTCAACGTGTCGCCGGGAGCCACGGTCGCTGTCACCCAGAACTTCGCGTCTCCGACCAACCTGCCCGTGGTTTTGGCCGCTCTCGAAAAGGAGCACCCTGAGATGGCACTCGCCCTCAGGGCAAAGCTCAGCAAACGCACAACCGAGTCTGCGCCGTGACTGCGGGGCTTTCATGGCGGGGCCAGCTTTGAGTGACACCGTCGGTTCCGCCGCAGCAGACGGCAGAGCTTGGCTCGTTCGCGGCTTCCAGGGGCACAAAGGCACACACGGCGTCGGGCCCGGCCGAAGTCATGGGGCGAGCATCTGCTTGGTTGGCTGGGCTTGCCGCGGCGGGCTGTTACCAACTTCGCTTGGCTGCCGCAGAGGGCATGTTTGGCCTGGGCGTTTCGGCTCCCCACGACGTGCCGTCTGCCATCCGGACGGTGGCCGACGCCTGGGCCCGGGATTGCTTTGCAGGGGCGTATGCATCGCTCAATGCTTCTTGCCATGACCTCTCTGACTCGCACAAGCGCATCGTGGCCCTTGGGTGAGAGCGGTTGCAATCAAGCCGCAGCGCGGGTCGCTCTCGCGCAACCGAGCTGCCGAAACGCCACCCAGCTGCGCGGCTTGCGTGGCCCTCTTTCGCAGGTTTCTTCGGTGCCACCTGGTTGCAAGCCGGCGCCCGGAACCGGAGGAGTGCCGTGGTGTTGGCAGCGACCCTCTGCAGTGCCTCCCCTTGCTCTCGCCGACGAATTTTCAGCTGTTCACGTCCTTTGTTGTGCACGCCGACGTGATGTGCCAGCACATTGCCGAGCAGCTCCACCAACGGCTGTCCAGAGAGGCGTCCTCTGCGCTGATGCAGGCCTCTGTGGCAGCCGAGCGGTCGATGCAGATGCTCAGCTCAGGCATGGAAGCAGTTGTCGAAGACCAAAAGTCAGTGGTTCGGTCGCAAAGCGTTGTCGTGGACAGCGTTCGGCACGCTGCTGCTGCATTGCGCGAGCACCACGAGAGGCTGAGGGCCTCCGTCGCCTCGCTGGCGGACACGAGCGAAGAAGCTTTCGAGCGCATGCAGTCGAAGCTTGGAAGGATCGACTCGACTCTTGGCACCATCTTGGACCTGGAGACTTCCATAGCCGGCTTCGTTGACAGCGCCGGGGCCGCTGTTTGGTACGTTTCAGTTGTAGCAGTCGCGTGGGTTGCCTCTTCCAGCCCGCAGACTGCACGGTCTCGTCCGGCGATGCTGCTGCTGACTGCTTTGGCGGCCTCTGCGGAGTGGGCGACGTGGTGGGCAGCAGGCCGCCGCCCCAGCTCGGCGCCCTCTGGAGCAGCTTGGCAGCAGCCGCTGCAGCTGCTTCACGAGCGAGCAAGCGACATCGTATCCTTCCTACGGTGGCTTCACGTGCTGACCCTGGCGGGTGTGATGCTCTGGCATTGGGTGACATTCACCGACACCGGCGTGCTCGCGCTACAGAAACTCGCGTCTCTGGAGGCACTCCTCGGCAAGTCCTCCGTACCGGTCGTCAAGGGGGCTGCGGGAAGCCTCATCGCCCCGTCGCGGCCACCGGCTGCGGAGGAGACCCCCGACTCCGACTCCGACTCCGGCTCCGACTCTGACCTGCACGCGGATCCGTGCGAAGAAGCCGCCTTGCCCCGAGACGCCTCCCACACAAAGCGGGCATCCTCTAGCAAGCGCTCCCGACGAGCCCGCAACGGGATGGCAGCGTGAGAGCCTCGGGGCCGCACGCGTTCCGTCGTCAAGCGTTCCTGCGTGAGACCAGTGCGTGAGACGCTGCTGACGTCTGATTCGAGGCCTGCTTTGGCTGCAACCACGAGCGGCGCGCACGCACGAACCTACGCACGGTGGCCCGCAGTGGAAGCCATACCGGCATGTGCGGCCTCCTCGTGCTCCCGGGGCGCATCCCCCTGGTCTTCGGGCGAATCCGAAAACGCGGCGACGCAAGTCGCGAGCGCATCGACAATGGCAGCGAACAGCGCAAGGCTCGCGATGATGATGATGTAGGCCATCGCCCCCCTCGGGCTGGGGGCAAAGTCGCCAAATCCGACCGTCGAAGCGGTAACCCAAGTCGCGTAGAGCGCGTCCCCGTAGTCCCAGCCCTCGGTGGCATGAAGTAGAGCCGCGCCGATCAGAAGCATCGCGACGCCCAGAAGCGCAGCGGCCCAGCAGTGGGCTGTGGCGTCTCTGCGCGTGCGGAGCTGCTCGGACTCGTCCTTTCGGGCCCGCGTGCAGCCCTTGGCAGCACGCCCGATGCACAGGCTCCACGCTTCCCCAAGCACAGCGAGCACGAGGCCTGTCACGACGATGCCGACCGTGCCGAGCAGCACGGTGGCCGCCTTGCCGCCCGGGGTCTGAGGCGCAAACGTGCCGTACCCGATCGTACTGGTGAGCGTCATGGCGAAGAACACGCTGCCGCCAAAGTCCCAGTTCGGGCTGCGACCGGGACGAGGCGCAAGCGACCACTCTCGCGGAGTTTGTGCATGCAACAGTCGAATGCGATTCAAGCTGGCCGGGTGCCTCGCTGCGCTTGCCAGAGCCTGGCAGCGCCCGCGTGCGGGGGGCGACAGAACAAAAAGACTCACTTGTCCAAGCTCGGGGCTGCCGCGGTCTTCTCTGCAAAGTCCTGGATCCGCCTGACGAAGCCCGGCAACTCGGCACGCTTGGAAGTCGAATTGGTCAGCGACAGCACTGCCTCCCGCAGGCTGGCCAGGTCCCCCTCGTACGCTTCCGCGGCGGCTCGCTCCGTCGGGAGCTCGAGCTCTTTGAAGATGGCCGCGAAGATGAAAATTGTGCAGGCGTAGAGCACAAGCACAACGATGCAACGCTGCCACAGCGGGGTGGAGCTTCCCACCAACCGCCGCAGCACCGCCCAGCAGCAGCCTCGCGAGCCGCTCGCTGGCCGGGCAGCCGGCGCGTCGGCCGGCCGCGCTTGGATCTCTGGCGCGCTGGCCGTCATCTCTGCCTCACAGGTGAGACGCGCTGAGGTGGGCCGGCCGCGCGCCCGGGGCCGATTGGCTGGCTGGCTCTGTTTGCGAAGGCTTGTTTTGTTGAACACTGGCACGCAACTTACAGCCGGTCAGTCCGTCGTCTCTGCGCGATTCAACAGCAGAGCCAGTTGTGCGCGCAGGCAAGTTCGCCACCGCCCCGCCGCCCCGCCGCCCGGGCCCCACACAAGCCAATGGCTGCCTCGGGGACGTCGCGGGTGCTGGTCGTGCAGGACGCCGCATTCCCTGCGGAGCTGCAGGCCGCAGTGGACGCGCGCTTCCGCTCAGTCATTTCGCCCGGCTTTGCGCCGCCGCCAGGGCTGCCGGAGCCCGCGCAGGTGCTGCTGAGTGCCAGCCACGACGCGGTGACGGGCGACGTGCTCGATGCGTTTGGCGGGACAATCAAGGTCGTCTCGAACTTTGGCGTCGGCTACGACGTGAGCCGACGCTGAGCATGCGGCGATTGCTGCCCTGAGCGCAACGCGTGCTCAAGCTTCGCCGCCTCTCCCCCCTTCCCTCCCGCTCTTTCCGGAGCCTGGACGTTTGCGCAGCACATCGACGAGGCAGCATGCACGGAGCGGGGCGTCCTTCTCGGGAACACCCCCAACGTGCTGACAGCTGCAACTGCAGAAATGGCACTGGCCCTCCTTCTTGCGCACGCACGCAGGGTGGTGGAAGGCGATGCCCGTGAGTCCGGCAGCGAGCCAGGGTGTGCGCATCTACACGCTCTGGGCAGCGGGGCCGAGACGGAAAGGGGGTCAGGTTGTTGCAAGCGCGGGCTGGAGCGAGACCTGTTATAGTTTAATATATTTCTGGATATCACACATTTTTGGCCTCCGGCCAAAAATGTGTGTATAGTACTATACACACATTTTTGGCCGGAGGCCAAAAATGTGTGATATCCAGAAATATATTAAACTATAACAGTAATTATTCGCTGAATATATTGAAAACAGTGAAATATATTTGCCAAATATGTGTATAGTACATATCGACGCCGATAAGTACCTATAAGTACCTGAAAATTCCCAGCAAGCATTACGGGATAAAAACTTTGCAATATCACCAAAAAAGTTAACGGGTAAAACAAAATGTATGTATAGTACATATCGGCGCCTATAAGTACCTGGGAAATTCTCAGCAAGCATTGCCTGCTAAAAATTATCCAATGTTGCCAAAAAAGTCAACGGGTAATTATCCCCCATGCCGTACAGCGATTTTTGCAATAATTGGTTGAAAGCCATGGGGTACCCCCCATGGGTTCAGTGCAATTTCGGGTATTATTGCTCTGTGGGAGCATTTTGAGGATTAGTGGGTGCTGCCCCTTTTATCTTTTTTCTCTATAGTAAAATGTATTAACCGGGCAGGGGCTCTTATCATCTTGTACACACATTTCAGACCATGGCGGATTACAGGGGTATAGTTGAGGTATCTGTGGGAGCATTTGGGGAATTCAGGGGATTCTGCGTGTATAGCGATAGTGGGTGCTGCCCCTTTTATCTTTTTTCTCTATAGTAAAATGTATTAACCGGGCAGGGGCTCTTATCATCTTGTACACACATTTCAGACTACGGGGGATTACAGGGGTATCTGGGTAGTGTTGGGGATTCTGTGTGTATAGCGATAAGAGGTGCTGCCCCTTTTATCTTTTTTCTTTATAGTAAAATGTATAAACCGGGCAGCGTACAAAACACAACTGCAGGTTTTGGGGAAAGTCGTCGAAACTTTAGCGGGTACTGCGGGTTGGGGAATTACCAGGGTGGGGGAAAAGGGGAGTTTTGGGGATTTTGTGTGTATAGTGTGAATTCCTGTTATCATCTTGTACAGGTGCGATAACGTTTACTCATACTTCCACGGAACCTCTTCAGGGTTTCCGAACAATGCACTTTCCAGGTCAGCTGGTGGCGCCGTGGTTTCCTCAATGAATGCAAGCGTATCCTCAAACTCTGAAACTACAGTGTACACTCGCTCACGTTTTCCGTTAACTTGTTTACGGCTTGACTTCACAGTTAGGAGACTGAATCGCTCTAAGATAGAGTTCAGTGTCTTGATGGGAGTTTTCAAATCTGCCTTTCGAGTACCGATGCGTGCAAGAGCGCGTAGCGACTCTGCGTTTTTTGTAAGATAGTCGGTAAGGCCAGCAAGTTGGTCTTCTGTCATCATCTCGCCACGTGTAGCGGGTAGGAACTTCTTGAGGGCTACCATAACCTCGAACTGGTTAACTGTATCGCGATAGAAGATATCGCGCTTCGGGTTCAAAAGTGCTTCAGGGAGCCCCTCGATAGCCCACTTGGCGAATTTGATTGGTAGAAGGTTGTATCCTTGATTACAATGCTTCCATAGGTCAGCGCTTGGTTTGAAGCCGGTTGTGGCCGGCATGCCGTCGTTTTCTAAAAGCGCCTCGATGAACCTGTGCTTGCGCAGAGCGATGATATCCATCTGAGGCGTTTCTTCCTCTGCGCCGATTTGTTGTGCCAATTTGATTCTCATTGCTTCGTCATCAGTGAGAACAGGGATGTCGTCGTACTCGACATGCTCAACCTTGATAGAGATAATGGCATCTTCGTTGCTGTTCTCGACAACCTGAATCGAATAATTTAGCCTTTCCTCGATGATAGCCTGGAACCACTTTTGGAACACGACGTTAGAGATGTTTTCTTCGAGGCGATTCCAGATGGCGAGATGGCGGATGTGAGGTTCGGAGACGATGCGGTTCGGGAGGTTGTCCCAGCGTTTCTTGATGAGGAATTCAGTTAGCGCAGTGTGCGTAAGAGGCTCGCCCTTGTTTCCGGCGGTGTTTGTGCGCTTGTCAGAGTACCAATGGTCGACGTTCGTCGTCGTCTCTCGAACACGCCACATTGCTTGGAAGGTATCACGGGGCGTACAGGAGTGCGAACCTGTGTAAATGAACCGATGGTCAAAGTGAACCGTGGCGCTCTGGTTGATACCGATGGTAATGGTCGGCGTCGTAAGTACGACCTGAACAGAAGTCCAGGCCTCGTCAACGTTTTGGAGTTCGCGCTTACGCTTGTCGCCTGACTGTTGATGATAGATGAGATGGGGAATTCCCTTCTCCTTGAGGAATGGGGCGAATGTGCTGAGCATCTGCTTCTTTGACAGGCAGACCATGTAGATACGCTTACCGTCGCACACGAGTTCCTTGAACTTTTCCAGGAAGTCTCGGGGGTCTTCATAGCGCAACATGGTTTTAGGTTTGTATGTCCAGTCGTGTACCATGGCATAGCTATCGCCTGGGATTGTGGAGAAGAAATCTGTTGTGCGACGTGTAAGGTATGCGTCGGCGATAAAGAACTTTTTTGCGTTTTTGATGAGGTTCTCCCAGACCTCCATGTTAGCATCGTATTCCCGACAGTTGGTCTCTGACGTGATGGAAGCAAGGATGGTCTCAATCTCGTCAAGAATGATTACATCGTACTTTGCGGATTCGAGGCGGTGAAGCGACTCAATGGAGCAGATGACGCGCTTGCGCGTTGAAAGTTCTACGTCCTTGTTGCGGTATGTCTCGAATCCGCAATCTGCAAGGTCTCCATACACGGCCTCGCTGTACGTAATACGCGGTGAGAGCACTGCGTAAGTCATGTCTGGGTTCAGTTGAATGAATTCCTTGATCCTGTGGCTCTTTCCACACCCGAGGCCTGCGCTAATGAATACCTTGCGAGCATCGGATTCAATCTTACCGAGGTACCGTTCAGTGTATCGCGTCGTTGGGCATTTGAAGTCGACGACCGGAAACGACTCGTATTCTCTGATTTTTGTCATCTCACCGCATACCCGTGGATTGGTTTTGTTTGCGATGTAATAGAGACTTGCAATCGTGGGCTTCCCCTTGCTGACATTTTTCCAGCATTTCTGACAGTCTTCGAGACCCTTGTAATTTGTTGTTGATTGTGCAGACCAGAGATGAAACAGTTCAAAGGGTGCACCGCTGTTCTTCATGATATACGCACATTGCATCCACATGAAATAGGTACTTTCGGGTGCAATTGCGGAAAGAGGAATCACCTCTTCTCTTTCTGGAAACGCTTCGTGGAGACACTTGTGGAGACCGATTCCGCGCTCGGGAAGTGTCGGAGTTGCTACGCGGTCGGTTGATTTTTTAATGGGCTTCGTGAAACCCCGACCATGCGTGGGTTTCGTCGTGTGGGACGGAACCCCTTTTCCAAAAGCGCGTAGTGTTTGCTTCGACAACTTACAACCTGGGACTTCGTCAAAGGCAACGGTGTGTTCTGACTTGTTAATGAGATAGTTATGAATGTTAAAGTGTTCGTCGGTTGTCAAAGTCATGGGGCAGTTTTTCCCGAGGCCAGATTGGCCAGGGAGGCGAAATGCGCGCCATTTGTTGTAGACACAGCAATCGATGACCGGTTCTCTTTCAGAGAAGAGGAAGTCTTTGTTTTCCGGGTTGCTGTACATGCGTTCCAGCAACTTGTACATGAAACTGTGGAGGATGTTGATGTTCCCGAAAACGATTCCTGGGTAATGGATATGGTATGAGTGCTTGTATTTTTCCTTTTCTTGACGTGAGGCCGTGAGCATGTATGATGTCATGTCAACATTTCCGACCAAGACCTTGATTTCTTTTGCGATGGTGTCAGTAATTTCCTCAATCCGTGGCTTACCATCGTCATACCATTCGATGTCAAAGTAAAGAGCAACTGGGGTCTTTTCTTGAACCAATTCGTACAACTGCTGATTCGTCTTGATGAGTTCCTTGACCTTGTCTAGGGAATGGACAGCGTAGCACTTGGAAATGGTCTTGCGTCCAGGATATTGGATGTCCTGGGCAATCAATACTGAATCGATGTCCGCTTCGGCATTCGATTCGAGTTTCTTAATTTTGCGCTTGTAAGGGCAAATCGATGTCATCTACTACTAAGGTGTACAAAACGTTTAGATGTCTGAACGCAGTCAATTGTGTCCTGGGTTTCAATTGTGTCCGGGGGGGTCGATGTCCGCGGTGGCCTTCTTTTTGGCGCGATAGCGCCTTCGGTACTCGGCCATCTTTGCACGGTACGCGTCAATACCGCCCTCCGCGATTACACGCTCCTTGAACCTTTGCTGGCGAATTCGAGACTTTTCACGCTGAGCGTCAAGTTTTTCCTCTGCAGTCATCATTTTTCTCCTACTAGGGGTGAACGTTTTAACTGACTCAATTCATCCAAAGGGGCTCCGCCCCTTTTAAAACCCCGTCTAAGGGTTCCACACGACTATGAACTCTACCCGGTAACTATGATTCATAGTACACCAGCGTTAAGATGTTCGGTTCAAGTTGCCAAAAACCCGGGTTCGAGTCCTGACAACGCAAGTTTTTTTTGCAAGCTCTGCCGAGCCCGCAAAAAAAAACAATTGAGCCACTGGGTTTTTGGTACGCTTTTTCTAAAAGCGTTTGCAAGCTCTGCCGAGCCCGCAAGAAAACCAATTGAGCCACTGGTAGTTTTTGGTACGCTTTTTTTTAAAAAGCGTTTTTTTAAAAGCGCAGAGCGCCCCTAAAGTACTTGTCCATCTGGACACCCCGGGAATGTCCCATCTGGTGCGCCAGGCGTTCCCTGTCATCATGCCCTGCGCCTGAGGCGAGCGTTGCGGTGGTAATGGCCGGGCGGACGGTCTGCGAGCCGAGTTTGACGTTCTGACGGCTCAGAAAGTTGCCCAACGCGTTCGGCTTGATCGGAGCACCATTCTTGTTCGTAACGAGAGTTGGTAGCACGCGTCCGAAGACGCGCATCGACATTGCGACCCATTCGCGCGTGAACTCGGGGAGTTCGTAGACGCGGGCGCCACGCTTGTCGTTTTTGTGCTTGCGAAGCGTGAGCACGCCGGTGTCCAGGTCAAGAAAGTTCACGCTGTCCGTCGTGTGTGGACATGAGCCCACGATGATGCTTGCGAACTCGCTATTCCGGAACGGGTAGCCGTCCAGGGCAAGGCGCAGAATCGTCCAGATGGCCATGTTCTGCTTTGTTGGTTTGGCCGATACTTCAGCAAACTTAGCACCGAGTTCGGCCAGAGTTGGAAGCACAGCCCCTCGCTGTTGCTTCACAGGCTCCGGGTCTGGGATGTACTCTTTGATGAGTTCCGTCAGCGCCTGCGTCCGTAGGTCAGGCCTCGCTTTCAGTAGCGTCTGAAGCATCCTTTGCACCCTTGTCGGCTGGGTGTCCTTCATTACCGTATCGCGCATGGCCTCGTCGTCAATGATGTCCCCGATGACGCCATTACGCAGTGCGTACCAGTACTTGCTGGCCGTGGTCTCAGCGATGGTGTCAATCTTGCGAAGATCCTCATACAACCAGTGTCCGCGATAAGCCATTGTTCTACTATACATACACATTTATGTTTAAGTGAATCAATTGAAAAGTACGAATCATAACTAAGAAACCCTTTCTCGGTGTGTGTGTTTGACTTAATCGTATCTTTTGTCACCATTTGTAGGAAATGACATACCGCAGAACACTTCGCACTCATCAGAGGACAGCGCCGAAGGTACAGAATGTGGGAGATGCTCTCAGGCTGTTGGGTGCTGAAATCCACGGACGGTACCCTACGGCACATCCGGCAAGCAGGGCGATTGTGAATCTTCATAACACCCTGTCCAAGTTGCGCTCAGCCCTGGACACGGACTTCCACAGCCTCATTAGCGACGACGAGGCGCGACGCCTCGGGAACATCTACTACGTCCCGAGGCTTGAGAGGCAGGAAGCCGTGGGCATTGTCGATGATGACTCCGATGAGGAAGAGGAAGAGGCCGAGGAAGAGGAAGAGGAAGAGGAAGAGGATACCGAGAGAGATGAAGTCATTTCACGCCTCCTTATCAAAAAGCCAGATTGTGCTCCTTGATGTACCTTGATGCTTGCCCAAGGTTCATACCCGGATTCTCCCGCATGAGTTTCGAGACGAGACGACCACGACGCGCCATGGCATCACACGCAGGCCTAGGGCGTCGCACAGGTGCAGGTTCCTCGTACTGAACACCTGACCGTGTCCTGGCACCCCCTGAGATGGGCTTATACAGCCCCTTCTGCTTCACATACTTGCTGGCCTCAATCATGCTCATTCCGGTCTTCTCCATAACCTTCTTCACGATTTCGTGTCTGCCAGTAGCCCGTCCCTTTCCGATAATCTTCTTCTTCAAACCAGTCTTGTCCAGCACGAAATCACCGGCAACCTTCGCCAGGCCTGGAACGGGAAGGGCTGAAAGGGCGGAGTCGTACGCGCCCTTCTTCCAGTTGTACTTACGCTTGTCCGCGAGGGCATCAATGCCTTCGTTGATAAAACCGCCACCGGGGATGAACGAGATAAGACCCTGGCCGACACTGCGCGCTGCCTTTCCCAGCCAGTCCCAGAAGCCCCCTCCCACACGCTTAGTATGCTCTACAGTCAGCCTGACAATCTTGGCACTCTCGCGGTGCTTCAGCCCCGTCTCCTTCATGACGAATGCGATGGCCTTCTTCCTGTTGGCAGGGGTCAGTTTGAACTGCTTGTTTGTCATGGCCGAGACGCCACTGACGACGCTCGACGACTGTGAAGCGGAGAGCCCTGACTTCTTGACGCGTCGCACAGCATCAGCCTTGCGCTTGCCGGTGAACTTACCGCTTCCTTGGACGATTCGCAAGTCCTTGTTTACTCGTGGTGTGGTCATTGTGTTCTACTATCGCTTTTAAAAAAAGCGTTCCAAAATCGCTTTTAAAAAAAGCGTACCAAAAATGTCAGTATGCTTTATGAAAACATACGGAACCATATCCTCCAAAAGCGGGGTTTAAAAGGGGCGGAGCCCCTTTGGCGGAGCCCCTTTAGCGCTCCAAGTCTGCAACTCTGGCCTCTAGTTCTTGAATACTCTTGATGAGTGGAGCAATCAGCTCTGTGTACCTCATTGCGTAGTCGTACCCAGCGCCATCAACCAGGGGAGCCTTGGCCGTATCTTCACCCTCTGGCTTGACCCAGTCCGGGTCTGGTACCTGCTGGCGGGACTTGATGACAATAGCATTCCCCATTCCATCAACATCACCGTCCGCCCTGAAGACGTCCTCGACCTCTTGAGCAATCAAACCGTAATGCTTTCGCCCACTTTGTCCATCCTTGAATCTATACTCCACTGGACGAAGGCTCTTGATGAACTCCATCCCACGAGCAGGTGGGAGGTCGGCGATGTCCTTCTTCTTCTTCCTATCACTGGTGTTAATGGAGCCGTTAGCGCTGTAAATGTCCTTCCACCGGAACGAGCCAGCCCCGAGGTTGATGAGATTCGTTTCCGTTGGCCTGACATAACGTCCCCCAAAATCTGGGCGGTAATCGATGAAGAGACCACCGCCAATTTCTGTAGAGCCCATCTTAGCATCCATGAAAAGCCAATTACGTTCGTACCCTGTAGCCGTTGCTCCGAGAGTCGAGTCGATTGCAAATCTATCAACGGTTCCACGCTGGTCATTGATGATTCGCCAACGGCTCTTCACAGGATTAGGAATGACATCAACACCAGAGCCATTTACATACCCGTTCCACCCGATGGTGGAAAATCCCACGTTCTTTCCATGAGGTTCCCCGGTACCACTCGTGCACCCCGCCTGGATGAACATTTGACCACTCGCCATGCTCCCGAGACGGGGGTCATGGAGCTGAAGAACACATTCTGCGTCGGCTTGATCATCCCTTCCGAGCCTGAGGTTTCCGCGAATGCCTCCGGTGAACTTTGCGGGCTGTCTAAAATCACTGAAGTATCCAGCGTCGTCGAAGAGAGCAGGGTCGCGTGTATAGTCGAACTGGAACATCGTGAACTCATTCTGATTTCCAGACCCACCAACGGACTTGTGTCCTACGTTAAACCGTGTCGGTTGGCCGACGTACCCAGTAGAAGGGTTGCCCACGATAATACGCATATCGGGGAAATTGTCGCCCATGTACTCCGATGTCCGGGATGTCATAGTCAACATTGAAGCGGTATTCGTGTAATCGCTTGCCGAGTCTCCACCGCAGAGCTTCAACTCTGTTGTTGTGTCTGTTCCAGCCCGTGCAATCTGGAGATTGCCCCATACCTCGTGGCTTTCGTCGTCTGCAGTTTCACTGCCAACCCTGAGTTTGCCCTTGACGTCGAGCGTTGCCTGAGGATCGTCTTCCTGAATGCCTACCCGTCCTCCCTTGATTCGCATCGTCTCGCGAAGCCGAGACGAGTCGGTATAAGAGCCATCCTGGGTTCTGAAGATGATATTCCCCATCAAATTGACAACATCGTCCTCTCCCTTCATCGCAATTTGACACGTGTCTGCACTGTCAGGAATTGAGGGGTTCTGAATATATCCTTCGGCGTCGTTGTTAAAGATAATCCTACGCTCCGTCGCTCGTCCGGACGGTGCATTGTCCCCGTGGTCGTGGAGAATGACGTCTCCGCTTTGGACAATCATATCCCCAGTACTGGAAGTTGTATCTCTCTCGACCAGGATACTGTCGGCCTTGATTGTCCGACAGGTCAAGTCTTTGCACGTGATATCCTCGACTGTGCGAATACTTTTTACATACACTGGGAGAGACGTTGCCGATTCGAGTTGAGAGATGGACATTGCTACTACGCGCTTTTAAAAAAAGCGTACCAAAATCGCTTTTAAAAAAAGCGTACCAAAAATGGATGTGCCTTCGGCACAAGTTCAATATGCTTTATGAAAACACACGGAACCATATCCTCCAAAAGCGGGGTTTAAAAGGGGCGGAGCCCCTTTTGGCATCCACAAGGGGCAGAGCCAAGGTTGGCACTCTGGTATGAACTCCTGAGCAGTCCGTAGGCGCTTTAATGCCTGATACGCAAAACCACCCCATGCGACGACAGTTTCAAGGTTGGTTCTCCTGTAAAGTGTGAGCAAAACCGGGGGCCTGCCGGCCACGACCGGCTACGGCCTGCCGGCCACGACCGGCTTTAGAGGGTCTTCACAATGGCCAAACGCTCGCGCACCATCTTCTCCAATTCGTCGTAGGAGGAGTAGATTGCAATCTCGGCGTCAGTGGGGAGGCTCTCAAGGAAGTCCTGGCGGGACACGCGCAGTCCCTCGCGAGCAGTAAGAACCTCTGCGTCTGTGCCGTGGTTGTCCTTGATGCGCTTCTCCTCGGCTGTGAGAATTTCCTCGAAGAACTCCTTCGATGGGCATGCCATTACAACGGCATCGCGCTTGCGCTGTTGCGCCCACGCCCAGCAAGAGGTGAGGAAGAGCACCTGCAGAGACTTGTTCGCCTTAATCTGCCCCTTAACATGTTCGAGAACGACGTTCGAGCACTCGGTGTACGCGATGGCCTCCATGAGAGAGGAGTGCGTCCGACGTGCCTCGCTCAGGCGCTCCAACATGTCGCGCTTACACAGTGTCCGCATGTAATCGTCCAGGTCAATGACCATGTACTGCTTCTGCGACGACAACTTGTGGAGCATGAGGCTCTTCCCACCCTTCGAGGGCAGAACCAGCACATGCTTCTTAATCTTGTCCGGGGTTCGACACGTCCCGAAGCACGACTTACTGGCCGAGATTGCGAGCGGAATCAACACTGATGCTGTCTTAAGCGCGATTTGTCCGCCTGTCATTTCCATCTACTAACGCTTTTAAAAAAAGCGCTTTTAAAAAAAGCGTACCAAAATCGCTTTTAGATTTATGGAACTTACGCCGAAGGCGTATCCATTTTGGTACGCTTTTTTTAAAAGCGTTTAAAAGCGGCGATTTATTGCCACCCAAGTGCTTGCACCCAAGTTTTAGCCCCAGGTGCTCCCGCCACTGAGGCGGCGCGAGCCCGTGTGTTGGGAGGGGAGAACTCTGCCCCTTTAGCGGTTACGAATGAGGAGTTCATGTAGTCGTCATCGTCATCGGAGAAGTCGTCAGGTGGGAGCGATGCACGGTCGGCCAATTCGTGAATTTCTCGGCGTGCTTCGACGAGGGCTGGTCGTTCCTTAATCGCCTTGAACCCTTGCTTCTTGGCCAGTCGCTTATTCATACGGAGCAACTTGGCGGCGGCAAGTGCGCGTTTCTGGTATACCTGCTTCGCACGTTCCTCCTTCTTCGCGAGCGCCTCAATCTCCCTTCTAGTCCTCTCTTCTTGTCCCCGCCTCCTTAATTGCTCCATCTCGTACCGGCTTTCAGCGCTTCCTTGTGTTGCGATAACCCCTTCCTTTACCTGAGCCATATCCGTCATTTGTTTAAGGTAGCCCCTAATACTCTTTCGGTGGTTGCTGTCAAAGGCACGCGAAACACTAGACTCCATCAATTTTGTGATATCATCACGTAGTAATTCGATTTGAGACTGGAGTTTACGAGACATTCGGGCGTCACTGACAAGGTTCTTCATCTGGTTTGCAACTGATACGGCCTCCTTTTGATTGCCACCCTTGTGGATAAGAGAAACCAACACTTGCGCCAGGTGTCGGAGACCAGCACGCGCCTTGCTCGTGCTGATACGCTCACCCAGTGGCTCGTAAGTGCCGTCTTCGAACATCTCTTCGCCGATCTCCGCCTCCTTGTTCTGGCGCCGGAACTTCTCCTTCGTGGCTCGCTCCGTGGCAATCTCCTTCATCCTTGTGTTGTAGACACCGGTTTCCGCCTTTGCTCGCTTCTTAATCAACTCTTTCACGATATCGTGATATGACATTCTTCTATCTTATAGTAGCATATAAATCATGGAACTGACCAAGTCGACGATACGGCGATTCAACGACCTGAACAGGCGAGTCTTCTCCAGGGTGTCCGTGAAGCATCCGCTGTACCTGAACGGCAGTTATCGGTACAGCCCGTGGGCGTCGGACATCGACCTGTACAGCAGAGTTCCTCCCGAGGAACTGGAGAAGGTGCTACGTGTCCTCCTGAGCATCGACGACGACGCCGAAATGGTATTCCTGAAGTTGAAGATTGGAGAACACAAGACGAAGGATAAGGCTCTACTGAAAGACCCTGACCGTGTCTACGATTACCTCGCCAAGGCAGAGCCAGGGAGGCGCTGGGTGAAGTGTAACTGGCTCCTCTGGACAGGTGCAACGATCGAAGAGGTCAGTGTTGTGTATGACCTGGGGAAGCCTGTCAGCAAAGCCCGCATGGTCGCGTCCATTAAGAACGACATCGCCAAGTATGAAGCCGTACCCGACATGTACAAGGCGCTCAAAAGGCGCAGGCTCCTGCTCAAGAACAAAGCCCCCATTGACAAGATACTGAACGACACTCGGTTGGGTCTCATGTACCTCTGCAGGGTAAGGGCAGAGACGCTTCAAAAGGCCAAGGGGCTGTTTCCGCGGGAGGTACTAAAGAAGGCCAGGGGCAATCTGAGACAGTCTTTGCGCGTCGTGCTTGGATTCGACCGGATCATGAGCCCGGACGAATTGCGCGACGCCATGAATCGCTTTTTGAAAAAAGCGTACCAAAAACGCCGCTTTTAAAAAAAGCGTACCAAAATCGCTTTTAGATTCATAAAACTTACGCCGAAGGCGTATCCATTTTGGTACGCTTTTTTTAAAAGCGGTTTGTAGTATGTCATTCAACGCTTCGACAGGCCAAGCAGTAGCACTAATCGAGGGAAAGGGCATCAAATCCACTCCCGTTTACTTTGACGAAGACGACATGGCAGGCAAGACGTCTGTAGACATCCCCAAGGGTAAGGCTCAGGCTGTCCTCATTCCGCCCTCCGTCGTATCCAAGCGCGAGCGCGATGTATGGTACCTCAGCGGGAAGAGTGGCGCGGGGAAATCGTATCTTTCAGCATCCCTGATTGACTTCTACAGGAAGACTGGCCAGCGCGTGTACGTTCTATCACCAATCAGGGATGCCAAATTCGGGAAGGACGCCAAGTACCTCAAGATTGACAATCTCGTAGGAATGTCGAGCAGTTATGACAAAGCCAATGCACGGTATCAAGAAGCGAAGATTCGCTTCAAGTACAAGAAGAAGGAACTGGCAGAAAACCCCGACCTGCTGATGAAACTGGAACTGCGTCTGAACGAACTCAAGCCTGACCCTTCGAAGCGGGGTCGCATGGAAATGAAACTGTGCCCCGACAAAATGGAGGAGTTGTTCAGCGATTCCGTCATTCTGTTCGACGACTACCAAGAGGGCATGACAGGGGGAGAAATCAAACTCGTTGAGTTCTTCCGTGATTTCTACTTGACGACAGGGCGTCACACGAGGACGAGCATGATTCTCTGCCACCACATCAGCAATGACCGCGAGAAGACCAAGATGATTATGACCGAGACTTCGAACATCGTGCTGTTCAGTAAGAGTACAACGAAGAGCAGGGAGTACCTCCTGAAGACGTACTACGGATTCGACAAGGGGCAGATTGCCGAGGTGGAGAAGCGCATGAAGGCTAAAGACCGCTGGGTCTGTTTTGACAAAGACATGGGGATATTGATGACGCCTCAGAGATTGTGGGTTCATTGAATAGAATGAACCCCCTGGTCTATGTTCCAATGAGTATCTACGACTTTGATACTTTCTGGAGCAAGCACCCAAAGACGCGGGGACAATGCCCCCGCATCCTTGAATACGACGACGTGATACGAGCAAAGAGCATCGACTCCTTGTTCGGGAAGAACAATGCCATCATTCTCTTTTATCCTGGGAAGAAGAGCAAGAAAGGCCTGACAGGCCATTACACGTGCCTAATCAAAATTGGGGACGAGTATCACTACTACGACTCCTATGGTGATTTCATTGACAAGCCGAAGCAGTACTCCAAGCAACGTAATGCCCTATACAACGAGCCGGGGAGGAAGAACAGCCTCATCGCATTGTTGCGCAAGGCACAGAAGGAGGGCGCTGTAATTGATTACTCACACTACAAGCACCAGTCGGAGCATCCCCTGGTCGCGACGTGCGGTAGACACTGTCTAACGCGCTGTATGCGAAGCGACCTGACCAACGACCAGTACGACGGGTTCATCACCGCCTGTGCCAAGAAGTGGAAGACGGACAAGGACGGCGCAGTGTCGGCGTCGGCGATCTGGCCACTTTGATATAAAAAAGCGATTATGGTAGGGAATGGAACACTTTCAATGGGTAGACGGCGAACTGGCGAAGAGTGACACCATCCAGGACGCAGTTGTAAGGATTAAGAGGGCGTCCCCGCTCTTTGCGCCAGGCGAGGACAAGAACACGGTATGCGCCGTGGAGCGCTTCTACTTTGAATCAATGCTCCCGCTGTTTGACACGACGCGCTACTCGTTCTCAGTCGGGATTCGTGCCGTAGGGTCTACAACGATGTCATCGCTCGCTATCGAGTGGGGAAGCAAGTACCTGTACGACTACCGACACGTGGGCGCGTACATCAACGGCGCACTACAGTCCATCGCAGGGTCTCTGGGTATCGAGAATGACAATAAGCCCACGTTCTTCTTCGACGCTGAGAGTTGCCGATTCGGCGTCGCCACTACGGAAGCATTCCGGACAGGGTTCCAAATCTTCGTATCGGAAGACTTTCACTATTGCCTCCATAACTTCCCGTACGCTGAGGACACGGAGGATGGGGGCTGGTGGAGGCTCGGCCTGGAGCGCGACGTAGAGATTCAGCCCGTGCTCACCCTCGAACTCCTATCACCTGTCAGGCGCTTCCTCGTGGACACGACCCTGCCCATCATCAAGTCCATGTT
Source organism: Cafeteria roenbergensis (assembly GCA_008330645.1). Lineage (NCBI taxonomy): Eukaryota > Bigyra > Bicosoecida > Cafeteriaceae > Cafeteria > Cafeteria roenbergensis. Next base: position 25,322 of record VLTN01000058.1, read on the forward strand.
GCCCAATCCACAGCGTCTGCAGGACGCGTCAGACAAGGACGGCGGTTTCATGGTCGACATGAAGTACTTCCAGGATACGAACCAGCACATCATCCCGATTCCTTTCAGTGTGGGCAAGGACGCAGTCCATCGATGGTCGAACCTCCTGCCCGGCTCGAATCTCCGGTCATTTGAGTTCTCATTCTTTTGGCTGGACTGGACTGGTGACCTCCGCCCCCTCGTTGTACTGCCCCAAGGAACTCTGGACATCAAATGCGTTTTTAAAACCCTCCGGCCTCTCGCCTAAATATTTATATGTTTCATAGTTAGAGATACAATGTCTACCTATGGAATGAGCACCTCAATCATCGCGCCTGCCTCCCTCAACTGGATGCCCCTCAAGGACGCAAGCATCGGAACCAAGATGTCGTACAAGAGCATCAAAAACAAGCCCATCGTGCCTGCATCTGGCGGAGAGAAGATGATGGCAGGGACAATTCGATGGGAGTCCATCGGGTTCACGGGACGTGTTAGCAGTACCCCCCGCTATACTCCCAAAATCGAATATACCATCGAGAACGTCGGTGATGGCCTTGGTGCTCCCCCAGCGGGGGTAGTGTGGACTGATGATGATAAGGCGAGGGGCATGCTCCTGAACGTCGCCGGTAAGATTGGCCTGCGTCGCGTCGGCGTGAACTGTCTTATCCAGCGTGCCTCCGTTTCTCTGAACGGTGCACCGGCCATTACTACGGAAGTTGCTCGTGACGCCGAACTGTACGCCCAGACGTGCAACCCTGAAGACCTCGCTGTCATCACCCCCGCCTCCGCGCCCGACGAGTACTGCTACTTCGACAGCGCCGTCACCAATAACCCGCTCAAGGATGGCGGAGACACTCCCAACATTCTCCAGACGCGAGGCCTCGGGGGGAGGTACGAATACGCTCTGGAGGCTTTCCCAGACACGCACGAGGTTGTTCTCACCGTCAAGCCGTCGGCGATGATTATGGCGAACCCTTTCCAGTTCCGCGAGAAGACGCCTACGCCGTTCCCCTCCCTGCAGAAGTTTGAGATGGCTCTCACGCTCAACAACCTCCTGAGCATGATTAACCTCCACCACAAGCGGATTGACCCGGCGGCTGCCGGGGGTGCCATCGGAGACGAAGGCATTAAGCGCCACCTTGCCACGGCACCACTCACCGTCGAGGTGACAGATGTCAGCCACTCAATTATCATGGAGTCCTTCGAGGAGTCTGAACTGCTCGAGACCCCCGGCGAGGTTCTGTATAACTGCCCCGAGGTCGAGACCGTGGGGAACAGCGACAGCAAACTTCTGGCACCGGGGGCGAGCCACGAGTTCGTCCTCAACGAAACCCGTATCCTGAGGGGTATTCCTACTCGTCTTCTGGTGGTCGCCAGGCATCGTCGCGCGGACAGTGACGTCTTCGCCCCTACTCGCTACGCAGTCCCGGGCGACTTCGAACTCGATGTGAACAACACCCCCCGACTCTTCTCGGGGATGAAAGCCACTCAGCGATACGAGGAGAACGTCAAGGCTGGGTATAACGGCTCCTTCTCGACGTATGCTGGCCTCAAGGCGTCGGTGTCTCGTGGGAACCCCGGGTCGGGAGGAATCACCTGCATCGAGTTCAATGCTCTCCCTCTGGGGTCGTTCGTGGTTCCCAACGTTCTCGACAACGTGGACGTCGGTGGACGATTCTGGTTTATCAACCAGTTGGACGTGCCCAGCACCATCGACTTCACCGTATACCAGGTGTTCGACAACTTCATGCTCTTCAAGGACGGTGACTACTCCGTCTTCCGCCCTACAATCTCGAAGGAGGACGTTGCAAAGGCGAAGGTCGTGTTTGCAGATGACGAGGCTTCACGCAACAGCGTGCGCGGTGGCTCTTGGTACGGGGACATGTGGAACACCTTCCGACGATTCATCAACTCCAAGGGAGCCCGTGCCGGTATCCGCTCATTCCGCAATGTGCCGATGGTGTCATCCTTCGTCGGCGACCGCACCATGCCAGGGCGGATGCTGAAGAGCGTGGGCTACGGAGGCAAGAAGAAGACGGGAGGGAAGGCCACGAAGGTGGGCGGTAAGGGCTCCCGGGTCGGTGGCGCGCTTCACCGCGTGGGTGGTAGCCGTGCATCTCCTGAAGACCTCGATGGTTTCCTGTTTGAGTAGCCGGTCTTGGCCGGCAGGCCGTGGGGCGACTTCGTCGCATATTCTACTGACATTCACATTGAATGTTCATAGAATTAGGCAGTTGGCCGGTCTAATATGGAATTGTTCTACATCGTGGCGTTCGTTCTCCATTCTATTAATAGCACAGAAGCGCATGGCACCACCACTGACCGCACAGCAGAAATCGGGATTATACGACCTATACTACGTCAAGAAATACACCTTCGGCAGAGACAAACTCTGGCGCATTGCCAATGCTCACGGCCTGGAACTGTCACAGCGTCAAGTGGCAGACTGGCTACGGAAGCAGGAGACATGGCAACTCTTCCAACGGCGCAAGCCTCCCCGCATCGTGCGCTCAACAACCACCAGGGCTCCTAACCGTGTGATGGGCATCGACTTGGCTGATTTGCAACTCATCGCCTGGGACGGTGTGCAGTATCTTTTGACGGCAATTGACCTGTTCAGCAAGAAGGCGTGGGTACGTCCCCTCACGAACAAACGCAAGGAGACCGTTGCCCAGGCCATGGACAACATCCTTGCCGAGGCCAAGCCTCGCGGTGTACGCTCTGACCAAGGTTCCGAGTTCGTTAATCCGATGTTCCGAGCACTGTTGAAACGGCACAACGTGAAACAGATTCTCAGCCTTCCCGGCAAGCCACAGTCCAATGGACAGGTAGAAAGACTGAACGGCATCCTCAAGGGCATGATTAAAAAGGCTATGCGTGCTTCTGATAACCGTGACTGGCCATCGTATCTTCATCTCATCGTGGACGCCTACAATAATTCCTACCAGTCAACTATCAAGATGACTCCGAACGAGGCACATGCTCTGTCGGAGGCTGAATACGACGTCGTAGCATCACGCATCAGGAAGAAGGCTTCAGCACTTTCGACTCCCCCTCTGTTCAGAGTGGGGGATACTGTTCGTGTCGCCAAGTCCAAAGTGTCCAACGACGGGGAGATATGGAGTAAGTCTCTGCACCGTATCGTGAAAGTACTTCGTCCTCGTTCTACATTCGTGGCACCTGTATATCGTCTCGACGGGAGACCTTGGAACGGGAAGGGGAAACGCCCCGACTGGATGGGGAACAAATACGAAGAAGATTTGATGCTCGTCGAAGCAGTTGAAAACAAGAGGGAGACTGTCGATAAATGGGAGATCTCGAAACTGCTTAGGAAGCAGACACGGGATGGTGTTCCTGGATACATGGTAAAATGGAAGGGCTACAAAGAGCCGACATGGGAACCTGTGGAGAACCTGAAACGAGACGTGCCTAAACTGCTCAAGGCCATGGAGAAGCGATGATTCACACAGACCACCCAAAAGTCTTCGCTTTGTGACATGTCTTGCAGAGTGTCTGGAGTTTCGCGTTCTCAAGGTGATACGTGCGCCACAGTGTCGCCAGTTCGCGGTCAATGAAAGCAGGGTTTCCGTCAGCGTTCTTGTGAAAATGCTTGTCCGTAATCCCATGCTCTTTTACAAATGCGTCACGCAAGTCCTTGAATTCCATTCCCCCGGTGTGGTCGACTTCCAAATTAAAGTAATTTCCACACGCACAACATACCGGGTTGGCATCAAGATACTCAGTTCTCTGTTCATGAACCTCATGGCGCATTGACACTGCGATTGTCCGGAGTGGTGTCCACCCCCGTCCAGAGACACACGATGCAACGGAAATCGTGTCGTATCGACCATCTTCATAGTTCAGATGCAGACATAGTTGATGCGAAATAGAATGTCTTTGGATTGAGAGACCAACAACCCCTTCTTTCCTCTCCCCCCATTCATGGTGATTCTTCACAATGGTCATCAAGTCTCGGTAAAGCACTGGGTCACTAATCTCAATGTCCAGGGTTTCACCATGTTCGCGAATACGACGATTATATTCCTTAGTAAGTGCTCTCTGTCCTGGCATCTGTTATAATAGAGTAAAAAACGTTTAGGACATCAAACGCCCCAAAACGTTATCGCACCTGTACAAGATGATAACAGGAATTCACACTATACACACAAAATCCCCAAAACTCCCCTTTTCCCCACCCTGGTAATTCCCCAGCCCGCAGTACCCGCTAAAGTTTCGACGACTTTCCCCAAAAACTGCAGTTGTGTTTTGTACGCTGCCCGGTTTATACATTTTACTATAAAGAAAAAAGATAAAAGGGGCAGCACCTCTTATCGCTATACACACAGAATCCCCAACACTACCCAGATACCCCTGTAATCCCCCGTAGTCTGAAATGTGTGTACAAGATGATAAGAGCCCCTGCCCGGTTAATACATTTTACTATAGAGAAAAAAGATAAAAGGGGCAGCACCCACTATCGCTATACACGCAGAATCCCCTGAATTCCCCAAATGCTCCCACAGATACCTCAACTATACCCCTGTAATCCGCCATGGTCTGAAATGTGTGTACAAGATGATAAGAGCCCCTGCCCGGTTAATACATTTTACTATAGAGAAAAAAGATAAAAGGGGCAGCACCCACTAATCCTCAAAATGCTCCCACAGAGCAATAATACCCGAAATTGCACTGAACCCATGGGGGGTACCCCATGGCTTTCAACCAATTATTGCAAAAATCGCTGTACGGCATGGGGGATAATTACCCGTTGACTTTTTTGGCAACATTGGATAATTTTTAGCAGGCAATGCTTGCTGAGAATTTCCCAGGTACTTATAGGCGCCGATATGTACTATACATACATTTTGTTTTACCCGTTAACTTTTTTGGTGATATTGCAAAGTTTTTATCCCGTAATGCTTGCTGGGAATTTTCAGGTACTTATAGGTACTTATCGGCGTCGATATGTACTATACACATATTTGGCAAATATATTTCACTGTTTTCAATATATTCAGCGAATAATTACTGTTATAGTTTAATATATTTCTGGATATCACACATTTTTGGCCTCCGGCCAAAAATGTGTGATATCCAGAAATATATTAAACTATAACAAGACCTGACGGCAACCCTGTCAAAAGTTGCGGATGGCTCGGCGCTTCGCCTCCTTTGCTTCCCCGCACCGAGAACGAAGGGTGATGCAGTGCATGCCCGCGTGCTCCGTGCGGCGCGCAGGTTCTCGCGACCCCTCGCTCACGCGCATTGACACCAGCTGGATGAGCAAGCAGGTGGCTGGCTCCACGGTGGGCATCGTTGGCCTCGGAAGGATCGGCCACGCCGTTGCCACTCGCTGCCTGGCGTTTGGCGCCTCCATTGCTTACCACCAGCGCCACAGAGCGCCGCCCGACCAGGAAGCCTCGCTCGGCGACGCAGCCTGGTGCGAAACGCTGCATGCCCTGCTCGCATCCAGCGACTTCGTGGTGCTGTGCTGCTCCTGCACTGCGGAAACGCGGGGCCTGATTTCGTCGGCACAGCTGTCATGCATGCGCCCTGGGGCGGTGCTCGTGAACATCGGCCGAGGCGCGCTCGTAGACCAGGAGGCCGTTGCGCTTGCGCTCGAGCGGGGAGCGCTGGGAGGATACGCCACCGACGTGACGGACCCAGAGCCGCTGCCCGAGGGACACGCCCTGCTCCGGGCCCCTCGCTGCATCATTACACCGCACACCGGCTCTGCCACCGTGCGGACGAGGAAAGCCATGCTTGACCTTGCGCTGGCGAATATCGCTGCGGCTCTGGCCGGCAGCACCATGCCAGCCAGCCCGAACCAGGACGCCCTGGCATCCAAGACCGCTTAGCCTGGGGGGCAGCGGTTGAGTGGATGAGTGGTGGCAGAGTTGTGGCCCGGCCGCCCCGAGGCAGCCAAATCACCCTTGAGTTGTTGATCCTCAGTGGTGCATAGTTGAAACTGCCCGGCATCCAAAGCAGGCACTCGGGCAGCTTGCCCGTCGCCGACAGCGCGGAATGCAAGGGCGGTCTCGCGCTGCTGCATGGCACGTGTCCATGCGGCAGGTGTGGGTCATTCTGCTTCTCGCGTTCGTTGCCAGAGCGGCTCTGGCTGGCGCGGCCGGCACTGACCCCGCTCAGCACCAAGACCCCGCCGCAGCCAGGGAGGTCGGACTTAGTGCCGCGGATGGCGACGCGAGCCAGGCCGCCAACCCGGCGCGCGCGCCGAGCAGGCACGAGATCTTGGCGGCGCGGCGCGCGAAAATGCGGCGCGCAAGGCCCACACCGACTCCTGCGCTACAACCCGCGCACGAGAACCTTGCCGCGCCGACGCCTGTTTTGGCGATTGACAGCCCTGGTCACATCCATGGAGCGTTGCGGGAGGAGCCCGGGGTCGAGGACGAGGACAGGGCCGTGTTGTTCACGCTGTCGGTGCGCGTGACGGGCGTGATCATGGTTGGCGTGCTCCTCCTCGTGGCGTTCGCGGCGCTTGGCTGCGTGTTCATTGTGCGGTTGTGGCACCAGCATCGCTGCGAGTGCCCCATATGCGCGGGCGAGCTGCAGCTTGTGAGGAAGCTGGGCGCCGGCGGGTTCGGGGAGGTGTACCTCGCTCGCGGCAGGAGCGGCCTGTCCGACGAGGACGAGGACGAGGACGAGGACGAGGATGAGGACGACGAGAGCGATGCTACTGGAGGCCAGGGCAGCGGCGGCAGGTCGGCCGCTTCTTCTGCAGGCTCGGCGAGCGACGCACGTGTCAGCGGTCCCGCGCCCGCGGCGGCGGCTCGGTCAACAGGCATGCGTGCCGCTGCCGTGCCCGGCGGCGACGTGGGTGTTGACGCAGACGACGAGGCTTCCCCCCGCCCGCGGCGTCGCGGTCGTGAGCGGCTCGAGGGCGGCCCTGGCGGCGAGGCGCCGCCGAGCGCGCGCGCCGGGCGGGGCGGTGCCCGGAAGCGGGGCAACGCGATCCCAGGCCCCGGGGCAGCCGGGCGCAGCAGTGGGGCAAAGCAGCCTGCTGGCGGGGCGGCGGGTCCAAGGGACAAAGGTGATGGCCGTGGCAGCGGTGGCAGCGGCGGGGAGGGGGCTGGGGCAGGCAGCAAGGGCGACGGCACGCGCCTCAGCACAGGTTTGGGTTCCAACTCTGGCTCCAATTCTGGGTCCAGCTCTGGGCCACGCTCTGGGTCCAACTCTGGCTCCAATTCTGGGTCCAGCTCCGGATGCGATTCCGACGAGGACAGCGAGGACGGCGTGGTTGTGAAGATGATTCGTGCGGCCGACGTCAACGATGCATCGGAGGCCCAGGCCGAGGCCCGCGAGCTCTGCCGCCTGCGCCACCCCGGGATCGTTCGTTACATGAGCGACTTCCTGCACGCGACGCAGGCCTCCCCCACGCAGGACGGCGGTCTGTGGGTGTGCATCACCATGGAGCGGTGCGACACGGACTTGCGCCGCGTGATCGAGACGGTGCGAGCCAGGCGGGCGCGCCTGCCGGAGCGCACGGTGCTGCGCGTGCTCGGGCGGGTAGCCGCTGCCCTCCGGTACTGCCACGCGCAGGGGCTGGCCCACCGCGACATCAAGAGCCAGAATATCTTTCTGTGCAGGTCTGGCGTCGTCAAGCTTGGCGACTTTGGACTGGCCCGGGAGACCTCTGGCGGCGACACCTCGCTCACCACCGCGGGCACGGACTGCTACAAGAGCCCGGAGTCTCTGCTGGGCGAGCGGCGCGATCCGCGGGCAGACGACATGTGGAGCCTGGGGCTGGTGCTCCACGAGTTGCTCTCTCTCCGTTTCGCGTGGCAGAGCTCCGGCTCGCTCGCCGCACACATGCTGCGAGACAGCGAGCAGGCTGCGAGGGCGTGGCTGCGACGGCTTCCGAAGGGAGTGTCCGCGGCGACAAGGCGGCTGCTGAGGCGGCTGGTGGAGCGCGAACCCAAGCGCCGCCCCACGGCGGAGCAGGTGCTGGCCGCCGAGGCAGTGCGCGCAGCAATGGCCTCGGGGCGACGCCAGGCGGCGGCAGCGGCGGCTGCGGCAGCCGCGGCGGCGGAGGCAGGGGCTGGCGCGGCTGCGGGCGCCGAAGGCAGCCTCGCAGCAGGCGGGCGCGGTGCTGGCCCAGCCGCGGGCTCTGCCCAGGCTGCGAGGCGCCACGTGTCTGCGACTCGCGGAGTGAGTGTGACCGCCGCAGTGGCGTCGCGCGAGTCACGGCGGTCGCTGCTGGAAGGGCTCGGCGGGGTCGTTGAGGCTCTGCCGGAGCCCGAGGGGCGGCGGAGCGGCCGGAACGGCCGGGCGACACGAGCCCCGCCGGTTAAGCCACCGGCCGGGGGCGGCGGGCGCGGCTGGGGTACCGGGCCAGCGCCCCCCCGGCCGCTCGTTCAAGGTGTCGAGGGCGGACAGCTGGCGGTGGCGCCGGCTCCGAGAGCGTGGGCGCACTCGGGGAGCGGGTCCGGTGCTTCGGCCGGGGCATCTGCCGTGTCGGCAGGGCGCCAGGTCGTTGGCGGGGACGACGGGCTTGAGGTCGGGACCGAAGCTGAGGACTCGTCAGCTGATGAGGCCATCCGTGACGCCGTCAGGCGAGCTTCGAAGACGGATTGGTCGTCGCCCCAGAAGCAGCCGCCGGCAGACTTGAAGCGGGACCCGACTGATGACGATTGCACGACGGAGGCTAGCGCCCGTGAAGATGGCGGGGAGAGCGACTCGAGCTCGCCATCGTGCTCGCCGCGGAGCCCGCAGCGGCCGCAACGGCAGCAGGGGCAGCAGCGGCCCGCTGACCGGGGCAAGGCGCAGCGGCCTTCTGCGGGGGCAGTGGCGGCTGGCGCAGGCGGGAGTGGTGCGGGCCTGATCGAGCCAGAGCGTTTGGCGGACTCGGGGTGGCAGCTTGTGAAGCGCCACCGCAGGCGGCGCGGCAGGGCGCAGGCGAAGTGAGCCAACCCGCAACTCCGGCACTGGGGTCCTTATTTGCCTGCGTGGCGTGGGGCCGCGCTGTGTCAAGCACTCTCGCCGCAAGGCAACTTGCTCAAGGCTCGTTCTGGTTCGGGGAGTTTTTCACTCTGCGAGGGCGGGTCGCCGGGCTGCATAGTGCGCTCGCAGCTTGCACCGGCGCTCCCGCACCCCCCCGCCTCGAACCAACACTCACACAACAGACGGGCTGCGCGGCGAAGCAGTGACACGCCTACCAAGCTTGGCCTCGCCGCCTCGCTCAAAACCCTTGCCGCGACTCGGAGTCGCTGCCAGAGCTCAGCGATCCGTCCCCGGCCGCCCCGAGCGCGCGCCGCAGCCGGCGAAGTCTCTCGGCCTTTTCGCGCTCCTTCCGACTGAGCGACTCCATCTCCCCCAGCAGCACCCTCATCTCCGCCTCCACGCTCCGCACCCGGGCGTCCGCCCGCTTCGTCGCCGTCCCGGCCGCCAGCCGCGCCTCCTCCGCCTCCAGGGCACCGGCCTCCGCCGCAGCCTCGGCGCGCTCCGCCCGCGCCCGCGCCTCCTCCGCCTCCCCCTCCGCCTCCTCCCTCGCCTCCTCGGCGTCCGCGAGCCGGCTCTGCAGCGCCGCCTCCTTCTCGTCAAAGGCACGCCGCAAGCGACGCACCTCCTGCTCCGCGTACGAGAGCGCCCTGTCTCGCTCTGCCACAGCCTCGCGCAGCTCTGCCGACATGCCAGCCTCCTCGCGCAGCTCCGCGAGGGACTGCTCCAGGTCGGCCGCGGCAGCTGCCGCCTCCTCCTCCGCCGCCCTGGCCCGGTCGGCCTTGGCCCGGGCATCGGCCACTTGCCTACGGGCCTCGCCCACCGCCTCCTCAGCGGCGTCGATCTGCCTCGCCGCTCTGGCCTCCGCCGCCGCTTGCGCAGCCTGCGCCGCCGCCGCCATCTGCCTGACCTCCGCCAGCTCCTTCCGGAGGGAGGCAGTGGTTCGGTCCCGCTCCTCGGTGCCTGCCCGTGCGGAGGCGGCCTCCCGCTCGGCTCTGCTGCAGTCGTCTCTCGCCGCGGCCATTGCTCGCTCTGCCGACGCGCGTCGCTCATCTGCCGTAGCTGCGGCAACCGCCGCATCCCGGGCCTCGCGGCGAGCCGCCTCCGCCTCCGCGCGCGCCTGCCTGGTCGCGTCGCTCACTGCCCGCTCGGTGTGCTGCTCCGCAGCCGCCGCCCGCGCCTCCGCCGCGTCCCTGCTCGCCTCAGCCTTGGCAGCTCGCTCTCGAAGCTCTGACAGAGCAGCCTCCTGCGCGTCGCTCCGCGCTTCCGCCGCGGCCTGAGCTCGCTCGGCGTCGCTCACTCGGCGGGCGGCGTCCTGCAGCATTGCCCGAGCCTGCGACAACCGCTCGCTCGCGGCCGTGGTGGCAGCCTCCACCTCCTCCTCCGCCGCAGCGGCGGCGTCCTCGCGAGCGAGCTCTGCCGCCTCCTCGGCCCGCCGGCGGCCAGCCTCCGCGGCTGCAGCTCTGGCCTCGGCCTCGAGCGAGCTTCGCCTCGAAGCCGCCGCCTCTTCGCTGGCGCTGGCGGCTGCTGAGCGGTGCCGCTCCGCTGCAGCCCGCAGCTCTGCAATCTCGGTCGCAGACTGCGCTCGAAGCGCCTCCAAGGTTGAGCGGACATCCGACAAGCGCTGCTCAGCATCAGCAAGCGCCCTCTCGGCCCGCGCCTGTTCGGCAGAGCGAATCGCGGCCGCCGCATCCTCGGCAGCTCGTCTGGCCCGCAAGCCGGCCTCCTCCACGGCGGCCGCGTGCTCTGCCGCCAGCCTGCTTGCAGCCTCTGCCGCGGCCGCCTCTGCCTCGGCTGCTCGGGCCGCCTCTGCAGCAGCTTTCTCCTCGGCCTCGTGCCGCCTCCGCGCGGCGTCTTCGGCGGATTGTTTTGCCGCACGGAGTTCCCCGCGCGCCAGCTGCAACTCCGCACGCAGCTCCGCCTCGGCATGCCTTGCATCCTGCGCTTCCCCGCGAAACCGCCCAGCCTCCGCCATCGCCTTCTCGGCCTCCGCTTGCGCCGCTGCCAGCGCGGAGTCGGCGGCCGAATCGGCGGCGGTGTCGGTCCGGACGGCAAGCGCAGCCTCCGCCGCCGCCCTCCTGCCCGCCTCCGCTTCGGCTCGCTGCTTCGCTGCCGACAGAGCTTCCTTGAGAAGGTGCCCCAGTCGTCGGAGCGACTCCACCTCTCCGTGCAAGGTCGTCAGCTGCTCCTCGACAGCACCAGCGCCGGCACCGGCACTGGAACCGGCGCAAGCACCAGCACCGGCACCGGCACCAATGCCAACTCCAACCCCGACTATAGAATTGTCACCGTCACCGGTGCAGGCAGCAGCGCCAGCACCAGAGTCCCCCTTCCCTGCCTCCGGGCCGCCTGAGCCTGCCCCCGTGCCAGCGGGCAGCGACGCCCGTCGAGCCCGCCGCTCGCGGTGCCGCCTCTGGCCCGGCCTGGCCCCGTCGACGTCGTTGTCCGCGCGCCCTCTGCTGCTCCCGCCCGAGCAGCCGGGCCTGCTCTGGGCCGATCCCGGCTTGGCCAACCCTCCACGCCCGTCACTGGCGCCCCCTCCTGCACTGGTGCGGGCGGCAACGCCGACGGGTGCTCCGGCACAAGGTGCCCTGCTGCTCCGCACGCTTGTTTCTGGATCGCTCAGGGACCCAGCCTGGTCACTCGGCCCGCGCCTGCGCCGCGACTGCTGCCGCCGCTGCCCCGCCCACCCGCACGCCCGCGCTCGCGCCATCCACAGGCGCAACTGGCTCTCGAGCAGGCTCTGCCGGCGGTGACTCGCTTCCAAATCAGCCGACGCTTCCAGGGGAGACCGCACTCCGCGCAGCGCCCCCCCGCTTCGCCCGGCAAAGCCATGCTCGCGCTGGTCAACGCTCTCGTCGCGCAGAGGGTGCCGCGCGGCCTCGAGGGGCAAGCCCCGGCCATCGAACAAGGCCGTGTCCATGCGAAGCTGCTGCTCGGCCTCTCTTCGCTCAGCGGCTCCACTTCGCGTTGACGGGCCGTGTCCCCGCGTCAATGCCGTGCCGCACACTGCCAGCGCGCTGTCAGGCGCGAGTCTCCCGTCCGTGACGCCGGCACGACTGTCTGGCAACGTTTGCCGGCGCGAGTGGTCGCGCCGCCTCCAGGATCCGCGGCCCTGCCGGCGTCTGTCCCGGGAGGAAGGCGCCTCCGCTCTTGCCCGCTGTCGCTGGGACACGGGGTCGCCAGCCTGCGGCTGTGGCGCCGCCGCCGGATTGTCGCGATCCGACCCGCTGTCGACGTCGCTGAACGCCGAGCCCACGGCGCCGTCAGCGCCGCCTTCGAGCGCCGCGGCTCTGCCACCAACGCCGTCGGCCCTGCTCTGCCCAGAGGCGATTTTGTCCCCCGCGCCGCCATCCACCCCTTCGGATACAGCTCGCGACAGCGAACCGCTGGACGAGGACGATGCGCGCCGCTGTGCGGCCTCGGGCGCGGGCCCGACTTCCCATCGCAGGGCGCCCTCGTCCGAGTCAATCGAGTGCCAGCGAGCAGCTCCGGTCAAGGCAGCATCGCCAGCGAAGACCCCGGGCCACAGGCCGGCGGCGGTATCGCCGAAACTGGTCCGGGCCAGCGACTCTGCCGCAAGATCCGGGCCGTGAAACTCCGCATCGCCAGTGGCTCTGCCGGGCAGGCCAGCAGGTGGCCGGGTCTCCCGCTGGGGCACGGCAAGGGGCCTCCCGGCTCCAGCCCGCGAGGCCAGTCCTCCGTACCGCGCGGCCGAAGGGGAGGCAGCGGCGGGGCTCCGCGGCGACGTTGGGGACGCGAGGGAAGGCCGCTGTGGCGACGGGTGGTGCGGGAGAGACGGAGGGGCGGCAGCCTGTGACGGAGCCGCGATGACGGCAGCAGCGCCTGACCCCGAGGGACGGTGCTGCGGCGGCGGCTGCTGGCGTTGGTCGGGGAGGGCGGGCGCAGGGCGGGGCCGAGGGGGGGGCTGCCCTTGAGCCGGCGGCGGCTGTGTCGGCGCAGGCGGGGCTCGCCGCAGCGCAACCACGATAGGCTGGCCGTCCAGAGACGTTAGGTTGGGGCAGGCACGGGCAACGGCGCCAGTGTAGCCCGGCACGGAACACACGGGGTTGGCGGCCGTGCCGTCCGCGTTGGAAAGCGACAGCGTCCTGAGCGCCGGCGCAGCAGCCAAATATGCAATTTGGTCGACTGTCCGAATTTCGTTGTCGCGAAGGTCCGCCTCGTGCAAGTGCCGCAGCAGGCGGAAGGGAGCAGCGTCGCTCTCTTCTGCCGCAAGTGGGGCGCCCGGGTCGGGGCGGGGGCTTGCGGGCTTGGGCGCTGCACGCTCGACCAAGAACTCGAGCGTCCGCAATGCATTGTACGGCATTCTCAGCACACGCAGGGCAGTCAGGTCCAGCACGCCACGGACCACGGAAATCCCGTTTGCTGCCACATCGAGCACCTCCAGGTCCGGAGCCGCGGCGGCGAGCGCCGAGCAGTCCAAGTCCTCGACGCCGTTGGACGACAGGTTCAACTCCCTCAGGAGCGGCAGCGGGGGAAGCGCTCCTTGAGCCGGGATGCGCTCGATGAGGTTTCCGTGGAGGTTGACAACAGCAAGCCCGGCGAGCAGACGGCCGATGGACTCGCGCTCGGGTGCGCGGTTTGAAATCGGCCCTGCAGCGGCAATGCAAAGCGCGTCCACGAGGTCGGCAGCGCCGCCCCGGATCAGCGAGGCTTGCATGGCTGCCGCCTGCAGCCCCGCCCCAGTGCAGCGCACTCGAAGGCGGCCTGGGCTGGCGCTTGCCGGGGAGGGGCGGTGGCGCGGGGCGGCGCAGTGCTCGCGCTTGCCGCTGAGAGATTCGCGAGCAGCAGTTTAGGCTCGTCCGGAACTAGCGGCGGGAGCAGAGTCGAGAGTAAACTCGTGCGCTCTTGCACAAAGAGGCTGGCTGCAAGTCGTCATCGCCCCAGGAGCATCACTTTGAAAGGCCTAGGCCCTCCTTCCCGCTCCCAGGAGCGGCCACTTTGCTGTCCAGGTCACCCGGTGGCTGCGAGTGCTCCAGGAAACGGGTGGTCTCGGGGGCTCGCGACCTTCCAAGCGGCTCCGCAATCTCTGGAGGCGAGGCGAGACGCCCCGCGACCACGCGCCAGCTCACCTAGGCGCCCAGCTTTCCCCGCGGAGGGCCGCGCCTCGGCACGCGGAGCCCGGCGCAGTCTCTACGCGTGCGATGAGCCAGGCTGCGCACGCGAGCCAGCCGGCGGCTGGCAACGGGGCTCGTCCGGCCGTCAGCATTGCGCCAGGCGCTCCGCAGGCCTCGGCTGGGCTCGCGTCAGCCGCGCCCGCTGGCCAAGCAGCGAGTGCCCAGCATGTTCCGGTTGAAGGTGGTCTCAGTGGTCCGTCCGGCTCCCCGCTTGGCCAGGAAGGAGGCGGGCAACCAAACCAGCGAGAGGGGCAGCAGCCACCGGCCGGCTCCCAGCCGGACAAGCAGTCACCACCCCAGCAGGATGGACCTGTCGGTGTTGCTGTGGAGCAGTGCGAGTCCGGCGCGGCCGCCGCGGCGCAGGCAGCGGTGTCCATGGGAGACTTTGCGGCCTCGCTGGGCACATCGTCCGGCCTCGCGCCCGGCAGCAGCGCTCTCCCGGCATCCAGCTCCGCTGTGGCGCGCCCTTACGGCGCAGTGTCTGCGTCTGCTGCTGCCCAGGCGGCTGCCCAGCACGGATGGCAAGCCGAGCCCTCGTCTGGGGGGCGCCAGGAGCCAACAAGCTCTGTCGCGGGCGCCGCTGTCGGCTGGCAGCCCGGGAGTCGCGCTCCCATGCACCCGGGGGCGTCAGAGGGCGCCATGGCGTCGTGGTCGTCGGCGCAGCACGCCTACACGCGAGCCCGGTCAACCGCCGCCCCGCCCGCCGCTTCAGCATCCGCCCCGGCAGCGGCCGCCGCCGCCGCAGCCGCAGCCACGCGCGGACTGGGTCCTGGTGCGCAGCTGGCTTCGCCAGCCCATCCCGACCTCGCCGCCGCTGCAGCTGCGTCTGCGGCGTTCTGCCAGCACGTCGGCTCTGCCGCCCTGTCCGTTCCAGCCTCCATGCGCCCAGCCATGGCTGGGGTGCCGGGGGAGGGCATGCAGATGGTCCCAGCGCATTCAGGAGCGATACCGGTCGGCGTGCAGTCGCACGCGGGTCAGCAGTACATCACCTTCACAGACGAGCACGGTCGCACCTTCTTCGCCCCCGCGCCGCAGCAGCACCACGTCCTGCAGAGCCAGTATGTCGCCCCCATGCCGCCCCAGCGGCTTCACCACCTGCCGGCCAGCTCGGCGTCGCCAATGCCAGCCACCTCCCAGCCACCAGCCATGCTGCCGCCGTCTTCGGCTGCGGCTGCTGCTGCCGCAGCGGGCTCTGCTGGCATGACGCACTTGGCCTTGTCCCAGGGCCAGCAGCTTCAGCAGTACCAGGAGTACCAGAAGCAGCTGATGCTTAGCCAGCAGCAGCAGCAGCAGCAGCAACTGCAGCAGCAGCAACTGCAGCAACAGCAGCTGGCAAGTCTGGCTGCCGCAGCGCCGAGCCATCACGCTCATGACGCGAGCTCTGCGGGCACGAGCGCCCCAGCTGGCAGCGAGGCCGTCCAGAGCAACCCCCCCGTCATACCTGCAATGGTGGTGTCTGGGCCCGTCGCCCAGGCAGCACTGGCGGGGACAATGCAGCCCCCTGCCCCCCACAGCCGGCCAGCGTTGCCGGCCCGTGAGGTCCTGCTGTCATCCGCCAGCGGGTTCGCGCAAGCCTACCCCCACGTTTCCGCTCATCAGTACCAGCAGTACCAGAAGCAGCAGCAGCAACAGCAGCAGCAGCAACAGCAGCAGCAGCAGCAGCAGCAGCAGCAGCAGCAGCAGCTGCAGCAGCAGCAGCAGCAGCAGCAGCAGCAACAGCAGCAGCAGCAACAGCAGTTGCAACTGCAACTGCATCTGGAGCAACAGCGCGGGCACCACGCGGCCCATTTCCAGGACCAGGCCGTGCCGGCCTTGGCCCAGTCTCCCGCCGTGGCGGCCGGGTCCTCAGGGGCCCACCTCGCGCCGGATGCCTTGGCCCGACGCCTCTCTCCGCAGGCGGACCGCCTCGGAGCCGGGGCGAGCATCCCGTCGTCGGCAGCCATCGCCGCCCTCAACCCGGCATCATCCGTGGCCTTCCCAGACCACGGCGGCGGCGGGGCCAGCGGCGGCGGCGGGGGCGGTTCGGCGTCCGTTGCTGGTGCCGGCAGAGCCAGCCTCGGCGGAGTGGACCAGTCAGGCGCAGCTTCCATCGCCGGCTCGGCCAGGCTTGACGCAGCGGGCTCCTCGTCGGGCGCAGGGCGCCTTCATGGGAGCGGCCTGGCTCCGGGTCAAGCCGCAGGCCGCGCCCAGCCAGCCTACCCGCAGGGCCTCATTCCAATGGACCCCTCCATGGGCGTTGGCCCCACGGTGCTGGCGTCCCTGGCAAACTTTGCCGCCCACGTCCAGCACATTTCGCCGCTCCGACCGGACCTCTACGGCGAGGGGGGCTCCCTCACGGACCTCGAGGACGACTTCGCGCGCGTGCTGGGCAAGGACGCCTGCGTGACCGTGCTCACGGGCACGCTGGCGCACGTCGTAGCCACAAGGGTGCACGCTGACGACTGCCAGAACGTAGGGCGCGTGGCTCTGCATGCCACTTCGTCGCTGCTGCTCTCGGATCTGCGGCCCTTGGAAAACGCCTGGGGTTTCAGTCCCGCAGTCTACGGCCGCGCGCACCGGTGCGCTAGCTTCGCCGACGTCAGCGCCGTGCTCTCCCACAAGCTCAAGGTCGCAACGGTGATTCTGGAGGTGCCGCAGTGGGCCACGGGCGGCACGGTCACGCCCATGGAGGAGCTGGAGGCGATCGCGGTCCTCTGCCGCCACAAGCGCGTGCGGCTCCACCTCGACGGCTCACGGCTGATGCACGCGCTTCCGGCACTGGGCCTGAGCAGCGCCGCGGAGATCTGCTGCCTCTTCGACAGCGTGTACCTGTCCGCGCGGGACAACTTCGGAGCGCTGGGCGGCGGCTTCCTGGCTGGCACGCGCCGCTTCGTCGAGAACGCCCGCCTCTGGATCAAGAGGCTTGGGGCCTGCCCGCCCACTCTGCTGCCGTACGAGGCCTCCATCCGCAAGGCTGTCATGCGGGCCGAGATTTCGCCCAGGAGCTTCCACAACAGGGCCAGCCGCCTGAGGGACGCCTGCGCGCTCATCACCTCTCAGCTGATCATGCGGGGCGCGCCGATCCGGCTGGACCCGCCGGTGCCCCAGACCACCGTCGTCCACGTGTACCTGCGCGGCTACACGGAGGAGGTGAAGGACGCGATTTCTCGCGCAGAGGCCGCCTCGGGGGTGCGGCTCAGCGGCGCCATCCGGTCCGTGCCCCACTACAAGCTCGAGCCAGAGCGCCTTTTTGCGGCCACCCCGCCGGAGGATATCTTCCTCGGCGACGGCAACACCGTGTCCGACTCGCCCTCGTTCAGGGACACTGGCGAGGACGGAGCTGGGGCCGGCTCGGGCACGCAGCCGGGCCAGCTTCCTGGAGCCCCCGCCGGCGCAGGGGCGGCTGCCGGGGCGCTTGGCGACGGGCGAGTCCGGGACGACGGCAGCGGCATGGCCCTGCAGCACGGCATGATGCACGGGCAGGCAGCTGGCGCTGTCGGCCCGCATGCGTTGCAGGGCCCGGTGCCCCTGGGGCCCGACGGCCAGCCCTTGTCCATCCGGGTCCGATCAGGGCCGCGCGAAGGCGAGGAGGCGTACTTCGAGTGGGAGCTCCAGCATGACGACGTGTCGCTCAGCGCCGAGCAGCTCCTGGGCGTGTGGCGCATCTTCTGCGACATCCTGGACGAGGCCTCCGTGGCGCCGACTGTGCAGGCGGCGGGCCCGCCGCAGGTGGATGGCTTCGCTGCTGGCGGGTTCATGGACGGCGGCGCTGGAAGGGTGCAGGCGGCGCAGCTGCCAGTGTCGGGGGGCCGCCTGGTCTACGCCGCGGGTTCGGGGGACGTCGGCCGGCCGCGGTACCCCGCCGAGCACGCGGCAGCAACGGCGGCGGCAGCTGCCGCCGCCGCAGCAGCGCGTGGACAAGACCCGCGTGGCGCCAGCCTCCGCGGCAGGGCAGTTGCGGACGCGATTGGGTGGGCTGCGGCGCCGCCAGTGCAAGGCTCCTTTGCGCACGACCTCCCCCCCGCCTCCAGTGGCGGCGAGCGCCACACCGCGTACGACCTTGCGCTGTCGCTGCAGCAGCAGCGGCAGCAGCACCAGCAGCGGCAGCAGCACCAGCAGGCGTCTTCCCAGCCGGCCTACGCCGCTGCGCAGTCGGCAGCGGCATTCCCTGCGGACCCGGCCACGTCCTCCGGCGGGTTCGTGGTGACCTCTTCGCCCGCTGCGGCTGCCGCAGCGGCCGCCCCGGTGTCTGCTCCCCACGCGGGCTACGACGACGCATCGAGCCCCGCCGCCCTCCGCATGCGGGTTTGGCCCCAAGGCGATGTGAAGCCGTCCCTGGGGCCCGCGCACGCCGCCGTGTCTGGTCCACTCACGGCCCACGGCGCGCGGCCCGTGGAGGCGTTGCCGCCCCCCGTCGGCCAGGGCACTCGCCAGCACGCCGCGGCTGCGGCTTCGGGAACGGTTCCCTCCTCCCAGCAAACGGCCTTCCGCCCTCACCCGTCGGCCGTGCCGTCAGCGCACGTGATGCAGGCTCGCGTACCGCCCCATGCGGACATGCAGCAGCATCAGCAGCTGCAGCAGTTGCAGCAGCTGCAGCAGCTGCAGCAGCTGCAGCGGCCTGGCTACGCAGACGCCGCTGCCGCGCACATGAGCGCTCTGCACCAGCAGGCGCTGCCGGCGCAGGGAGGCACCGTGCCCACCCCGGACCCCCGCAGGCGTGCCTCGGGGCTGGCGGCCGGCGCCCCCTCCTCAGCTGCGGCCCGGAGCTCCTGGCAGGACCAGGCACCCCAGGGAATTCCCGCGCCCGCCCTCGTGGGCCCCACAGCCGCGCAGCTGCCGACGGACGCCTCACGCGCCTGGCGCGCGCCCGCCGGTCAGCCCGCCGCCGCGTCCGCGCCTCAGTCGTCAGCGGCGCCGGGCGTGCCCGCCACCTCCGCGGCCCCCTCCTCGATGGAGCGCATGCTTCTCTCAGGCGCTCTGGCCAGCCCGATCCCGGCCCTGCTTGCCATGGGCCCTGGCCAGGCGCAGGCAGTCGCCGCGTCCTCCTCTTCCCAGCAGCACGTGCAAGGGCTCACGGCCCCTCAGCAGGAGATCCGAGACCTTGTCAACAGGCTCCCATCGCTCGTGGCCTCCTCCCAGGTGCAGCTCCCAGGGGCAGCATCCGCCGCCCTCATGCAGGAGCTTGCGTCGATCCTTCCAGCGGAGAGCCGGCAGCTCTTTCTCGCAGCAGCCGCCAGGGCGCAGCTTCAGCAGGCGTCGGCCACCTCTGGAGCTGCGGCCGCCCACCCGGCTTCGAGCAGCTCTGCCGCGAGCGCAGCACAGGCAGCACCATCGGAAGCTGCCCTGCCTTCCTCGGCCGCCCAGTCCGGGGTCCGGGCCGCTGCCCCGCCCGGGAACGGTCGCGCGACCGGGCCGGCCGGCTCGGGCGATGGCGCTGCCGCCGGCCCCACGGCCGACGCCGATGGCAGACCAGCCGCAGACGGCTCCGAGCTGCGGGAAGGCGCCCTGGCAGCAGAAGCATCGCCCAAAGCTGCCGATGCGACCGGCGTGTCGAAGCCCGACACCAAGTCTCGCCGGGGCGCTCGCCGCTCCTCGAGCGGAAACATCAGCAGCCCCGGCGCGGAGCCGGACATGGAGCGCGCAGTGCGCCGGGCGCCCAAGCGCGCCCGCTCCCAGCGAGGCGATGCTGCAGCCGCCCCGGCGGAAGCCGAGGACGGCACTGAGCCGGTGGCTTCGAAGCGCACACGCGCCTCGTCCCGAAAGCGCGCGCCGAGCTCTGCGGCTGCCTCTGCGGAGTCGGCTGCGGCTCCGGCGGACGGTGGCGCGGAGCAGCCGGCCGCGAAGCCGGCAACGCGGGGGGGTGGACGGCGATCGCGGCGCTAGCCAGGGCCGCCCGGCGATGCTGGCTGTTTGCTGCTGCAGCGCCACTCCCCGGCAGCCCGCTCTGCCGCTTCATTGCTTGCTTGCGCGCGACAAGTCGCTGCGTGTGTGTTCGTTGCACCTGTGGGTCGCCTCCAAGCACGCTGCTTCTTCGCTTGCCCGCGGCAACCAGCTCAGGCGACACTCTCAGAACCATTGCGAGGGGGTCGCGTGGCACGGCAGCGTGCGTGTGCAGCGCAACAGAGATCACTCCCCGCCCCCTCCTCCTCCCCCGGGAGGGGGGGGATGAGTGCTGCGACGAACGGTGCGACCCGGCAAAACCGAGATTGCTGAATCAAGCGCGCGCCACCCAGCCACTACATTCACAGGCACCTGCCTCGTCACTCGAAGTCGCCCAAGTCGAGATCGAGGTCGAAGTCATCGTCTGCCGCAGGCGCAGCGGCAGCCGGGGCTGCCCCTTCTCCGGGCGCAGCCTCGCGCTCTCCGGGTGGCGTGGCGAAGTCGTCCATGCCAAAGTCGATGGCCTCTTCCTCAGCAGCAGGTTCGGGCGCCTCGACAGGGGCAGGCGGAGCAGCGGCGGGCTCCGCGGCAGGGACATCGGCTGCCTGCCTGGGCGGAGACGACGCCTCCACGCGCGCGTGCTGCGGGGAGCTGGCGGCAGGCGATGGCGAAGCGGCAGCAGGGGGGGAGGCAGGCTGCCAGGCTGCGGAGTCGTCGCCGAAGTCGTCTTGGTCAAACGCGGCGGCGTCGTCCTGGTCGTCGTCGGCCGCAGCATCAACATCCGCATCGGCTGGAGCGTACACGGGCGCGTCAGTTGCCTGGGCAGCGCCAGCGGCGGGGCCCGGGGAGCCAGCGCCAGACGATGCCACGGGCGATGGGGACGTGGGCGAAGCCACGGGCGCGGTCGGGAGCTCGGGCGCCTCCGGCGACTCCGCTGGCGCGGCCTCTGGCTCGTCCTCAGGCTCGGGAGCCTCAGCAGCAGCCAAGTCCGCCGCAACCTCGCCGCCAGCAAGCGCAGTGAGCGCGGCCCAGCCCTCGTCCGAGTTCACCCCGGCGTCGAGCATGGCAGACGCCGTGGCGTGCTGGGCAGAGCTGCAAGGCAGCGCCCCGGAGTCGGCCACAGCCTGCTCTGTCTCGAGCGCGAGCTCCCAGCCTTCGAAGAGGTTGGCGTACTCGGCAGGGTTGGCGATGGCCTCGGCCGCTCGCTCGGCGCCGCGGTCTCCGCGGGCGGCGCGGGCGCGGAGGTGGCCGATCCACTCCGAGGTGGCCTCGGCGGCGCGGGAGGGGCAGTGCGCCCGCGCGAAGATGGCGGCGTCAGCGACGCGGCCCGACTTGCGAAGGATGTCGACGGCGCCGCTGGCGTCGCTGAGCGCGAGGCGGGCAGCAAGGGCGACGTTGGCGCGTCCGGCCGCCTCGGCGTCCTGTGCCAGCTCTGCCAGACCCTCCGCGTGGCCGAGCGAGGTGTAGAGGAGGAGGAGGGTGGGGTGGTCCTTGCCCGCCTTGGCGCACTCGAGCGAGAGCTTGATGTCGCCGCGCGAAAGGGCGAGGTCTGCAAGCTGGCGCCAGCGAGCCTCCACCTCCACCTCGTCGGCCTCGGCCTCGGCAGCGGCCTCGGTGGTGATCGCGTGGGCGATGTCGAGGCGGTTGAGCGCGATGGCGAGCTCGAAGCGGTGCTCGGGGTCCGTTGACACGGCCAGGGCCTCCTCCTTGAAGCCCTGGGCTTCGAGGAACTTGGCAATGCGGGTGTGCTGGTCGCGGGGGATGCCCGGGAGGATGGTGTTGGCGCGGTCAAAGTCGCGGCGCACGACCGCGGTCTGGTAGTCGAGGAGCGGCCAGGCAAGGGCGTAGCTGAAGATCTCGCCCGAGCGGTTCTGCATCACCACGCGGCCGTCCTTCTGGAGGTACCCGAGAATGTGCTGGGGGCCGGGGAGGACCGCGACGGTGATGGTGCGCCCGCCGACAAAGTAGCAGAGCTTGCCGCGGCTGGTGACGAAGAGGAGGCAGTCGCCTGCCCACTCGGCCGAGACGATGCGCTCGTGGAGCTCGTGCACGACAGTGAGTGCGCCGTCCACGCCCTCGGCGGCGATGCGCGCGGCGTCGTCGCCCGTGGCCATGGAGGCGGCCATGACCGCGTCCTTGTTGTGCTCCAGGATGTACGTCGCGTCCGGCGTGGTGATGGCGACGAAATCTCCCGACTCGTTCCAGTGGACGCCCAAGCACTCCGCGTCCACCTGCATCACAAACATTTCCTGGTCCCACGCCCAAAACTGGACGAAGTCGTTGCGCTGCACGGCGAGCAGAGCACCGCCCGAGACCTTGGTCGCCGCGAAGGGAACGCGGAATTCGAAGGCCTCGCGGAAGTCCTTGAAGACGGACACGCCGCTGCTGGACGTCAGCACGGCGTAGTCGCCGGAGCCCTGCGCGGACCACGCGAGGTCGCGGCCCTTGCCGAAGCTCTTGGAGCGGAGGGCCTGGGCCGTGTAGATGACGTACTCGTTGTCGCCAAGGGCGGCCACGAAGCGGCCGTTGGAGTTGTGGAGGAGCGCGCGCGGGTACATGTCAATGCTGCCCATGTCCCGGCTGCGGAGCTCGAGGCGGGCCCCGTCCTCAGGGCCGGTGGCGGCGCTGGCCGCCTCGCCTGCAGCTGCAGCGCTGGCAGCGGGGCCTCCGCCCGTTGCAAAGGCCGCGCGGACGGTGGAGAAGACGATTTGGTTGTTGTCCGCGGTGAGCAGCTTGCCGGAGCGGTCCATGGAGGAGATTGGCACGTCGTCGCCGAGCGTTGCCACGACGCAGCCTCCGTCGAAGCCCATGGCGATGCGGTTCGACCCCACAGAGGCTCCCACCGCCCAGCAGCGGTCCAGGCCGTAGGAGAGCGTCGCTTCCGTCTTGTAGGTGGCCGCGTGCCAGATGCGGATCGTGCCGTCCTCAGAGCCGGAGGCGATGAGCGGGAGGCGCGGGTGGTAGAGAACCGCGCTGATGTTGTCCGAGTGGCCCTCCAGCACGGTGACGCAGGAGCGGGTCTGGTAGTCCCAGATGCGCAGCGTGTGGTCGTCCGCGCCGGAGATGAGGTACGGCCGGTCCCCGCCGTGGAAGTAGTCGACGCAGTTGACGCCGCGCTCGTGGCCGTCAAGCGAGAAGTTGGGCTCCACAGTGTGCGCTTGGCCGGAGGCGGTCCAGACCTTTACGGAGCGGTCAAGGGAGGCCGAGGCAAAGGTGTTGGCGTCCTTCGGGTTGAAGCGGGCCATCATGACAAAGTGCGCGTGGCCCTCGAACGTGTGAATGTGCTTGAACCCGTTGCCCATGTCCCACAGCTTGAGGGTCATGTCGTCAGAGGCCGTAAGGAGGGCGCCGCTGGAGGGGTGGGGCTCCACGTAGCGGATGTAGTCGCTGTGGGCGTCCTGCTCGGCAACCTTGTCGCCCGTGTTGTAGTTCACAGCGCGCAGCATGAAGTCGTCCGACCCCGCCACCACCAGCGAGAGCCGCGCCACAAAGCGGGCACACCGGACCGGCGTGCCAGGGGCGATCTCAAAGGCCTTGACGACCTTGCCGGTCTCGATGTTGTAAATAATCACATTGCCGTCGTACAGGCCAGCCAGGATCCATGGCTCCGTGGGGTGCAGGTCCACTGACTTGACACGCTCCGACGGCTTCCGGAGGACCTCCTGCGGGCAACAGCAAGTGCACAACGCGGGCCGGGCTGGGGGTGGGGGGGGGGTTGGGGGCGGCAGTAAACCATGGCGGAGCCGGGCCGCCAGCCAGCGAGCGGGGAAAACCCGCCGCGGGGCAAGCTGCCGCGCCTGCAGAACGCCTTCGAAGCCGGCGCACGCACCTTGATATCCAGGCGGAGAGGCTGCGACACGGGCGGGGGAGGCACGGCGGGGAGCAGAACGGAGGCAAGGCGCGTTGCGGGCCGCGATCGGCAGGCGCCTCTGTCAGCGCGAATGCGCGGCGGGGCGCAGGCGACTCGCTGCAGAATCGCGCGCGCGCCGGGCTGAGGCGGGCCCCGCAGTCGGCCCGCCAAGCGCAGGCAGCCGCCACTGTGGTTCCCGGGCTGGGCGACGAGGGGGCTCCTGGAGAGTCCCGCGAGCCCCAGCGGCCGCGGCAGCGCTGCCGCGCATTCGGCAAAAGCCCGAGCAGCGCTCGCGCCTAGCCGCTCGCGGCGGCCGGGGCCGCGCCGAAACCGGGCCCGCAGCGACTGCCCCGGCACGGCTCCCCAGGGGCAGCACCGCGCATCCTGCCGCGGCGGTCAGGGCGAGCGGGCGAGGGATCCGCGGGCCGGGCTCGCGCGCCTCTCGCGGCCCCACACGTGTGGGCCAAAGCCAGCACGCCCAGCTGTCCGGGCCTGGAGGCCTGCAAGCCTGCGCGCGCGCCGGCACGTGCTCACCATCGCACTCTGACTCCTGCGCCCGCCGGGCCAGACGGTGCTGCGCGTCAGCGCCGCGGCGGGGCTCGCCGGGGCAAGGCGCGAGAGCAACTTTGGCGAGCAGAGCTGTATCAACAAGCATTTTGGCCAGAGTCGCAGGCTCCCACAGCAGCGAGCGCGCCGTGCGCGCACGCCCAGGGCCTCGCAGGCGTCTCGCGCCGCGCGACTTCGGGGCGGCTGGGCATGGGCAAGTCCAAGAGCGCCCGCCAGCTGCAGCAGCAGGGGCAGCCTGCGATGCGAGTCCACGACGCCGAGGAGCTGTCGGCGTCGAGCAAAGCTGCGGGGCGCTGCATCGACTGGATGGCGTCCAACCAGCTGTTGGTGTGGGGAGTTGTCGCTGTGGTGGTGGCGGCGGGGATCGCGCAGTTTGTTGCGATGGCGTCGGGCGGCTCCTTGTTCAGCAGCGGGGGCGTTCACAACCTTGACCTGGCGGGCGAGGACGCCATCGTGGACGCCATGACAAGCGGGCAGCCGTGGGTAGTGTTTTGCGACGAGGACGCGACCCGCGCGGGCCAGACATCCTACCAGCGGGCCCGCGCGGCGTTTGCCGAGGCCGCCACGTTGCTGGGCGGCAAGGTCTCCGCGGGGCAGCTGGACTGCTCTCGCAAGATGCCCCGCTCGGGCAAGTCTGTGTACACCTACGCTGGAATCTCTGGCCGCGGGCGGATGCCCGCGACCGTGCTGGTGGCTGCCAACGGCGCCAGGCCGCGCGCCGCCATCCCGTCCATCGTCACCAACGCCAAGCGCCTGGCCAAGTTCGCCGCGGAGCACAGCGCCCTCAAGACCGTGGACCTCGGCCAGAAGCGAGGCGTCGCCAAGTGCCTTGCGGCGCGCACCTGCGTCGTCATCGCCCACAGCGGTGCCAAGGGGCGCCGTCCCGTCAAGGCGGTTGTCACTGACATGATGGCTGCGCATCGCACCGCCCAGTTCGCGACGCTCGACACCTCCAAGACCTGGCTGGGCGGCCTCCCCGGGTCGCTGGTTGCCGCCCTGCCCCGCGCTGCCCGCGCTCAGGCCGCGAACGTGTCGCGCCGCGTCAAGGTGACCGGCGGCAAGTCACGGAACGTTGTCGTGTCTGGCTGGGGCTCTGCCAACGCGGCGGAGGACGCCATGGGGCAGGTGGTGTTCGTGCTTCGCAGGGACCCCCGCAAGCCTCCCGCCACCGCCACTTCCTCGGGGCCGAGGCGCGGCAACGCCGGCTCCGGGGCCGCCGCTGGCTCTGCCGGCGCCAGGGGGCCGGGGCCCGCCCTGGTGGCCACTTGGCGAAGCGCCACGGACGCGTCGGGTGGCGGCCACGGCCGGATGCTGGTCAGTCGCGGCGACATCAACGCGGCGATTCGCGCGGCCAACGAGGCCGCCGAGCGCGCGCGGGCAAAGGGCCGCCGGCTCTCAGCCACGTCCGTCAAGCCGCTCGTGGCCGAAGTGATGGCCCCGCACGAGGGCCAGGACTCCGTCGGCGTCGCTCTCAAGAGGCGAGTGGTGGCTTTGGCGCCCCCTCCGACCCCGGCGGCTTCCAAGCGCCCGCAGGCCGCGCCTGCCGCTGGCGCGTCGGCGAGCGATCCGCGGGTTGCTCAGGCCGCCGCGAGGCGCGCCGAGCGGGAGGCCAGGCGGGCAGCGAGCCGGGCGCAAGCCGAAGGAGGCGCCGACTCCGCGGCCGGAGCCGCCGACCGGGAGCCCTCAGCGGAGGAGCAGCGCGCCGCCGAGCTGGCAGCGCGGCAGGCGATGGAGGCGGAGGCGCAGCAGTGGATCGCCCAGCCTGCGGACGAGGAGGAGGAGGGCGAGGACGAGGACGCAGCCTTCGAGATGGAGGGGTACGAGGACGGCGACTACGAGGACGAGGAGGACGAGGAGGGCTTCGTCGAGCTTTGATGCGCGCTGAGTCTCGCCGCGGTGGGCGCGCGCCCTTGCCAGCCTCTCAACGCGGGCGGAAAACACTCGGCAGAGCCGCGAGCGCCAGAAAAATTTGGTGCCCCCGTCACAATGGTCGCTTGCAGCTCCGCTGCATCACACGATCCGCACCATGTGCCGCCCTCGGGCCGACGAGGCCAAGTCGGTGCCATCGTCGGTGTCTGATGAGTGGCGCGCGTGGGTGTTTCCCTCGCACTTCACCTTCGGGTGAGGCGGCGAGCGCGGCGGCGCGAGCACGCCGTGCAGCAACGCCGGTTGCCACGCCAGCACGACGCAGGGCTGGAGGGCGGGCCCCATGTCGTGTGCTGGGCGTGGAGCCGAGAGACAGCGTGGCGTGGTCCGGGGGCGCGGGAGCTCAGAGCAGGCTGGGAAGCGGCGGGCGAGGCCGGCGGTGACGTGTGCTGCGCTTGACCCGCGGCATCGATACGAGCTTCGGTGTCCCCTGTGTTGCGCCCCCCCCCCATACGCGCAGCTGGCTCAGCCCGCTCCTCTCTCTGGGCTACTCGAGGCCTTTGCAGGAGTCTGATCTGGGCGAACTTGCGTTCATCGACCGCGCGGGCAATGTCGCGTCGAGGCTCCGCCACGCCATCGACAGCTCCTCCAGCATGTGGTGGGCGATGGCCCACGCGTTCGGGGGCTCTATGGTGTACCCGGTCGCCTGCAAGCTGGTCGGCGACTTGCTTGGATTCGTACAGGTGCGTTCAGCTGAGTCTTGACCCAGGTTGCTCCGGGCAGCCACGTCGTCTCGCTGCAACCTGCGCTCGTCCGCTTGTGCTCGCGTTGCGTCTGCGCTCGTGTCTTCGCAGCCACTGGCCCTGAGCGGGATCGTCCGGCACATTGAGACGGGGGGCGCTGAAACGCTGGGTGGACTGGGTCTGGGCTACTGGTGGGCCATCGCGGTGCTGTGCTCGTCCGTGCTGCAAAACGTGCTGCTGCACCAGCACCATCACTGGGCCATCCGAGCGGGAATGCACGCCCGTGTCTCCACCTCGGGAGTGGTGTTCGAGAAGGCTCTCCGTCTGTCCAGCGGCGAGCTTGCTGCGGCGGGGGGCGGCCAGGCCCAGAACCTCGCGCAGGCAGACAGCCAGCGCATCATGTTCATCTTCTACTTTGGCGCATACAGCGTGGCCGTGCCCATCCAGGTGGGAATCGCGGTCTACCTGCTGTGGGCGCAGCTCGGCCCGGCGAGCCTCGTCGGCCTGGCGATCATGCTGCTCAACGTCCCCGCTCAGCGCATCATCGGCGGGATGATGGGCCGAAACTCGGCGAGCGCCATGGGCCGGTCCGACGACCGCATCGCCAAGACCACGGAGCTTCTCGGCGGGGTCCGCGTGGTCAAGCTCTTTGGCCTGGAGTTTCCCTTCCTGTCGCGAATCGCGGCGGCTCGCGATGCGGAGGTG
The DNA here is from genome assembly GCA_008330645.1 of Cafeteria roenbergensis. Taxonomy (NCBI): domain Eukaryota; class Bigyra; order Bicosoecida; family Cafeteriaceae; genus Cafeteria; species Cafeteria roenbergensis. The sequence goes on from VLTN01000058.1 coordinate 53,023, forward strand.
ACGTTCCTTCGCCGTGTGGCGATCATCAACGGCTCCAATGCGTCTCTCACGGACGCCGTGCCAGTCGTCGTCGCAGTGCTCACCTTCCTCACCTACTCGCTCACGGCCGCGCCCGGCGAGGAGCTTGGGGTCGGCCAGGCGTTCACGTCGCTCGCCGTTTTTGACATTCTCAGGCTGCCTCTGCTGGTAGCTCCCATGCTCTCGGACGCGATTGCCGGCGCCAACGTGGCGCTCACTCGCCTCCGGTCCTTCCTGGTCAGGGGGGACACTGAAAAGTACTTGCGGATCGAAGGCGTGCCGACGTCGGAGCCGTCGGGGCGTGCGGCTGCCGAGGCAAGTGCCGCTTCCTCAGCCGCGGCCGACGACGCTGTCATCGTCGTCACGCCGGGCGAGTTTGTGTGGCCGGTCGTCGCTCCGGTGTCAGGCTCCTCCACTGACGACGCGACACCCCCGGCAGCGGCGTCGAGCAAGAGTCAGGCCGCCCCAGCTGCTGCCGCCGCAGCCACCGCTGCCTCCGCAAGCGGCACCGGCTCGGACGGCGAGGCTGGCGCAGAGGAGGCGCCGGGCAAGGTGTTCGATGGCCTGAAAATCCCCTCGGGCCTCAGACTCCCCAAGGGCCTGACGGCCGTGTGTGGCTCCGTGGGGGCAGGCAAGTCCAGCCTGGTGGCCGCTCTCACGGGCGAGATGTCGGCGGCGGGCGAGGGCGGGGCGAAGCCGACCGTGACCATGCGCCTGCCCGAGGCCGTCGCCAGCGCTGTGGCGCGGCAGCACGAGCGCGCTGCCAAAGCGTGGGAGCAAGGCACCTTTGGCATGCCGGGAGACATCGACGAGGCCGACCCCGCCTCGGCCATCGCAGTCGTGTCGCAGAACCCGTGGCTCCTCGGCGCAACGGTCCAGGACAACATCACCTTCGGCCGGGCATACGACGAGACGCGGTTTCGCCACGTCGTGGAGGTGTGCCGCCTCGCGACGGACCTGGAGGCCCTGCCCAGCGGCCAGCACACTGAGGTGGGGCCTTCGGGGAACACAACGTCGGGCGGCCAGCGCGCCCGGATCAGCCTTGCGCGTGCCGTGTACGCGGAGGCCCCGGTCGTCGTCCTCGACGACGTTCTCTCAGCCGTCGACGCCGACGTCGCGAGCAAGCTGTTCACCGACGTGATCCGGACCGAGCTCGCCGACCGCACAGTCGTCCTCGTCTCACAGCAGATGCAGTACGTCATGGCAAGCGACCGCGTGGTGGTGCTGGACGCCGGAGAGGTGCGGCCGCCGGTGACGCCGGCTGAGCTGACCGCTGAAGTGGAGTCGGCCGGACGCTCGCACCCGCTGCATAGCATGTTCGCGGCCCAGGACCGGGCCAAGACGCTGATGAGGGCGCAAGCAGCGGAGGGCGACGCAGCGGGCAGAGCTGGGCCCGGGGCAGCCGCGGGCACGGCCGCGAAGCCGGAGGCGGGCGCAGAGGAGTCGACGTCCCAGGCCTCCTCCCCCGTCGCCGCTGACGCGGCTGACGTGTCCCCAGCCGTCGGCGACGACACCAGCACGGCCAAGGGCGGGGAGGACGGGAGGGGTGCGCCGGAAGCAGCCGCAGAAGCACGTTCCGGCGGCGGCGACGGCGGAAGCCCCGCTGCTCCCGCCAAGCCCGGCAGGGTGGTGGACAAGGACGAGGGCCGCATCGTGGAGGAGGAGAAGCGGACCACGGGGGCCGTCAGCGCAGCGGTGTACGCCCGGTACTGGAGCATGCTCGGCACGCCCAGCGCCATGGGCGTGAGCATCTTCTTGGTGCTCGTGACGCTGGCGCGCGTAGCAACGGATTTCTGGCTCAGTATCTGGAGCTCCAACGCGCTGGGCGAGTCAGTGGCATTCTACGTGGCGATCTACGCCGGGATCTCGGCGGCTGCGATCGTATCCGTGCTTGCGTACCAGTGCAGCTGGGCGTGTGGCGGCGTGGCGGCGTCCGTGCGCCTGCACGAGGGCCTCATGTCCCGCATCATCAGGGCCCCCATCGGCTGGTTCGACGCCACCCCTGCCGGGAGAATCATCTCCCGCGTCAGCGCGGACCTCGCCACCGTGGACAAGCAGCTCGTGCAGACGTCGGCGCAGTTCCTCAAGACGCTCCTCCTCGTGCTTGCGACGCTCATCACTCAGGCCGTGGTCCAGCCTTACGTCATCATCGGCTTCGTCGTCGCCTTTGGCTACTACGCCGCTGTGGCAGGCTACTTCCGCGTCTCCTCCCGCGAGATCAAGCGCCTCGACAACGCAACTCGGGCGCCCGTCGCCACCCACATCTCGCAGACCATTGCTGGCCTGTCGCACGGCGGCCTACGCGCCTTCGGCCACCAAGGGCGCTTCCTGCGCGAGGTGATGAGCCGCCTCGACGCGAACAGCCGCGCCTTTTGGAAGCTCAACCTCGTCAACCGCTGGCTCGGAATCCGCCTCGACCTAACGGGCGCCATCGTCGTCGGCACCGTCGCCTTCGCTGCCGTCGGCACGACCGGCACAGCCAGCGCCGGCCTCAGCGGGCTGTCGCTATCCTTCGCTCTGCTCGTCGTCTCGCAGCTCAACTGGCTCGTCCGAGGCTTCGTGGACGCGGAGCAGTTCATGGCAAGCGTCGAGCGCATCCTTGAGTACACCGACGACGTTCCCCAGGAGGGGCCCCTGGCAGCCGACGACGAGGAGGGCAAGCGGGTGACGCTGGACGCCGCAGCGGCGGCCGACAGAGACGGCGACAAGGACCTGGCCGCAGTCCTGCGCAGGCGCGCCGACGTCCAGGCCGCCCCGGCCGGATGGCCGAGCAGTGGCGCGCTCACCGTCGACGGGCTGGTGATGCGATACAACCGCAAGCACACGGAGCCCGTGCTCCGGGGCGTGAGCTTCAAGGTGGAGAGCGGGCAGCGGATCGGCATCGCGGGGCGCACCGGCGGCGGCAAGTCCTCCCTCCTCCAGTGCCTGTTCCGGACCGTTGAGGCCGAGGCAGGCACCATCTGCATCGACGGCCAGGACATCTCGCGGCTGGGCCTGCACACGGTGCGCGGAGCGCTGGCCATCATTCCCCAGGACAGCGTGGTCTTTGCCGCGTCCGTGCGCTTCAACCTCGCGCCCGGGTTCGAAGCAGGTGACCCCGCGGCCCCGAGCGACGAGGAGATGCTCAAGGCGCTGTCGATGGCCCGGCTGGCCGACAAGGTGTCCAGCCTCGGCGGCCTGGAGGCGACCGTTGGCGCCCTGAGCTCTGGCGAGCGCCAGCTTCTCTGCATCGCGCGCGCAATGCTGTCCAAGGCGCCCATCGTGGTGCTGGACGAGGCGACAGCCTCCGTCGACATGCACACCGACCACTTGATCCAGACCGTTATCCGGGAGGCCTTTGCGGGACGCACTCTCCTCACCGTGGCGCACAGGCTCGAGACGATTGCGGACTACGACAAGATCCTTGTGCTCGTCGCGGGCCGCGTGGCGGAGTTCGACTCGCCCGAGGCGCTGCTTCGCGACCCTTCAAGCGAGTACGCGCAGCTCGTCAAGCGGGCCGACGAGGCTGGCACCGCCAAGGATGGCGCCTCTGAGTGAAGCGCAAGACGCGGGCTTGGCCCCCCTGGCTGCCGGGCAGGGGCGGGAGCGGTGCTCCGCCGCGGCGCTCTCTCGTGACCTGCGTGCATGCTTGCTCCGTGACTTGCCCGAATGCGATCCTGGCTTGGACGCCCCGGCTCTCGCCCACACGGAGACGCACACGAAGGAATCCAACCGCATTGCCTGCTTCAGTGCGTGTGCGCGATTGGACAGCAGTGCAAGGGGTGTGCTGGGGGTGGGGTGTGTGGACGAAGGGCTGCGCGACGCGGTGCTGGACGAGTCCGCACCGCTTCCCGGCAGGCGGCCGCCTGAAGGAGCATCGCGCTTTGCAGTGCAGGGGTGGCGGGAGCGGGGGGGGGGGGAGAGAGGGGCGCGCTGTCACTCAAGAGCGCGAGCCGCGGCCGGCGCGAAGCACCTCGTCCACAAGCAGCAACTGGGAGGCAAGGACCTGGGCGAGGCCGAGGCTCTGGCGCTTGACGCGGTAGTTGTCCCAAATGCCAGCGTGGGTCGGGTCCATGGGGTCCCCGGTGACGACGTCCAGGCCGACGGGGGCGCCGGAGCCCGCGGCGTAGGCTTCCTGCACCTTGATGAGGGAGTCGCTGATGTCGAAGCCGCTGTTGGCCGCGAGCGTCTTGGGGATGACCAGGAGCGCCTCGGCAAAGGCCTTCACGCCGAGCTTGGCCTTGCCCTTGACCTCTCCGGAGGCGAGGAGCTTCTCCAGGTAGTGGGCGCAGCCCACCTCGAAGGCGCCGCCGCCCGGCACCAGAGCCTCGTCCTCAATGGCGTTACGGACGGCACGGAGGCCGTCGCGCACGGCGTCCTTGAGCTGGGCGATGGTGTGGGGGTTGGGGCCCTTGACGAGGATGGTGCAGGACTGCGGGTGCTTGACGTCCTCGACGAAGGTGTACTTCTCCTCGCCGAGCACCTCCTCGTAGACGCTGCCGGCCTCGCCAAGCATGTCCACGCTCAAGTCCTCGAAGGAGTTGACGGGGATGCCGCCGCAGGCCAGAGTGAGGCGCTCCATGTTGCGGCGCTTGGCGCGGCGCAGGGCGATGATGCCCTCCTTGGCCAGCATGTCGAGGGAGATCGGGTCGATCCCCTTCTGGTTCACGATGACGAAGGACTTGCCGCTGCCGGGCGGGCAGGCCTCGCGCTTGAGGGCGATCACCTGCTTGACACGCTCGTCGGTGTAGCGGCGCTCCGCCGCCACGAGGCTGTCGCGCTCTGCGGCGGTGGAGTAGACGAAGCCTGCGGTGACCTCGGGCTTCTCGTACTCCATGGAGATGTTGCAGGTGAGGATGTAGCAGTTCTCCAGGCGCTTGGGCATGTCGGGGTGGCGGGAGCCGTGGTCCAGGACGATGCCCTTGACGAGGCGGGAGTCGTGGTCGTACTCGTGCTGCATGTGCATGCGCTCCACCATGTGCAGGTCAATGGGCTCGCCCTCGCGGCGGATGCAGAGCACAGCGTCCGTGACGGCCTCGGTCAGCTTGTCAGCCATCTCGGGGATGAGCTTGGTGCGGAGGCTGGTGCGGGCCACGGAGCAGAGGAGCTCCCGGTCAGCGGCGATGGCGCTGGCGCTGGTCTTGAACTCGTCGAGGAACTTGAGGGCGTTCACGCGGGCCGTCTCGAAGCCCTCGGCGAGGATGCGCGGGTGCACGCCCTCGCTGGTGAAGCGCTCGGCCTGGCGCAGCAGCTCCCCGGTGAAGAGCACGATGGAGGTGGTGCCGTCACCCTGCAGCGGACCGAACAGAGAGCAGGAGGGCGCGAGCGCGGTTGGGGTGAAGGAGGCAGCGCCGGCCATGCTACGCGCGCGGGGCAGCCCGGAACGCAAAACTGTGCGCCGCTGCAAAGAAGCGCCAATCAAGCCGCCCGAGTGCGACCTGCGCCGCGCCGGGGCTCACGGTGCTGTCGTCCTGGGCGGTGGCAGTGCGGGCGATCATGATGGCGGTGGGGTGCTGGATCTGCATCTCGTGCAGAAGCACGTTGCCGTCCTTGGTCAGCTTGATCTGGCCGGCTCCGCCGACGAGCATCTTCAGCGTGCCCTTGGGACCTGCGGGCCACGGGCGGGAGCGACGGGCGCTTGCAGGTGAGCAGAACGAGGTCGCCGTTGGGAAGCAGGGCCGCCCGCGCGGAGGCGGGCCGCGGAAGGACGGCCACGGCGCACAAAATCGGAGAGGCACCGCGTTGGAGCAAAACCAGGGGGGCCGCGCGGGCGCGGCCCCTCGGGGCGGGCGGGACCGGGCGCAAAGCTGTTGGATGACGAAAAAAAGCTTGGGCGTTGGCGAGGTGGGCGCTGCCCGTCTTTGGCCGCTGCTCCGCGCTTCCCGAGCCCGCAAGCGCCGGGCCGGGCCCTGTGCGTGCGGACCGCAGACGGCCGCGCTTGGTGCCAACGTCCCGGGCTGCAGGGGCAGCGCGGTTGGCCGCGGCGACGCGCGGCCGAACGACAATTCGAACGGCCGCTCTGTCAGCTTGCCTCACCGAGGTTGGTCTTGAGCACGTCCTGCATGCCCACCGCGGCGCTGACGTTGATGGACAGGGCGTGCGCCCTCTGCGTCACCTCCGCATGCGGGTTGATGGCCTGGACAGCGGCCATGGCGACGGCGGCTTGTGGGGCGCACGGAGCAGTTGGGTCTTTGTTTGCTGCGCAGGCGGCCGGCTCTGCCAGGGGCTCGCCGAACAGGCGGCTTTGCTCGCCGAATCGGGCCGCCGTGCGACAGCGTTGCGCGAGCGAGCGCGGCCGTGCACAGTTGCGCGCCAGGGCGGGCAGTCTGCGCCAGAGCCGCACTCGCACTGCCCAGTCTGGCTTGCCGCGGCTCCACTCGGCGGCGCTGAGGGGCGAAGGGCAGACCGCACGGTCCCTCCGAGAATGCGGCTGTTCTTGGCGACCCTGGCGGTCGCCGCGGCGGTTGCTGCGGGAGAGCCCCAGTTCGAGGACGATGCCTCGATCGCGGAGGACGGGCATGGCAGCCTGGGGCTCATAGAGGACGTTGGGGTCAGCATTCCCGGGGTGGTGGTGCTGCCGAGCGGTCACCACATGGACCTGGCGGTCCATCGTGCGCTGCGGCGGCTGCACAGCCGAGGCCTTGCCGCAGTTCCACCGCTGCTCGAACAGGCATGGGAGAAGCTGCTCCCCGAGGACTTCGAGGACGCGCACGACGAGCAGGGCGAGGGCGACCAGTCCCCTCGAAGCGCGGCAGCCGCGGGAGGCAAGTCCGCGGCCTGGAGCCTGGGATCAACGCCTGCCCGGTGGTGGGAGTTCGCAGCCTCTGGCGTCCGTCGCCTCCTTCAGCGGCGCGGGCCCAAGGCGGGGGAGCAACAGGGCCGCTCGGGGGCTGCAGCGGGCGCCCCGCCCGAGGCCGATGCGGCCGCCGACGCGGAAATTGTGGCCAACGCCGCGTGCGACATTGCCCGGGGGGCAGGAGAGGGTCACGTGGTGGCCATGGCGGCGCTGGGCGAGATGGCGCTGTTCCTGTCCCGCAAGGAGTGGCCGCCGGAGGCGCGCGAGCGAGCCGCCGCCGTCCTCACAGCGGCCAGTCAGGCGTACATCAGGCGCGGACCAGGCCACGGCCACCCTCTGTTCGGGTGCGACCTTGGCGCAGCTGAGGCCCTCGAGACGTTGCAGCGCCCCCCCCTCGGAGCGTGGGACGACCCGATCCTGCCAACGCGCCTCCTACGCACCGTGCAGGCGCACCTCGCCGGATCCCCGGGCGGAAACGCGGCGCTCGACGCCCTCCGCGACCGGGGGGTGGCTTCCGACGCGCCGGGGGTGGACCCCACGGCCGTGATTGGCCCCTCCCCCGCGCCGCTCGCGCTCGACACCGCCGCCGACGCCATTCTGCTCCTTGAAGCTGCCTTCCGCATCGGCAGAGCCGGCTTCGTGTACACGAAGGAGGCCACCAGGGCCGCCCAGGCAGCTGCTGAGGCGGCAGGCGTGCCCGGCCGGCCCAAGTTCGGAATCGCCGCCTTTCCCGGCCAGCTGGACAGCTCGGTCACGCTCGAAGTGATGCCGGGCGCGAACCTGCCCGCTCCCATGGCGCAGTCGATTCTCGCCTACCTTCACGCCGGGGGCCTCCTGGCCGTGCTTGACGAGGCCAGGGTGGGCCCGGTCCCTCTGCTGCGAGGCCGCCAGCGGCGCAAGGAGCTCGCGACGTCGCTCAGCAACCAGGGCAGCTCGCTCGCCGCGCTGCTCTCTGGCCGCCGCCTGGCCAACAGCCTCGCAGGAATCGGGCCAGAGCCGGTCCCGGAGGCCGCCCCGGCCAAGCGCGAGGCCGTGTGCTCTGCCGCGCTGGCCGTATACATGCGCCTGGCTGACGAGACCGTTCGCTCGGAGGACGTCAACGCGGCACAGCAGAGCTCGGGGCTGGCCCTGTGGGAGCTGCACGAGAACGCCAACGCGGCCGCAGAGACTGCAGAGCGGGCGCGCAGCCGGCAGTACTACGAGGAGCTGGAGGCGCAGGGCGACGTCGCGGCCGCCGATGCGCTCGGCCAGATGTACTTCAACGGCGACCACGCGGCAGGGGTGGCCGCCGATATGGGGGCGGCGCTCCGTCACTTCCAAAGGGCGGCGCAGCTGGGCAGCGGCGCCGGCCACGCCAACATGGCCATGATGCACCTCAATGCCCTGGGCTGGGACCAGGAGGCAGAGGGGGCGGAAGAGGAGGGCGGGGACGCGGAAGAGGCGGCAGCGGAGGACGACGTCGACGTTGACGACGACAGTCTCGGCAACGGCCCGGGTGCAGGCGACCGGCGCCGGCACGGTCGCGATCTTGACGAGGACGACGACAATGAGGAGGAGGGGGCCGGCGATGAGGAGGACTTCGGAGGGCAGGCCGGGGCATGGGGGCCGGCGGGGGACAGGCGGCAAGCCGGCGCGCGCGAGGCGGGGCGCGGCTTGGGCCAGGGGGAGGCGGCTGCAGCGGGCGACGCGGGCGACGGCCGGGCTGAGGTGGACGCCGCGGGCGATGTGGCAGCTGCTGGCGATATCGACGGCGGGGCAGGCGCCTTTGGTGTCGGCGATGCCGGAGGCGGAGGCGGAGGCGGAGGCGGAGGCGGAGGCGGAGGCGGAGGCGGAGGTGATGCCGGCGGCGGACTGGGCGGTCTGGGCGGCTGGGGCGCTGGAGGCGGGTTCCTCGCCGGCCTTCGCGCTGCGCTGCGTCGCCTGTGGGCGGGCATGGCTGCCCTCGCTGGTCGCGGCGAGGACCTTCCACCCGCCGGCTGGGCCAGGGGTCGGCTCGAGGAGGCGGCCGCGGGCTTCGGCGCCGTGGGGAACGAGGCGGAGGACGCCGAGGAGACGCGCAGGCTGGCGAGGCAGGGCCCTTCCGACGCCGCGGCGCTGTGGCACTACGAGCGCGCGGCAGAGCTCGGCGTGCCTGCCGCCTGGAGCGGTCTCGGGTTCCTCTACATGCACGGGCGCGGTGTCCCCATGAACCGCACCAAGGCGCTGGAGTACATGGAGCGGGCCTCCGAGGAAGGCGACGCCCAGGCCAGCACCAACCTGGCCGTCCTGTTGCTCGACGGCAGCGGCGGCGCCGCAGGGGTGGACGGCATCGCCGAGAGCGAGGCCGCGCCGCTCGGCCCGGACGGCCAGCCCGACTGGAACTACATCCGCCCCAACACGTCCCGCGCGCGCCACCACCTCAGCCTGGCCGCAAACGCCGGCGTGCCCGAGGCCATGTTCAACCTCGGCATGATGGAGATGTACGGCTGGGACGGCGAGGCCAACTGCACCAAGGCGCTGCCTTGGATGCGGGCAGTGGCCGAGCGAGGGATCTGGCGCCAGCACACGCTGGTCAGCAGGGAAGCTGCCGACGTAGCATGGACCCCGCCGCCCGAGGGCGGCGCCGCCCGGGATGAGGACCTGGCCGTGAGGCACCTGGCCGCTCTCTCGGCGCTGGGGATTCCAGACGCCCAGTCCGACCTCGGCTTCGCCCTGGAGAGAGGCGTGGGCGCGTCGACGCTGGGCCCGGCTTGGCCCGAAGACGCTGGCCCGCACGCGCCGGCCGCCTCAGAGCCGACAGCGGGCGAAGCCGGTGCCGGGCCCTCCAGCGCCCCGGAAGGGGTGCTGCCCCAGGTGGCCTGGAAGCCGGTGCTGGGCTGGGCGGCTGCGTTCGACCAGGGCGCTGCCGAGCTGGTTGCCATTCTCGGCGTGAGGGACGCGCGGTCGCTGGTGAGGGGTCCGCACCTGTTGCCCGGCGCGGCAGACGGCGACGCGGACCGGGCCGGCGACACCGACGGCCACAGCAGCGGTCGCAACAGCGGCCGCTCGACCGAAGCGGCGGCTGCGGCAGACGGGGGCGAAGAGGCCGAGAAGCAGGATGTAGACGACGACGACGATGTCAACAGCAAAATGGGGGCGGAGGCGGGCGGCGGGAAGCGGCGCGAAGGAGGACTGCAAGGCGACGCACTGAAGCCAGCAGAGGCGCCCGGCCGCTTGCCGCTTACAGGCTCCGCCTGGCGGACGTGGGCTGCGTGGCACGTCACGCACGAAGTGTACCCCGAGGCTGCCGACGCTGGCATCGGCTTCGCGATGCGGCGGCTGGGCATGTGCTGGTCCCCGGGCGGCAGCTGCGGCGTGAACCTCACGCTCGCGGCAGAGTGGCTGTGGCGGGGCGTGGAGGCCATGGACGGACACTCCCACCACGCGCTTGCCCTGCTCGAGGCTCGAGAGGGGGGCGTGCTGGGGCCGCCGGGGGAGCGAGCCTGGGCCGCCGTGTGGGACCTGCTCGATGACTGCCTGGGCAGCGACTACCTGGCCGGGCTGCCTGTGTCCGTGGCGAGGGCTGAGGTTCTCTGGCGCATGGGAGCGGAGGCGTTGGCCAACCAGGGCAGGGCCGACTACGAGGGCAACGTGACGATTCGGGCCGTGCTGCGAGACGCGTGGGACCTTGTGACGCAGCCCTCGCCGGCGGCGCAGCAGCCTGCAGGCGCTGACGAACAGGCGGCGCCAACCGGCCTCGGCGACGACGCTGGGCGCGCGGAGGGTGAAGAAGTTGGTGACGGCACCCCGGCCGCCGTCGGGGAGGCGCCCGCCGCAGGGCAGACTGCCGTCGACGGCGCGGGGTCAGGAGCCGGCGGTTCCGACTCCGACGCCCCGCAGGACGAGGCCAGCGCAGCAGGCGGGCCAGGCCAGGACCACTCCGCTGCTGGCGAGGGCCGGGGGCCCGAGGGGGACGCCCACCGCGAGGTCGACGGCGGTGACAGGCCTCTGGGCCCGCTGTGGCTGGGGCGGACTGACGCCCGTGCGCTCGCGATGGTCCTTCGCAGCACACTGGCGGCGACTGCCTTTGTGGCGCTCGCCCTCGTCATGGGCGCTTGCACGGCCATGGCTGAGCACCGGCAAGCCGCACGACCGGTTCCCCTCGGACGGCAATAATAGTGGTGACTCCTCCAGCCGTGCTGCTTGGCGGGGCGGGCGTTTGCGTACAGTGCCAGTGCGAGAGTGCAGTGTGCCATAGTTCGGGCCGAATTAGCAGCGATGCCGCGCTTGACTCGGCGCCTCCCCGCCACTCGACCGCGAAATCCTGGCACTCTGAGGACATGGCAGCAGCCGCCGCAGCCGCGGGCACTGGCTCGTCCAGCAGCTCCTCTGCGTCTGCCGTAGCTGCCGCTGCGGGGGCACGCGACGACGCGTCCGGCGTGGTGCTGGTGCACCCGGTGAGGCGCCGGCGCATTCCGCCGCCCTCGACTCCGCCCCGAACCGCCCAGCGTCGGCCCCCCTGCCGCAACCCCGGCAGCGTGGCCGCCGCGCAAGCGCTGCTGCTCTGCGCTGGTCATGTCGGTCTGCCTGCAGGCCCGCGCGAGCAGCCGCTGCGGTCCGTCCATTGCCGGCTGCCTCGCAGATGGTGATCATGAACATCACGGACCACCTCACGCGCGTGCGGCAGCAGACCAGCGCCACCACTCAGCGCGTGTTTGGGGTGCTGTACGGCAAGCAGTCGGGCTTGTCGGTGGAGGTCACCACGTCGTTTGAGCTCAAGTACGCGGAACGCGAGGGCGGGGGCATCGAGATCAGCAAGAGCTACCTCGAGAAGAACATCCAGCTCAGTGAGTGGGGCCCCGACGCCGTGGGCAGTGCGCACCGAGGGGGTGTCGATTGTGGGCGGAGCGGCTCGTGCTGCGCGGGCCTCGGGCGGAGTCGGGGCGCGCGCCCAAGTCGCGAGCCTTGTCGGTGTCCCCGAGTCGATTCCAATCGCACAGCTCGCCTCCGCCGGCGGCCTGGCCGGCGCACAAGCACCAAGCGGAGCCTGATGCCTCCTTTGTACTGCGCGCCGCGTTGCCCACTGCCGGCCCCTTCTTCCGCCACGCTCACGTCCTGTGCGGCCCGCTGCCGATTGCGCCGCGACCCCGCAGCCAAGGAGGTGTTTCAGGACCACGAGCTGGTCGGCTGGTACGCCACCGGCCCCGGACCGATCGCCGCGGACATGCTGACGCACCGCGACATCCTGGCGCACAGCGACAACCCTGTGCTGCTCAAGCTCGACTCTGACATCGCGGAGGACCAGAGGGACCTGCCTATCGCCGTGTTCGAGTCCATCTTCGCGGAAGCCGCGGACGGCTCGCGCACTCTGGTCTTCTCGCCCCTGACATACAAGATCCAGGCCGGCGAGGCCGAGACCGTCACCCTCGAGGCCGTGGCGAACACCCGGCCCGACGTCGAGAACGACAGCGTCCTCACCCACACATACGCCAAGACGGCGGAGGCGATGCGCCGTCTGTCCGAGCGCGTCGCCGTGCTCCAGCGCTTCCTCCGTGAGGTCCACTCGGGGAAGATCACCCCTGACCGCCACCTCTTGCGCCTCGTGTCCGACGTCGTCGCGCGCATCCCCACGGCCGATTCGAGCGACTTCCGCGGAGCGCTGCTCTCCGACGTGAGCGACACCCTGCTGACCACTTTGGTGGCGGCCATGGCCAAAGGCGCAGCCGGACTCAGCCAGGTGCTGGGGCGCTTGGAGGACGGCAAGGACGCCGCGGCGCTCTCCCGCTCTCGGGCGTATGGCGCCCACGCGTTTGCTGGCGAGTACGGTGACTACGACATGGGCATGGATATGGGCACAGACGCGTGATGAAGCGCGCACGGCATGCTTGCTTGCCCCTGCCAGCCTGCCCAGCCTTGCCGGCTGGCCGCGGGCCGTGGGCGACGTTCGTTCTGCTGCGTTGTGCGCTCTCATGCGGCCAGGTCTGAATTTTTCGCGCTCGCGCGCCTGCGAGCCGCGCCGCACTGGCACACGGGCACACGGGCCTGCGCATGAAATGCAGCGCGCGTGCCCACCCGAGCCACGCGCCGCAGGCCGGGCGCCGAGGGCCCGTCCACCTCGCAGGCGTCGCCGCTGCGCCCGGTTGGCGGCTGCTCTGCAATGAGCGCCGCGCCGTGTGCAACCCCACTCCGTGCCCGCCGCCTGGAGCGGGCCTAGCGGTATGGAGCTTCCGCCAGACTTTGCGGAGGAGGCCAAGACCATCTCTGACTTTCGGCGCACGCTGGAGGCCCAGCGCCTGGGCAGTATGGACCCCATGGACGCGAAATCGGCCGTTGCGCGGTGGCACAGCGATGTCCAGAGCCTGACCTCCAAGCTCGCCGCCCAGCTCACCTACAGCCGGTGAGCAGGCACTGTCCTGGCCCTCGGGGCCCGGCGACGGTGCGGCACAGTCGCCGGGCCGCTGGCTCGCGTCAAGGGCGCCTCGCCAGCCGGCCGCAGCAAGCGGTGAGCGACCGACCTGCACTCCGGCCCAACGCCCGCTGCTTCTCTGCTCGCCCGCGACGGCCGCCACGCAGTGCGCTCTCGAAGCACGAGGAAGTGACGTCCCTCATGACCGAGCCCCCCGAGCAGCGGGAGCGACGCGAGCTCCAGCAGTGGATTGCGCAGACCAAGACGGACACACGGTTCCTTCACGACCTCGTCTGCGAGTCCGTGCACCACCCTGCATCGAAGCAGGCGAGGCGCGCGCAGGTGCGAACGGCCCTGGAGGCGTCGCGCGCAGGCTCGTCCGCTGCGGCCACGGCCGCAATCATGAACGTGGCCACGCAGCCGCTCGACCCCGCGACAATTGCCTCCCGGGAGCTGGAGCGCCGCCTGCGGTCGCTCGTGTTCGAGGACGAGGACGAGCTGCTGGCCGTTGTGAAGGACCCCCGCGGAACAGCAGCGGCCGCACGCGCCGGCCGCCGATCCGGCGATCGGTCCAACATTGACCCGAGCGTGAAGCGAGCGATGACGTCAGCAGCCGACCTGCGCATGCGCGCGCACGGCAAGTTCCGCAAGGGGTACCTGGTCCCGGGGGCCGGTGGGGGCACAGGGGGCAGGCCGGGCGAGGCCGGCTCCAGGGCGGGCTCCGGCGGGGCCGGCGGCGGGGCCGGCGATCGACGAGTGGCCTTCGGCGAGGTGCAGGAGTTGCTCAAGCTGCGAGATGAGTCGGTCAGCGCGCTGGCTGCCCACGTGCTCCGCCGCCACGCGGAGCTGCAGTCCTCGCTGGGGCTGTCCGGCTGGTCCTCAGGGCAGCCGGGCGCGGGCGGCGGCGGCGGCGGCGGCGCGGCTGGCGGGATTGGAGGCGGCATGGGCGACGGGGGCGGCGGCGGGGGAGGCAGCGGAGGGGCTTACGGCAGCAGAGCCGGCCCCGGCGGCAGCGCGGCCACTGGAACGCCGCGTTTGCGCCGGCTGCGAGAGAGCGCCTCCTCCTTCGCGACGAGCCTCGCCGACGTGCTGTCTGTCTTCGACTCGGTCGACGCTGTGCTGAGGAGGGTTCGGCTCACGGAGGAGGGGCGGTCAACCGCCACCACCATCGTCATGCTGCAGCACGAGCTGGACGAGGCCAAGGCCAGCCTTGCGGAGAAGGAGGTGGAGCGTCTGCGCCTGGCAGAGCGCCTGGCAGCGCTCAAGCAGTCCCGCAGCGGCGGCGTCACCACGCAGGCGATGGAGATCGACACGCAGCTGCTCGAGGCGCAGCAGACGCGGGCGCAGCTGGTGGTGCGGGAGCGAGAGGCTGAGGCGCTGGCTCGGCAGAGCAACGAGACTGCAGAGCGGAACGCTGCGCTGCAGCGGGAGATCACGCTGCTGCGGACGCGGCTGGGAACGGCCAAGGAGGCGCTTCGGCCGCGCGTCGTGGAGGTGGAGTCTCGCACGAGGGAGGCCCTGTCGACGGTGCAGGAGCTGCGGCAGTCTCTCGACCTGCTCGCAGGGATGTACCAGCGGGCCTGCGACCAGCTCGCCGCGTCCAAGCGGTGCGTGGAGGACCTCACCGAGGAGCGCGGAAGGCTGGCCAAGGCGGTGCAGGCTGAGGTGAAGCGTGCGCGCGTGCTTGCAGGGGAGGTCGCCCGGATGGATGCGGTGAACGTCCGGCTGATGGCCGCGCACGACTCGCTGCGAGCGGCGTACCGGGGCATGAAGACTGCGGCGGGGGATGCGGGGCGGGGCAAGGCGGGCCGGGAGGCTGCCCAGCGCGCCGCGGAGGAGGCTGGCACCGAGGCGATGCGACGCCTGGCCGGTGGGATCAAGAGCATCGCCCGGGAGGCCATGGAGCGGCTCAGGCTGGTGCAGGGGGCGGGGGGCGACGGGTCTCTCCTCAGCGCAGAGGCACTCCGGCGCATCGTCGACGTCTGTCACACCGCGAGCTCGACGGGGGCGGTGCTGACCCAGGAGCCCGTGGACTCGGCGACGTGGGGCGCTTCCCGGTGATGGCCCCGTGGCGGCCGGGATCCAGGGAGCGCCGTGGGCCCAGGTCGGGTCGGCTTCCTGCCCGGAGGCCTGGGCGGGGGGGGGGGGGGGCTCGGGGCACGCAAATAGGAGTGACTGCCGCGGCGCTCCCCGGGGCCGCCCGGGGCACGACTCGAATGCGAGCGTATGCCAGTGCAAGTGCCAGTGCAAGTGCCAGTGCGTGCGTGGTTGTGGGGGGTGCTGTCAACTAAAGTGTCGATCGCATGCGCAGCGAGCTAGCAAACGGGCGGGCGCACCGGCCTGCCGGCAGACACATTGGAAGCGCAGCGACGCCGACCACGAGACACAGAGGGGGGAGGGGGGGGGCGAGAGACTGAACATCAAGCGCGCTCGTCCGGCTCGCTCTTGGCAAAGGGGGCGCGGTTGAGCGCGGGAGGGGGCACGAAGCCGGAGTATCCCTGGGCGCGCTGGCGCTGCGCGAGCTGCAGCTTGCGCCGCAGGCGGCGCCGGCGGACAGCGCGCTCCACCTCGGCATCCAGGCCGGCCCAAGTCTCCTTGGTCACCACCTCGGACGGCGTGTCGCCGGGCGCAGCCTCCGAGGGGCGGGGCTTCTTGCGGATGCGGGACTCGTCGGACCGCGGGATGATCGCGCCGGAGCGCACGGACACGCGCACAGCAGTGCCGTCCTCGGTCTTGCGGTAGCGGACCTTGGACCCTTGCCTGCGGGGCAACGGTGGCGGCGGGAACGGCAGCGGCAGCGGCAGCGCGGGCGACGGTGGCGTCCGCGGACGGCACGCACTCCCGCCGCAAGGCCGCAAACTCTAGCGCGTGTCCGGCGCAGCCGACTCACCCAGTGGTGGGGTCAACAAGTGCCACGTTGGAGTAGTGGATGGCGCCCTCCACGGGGACCATGCCTCCCTCCTTTCCGGGCTCGGGCCGAATGGCCTTCTTGCGCTGCGCGACGAGCAAAGGGCACCCGGCCAACAGCAAGCAAAGCCACCGCTGTGGAGGCGGCGCACGACCCAGGTACGCGCCCAGCACCGGTCACGCGGCTGGAGCCCGCGCGGCGCAGCGCGCGCGCATGCAGGCCGGCCAGGGACGCAGCGCGGCGAGCTGCGGGAGCGCCGGCCGCTGGCTGCGGGAAGACGCAGCGCGCGCTGCCGGCCAGCGGCGCGGGCCGCGCTCACCATGGCCACCCCCTCCACGTAGACGCGGTTCTTCTTGCGGTCCACCCGCAGAACCTTGCCCTGCTTTCCCGCGTCCGCGGACACCTTGGGGTCGGCGATGATCTCCACGGTGTCGCCGCGCGTCACACGCCAGCGCTTGATGGGCACCACGGGCTTCTTGGGCGCCTTGCGCAGCGCAGTCTCCATCAGGAAGTTGCGCGAGCGCCGGAGCGCGTTGAGGGCGGCGGCCTCGGCCATGGCGCCCGCCTGTGCCGCGAAGGACCGCCGCGCCGCGAGGAGAGCGCCGCAGGTTTGGCGCCCGGGTCTGGCCCCAACTGGGGCAGAGTTGGGGCGCGAATACGGCGGGCAGTTGCTCTGCACGCCGGCTTTGGCCGCGAGGCGAGAAGCACTCTGCCAGCGAAGTTTCTGCTATGGCCGTGAGCATCGTGTTCAACACGGCCACGGATGCCGGCCTTGCCGAGCTCAACGAGTTCATGGTCGCCCGGAGCTACCTCGTCGGGTGAGTGCGGCCCTCGAGGCCGGCCTGGGGCGCGCGCGAGGAGCGCGCCGCTGCTCGCGCGAAGAATCTCGAGCCGCAGTCCACCCGCCCCCGCCCCACGACCCGTCGCCCTCCCCGCAGCTTCTCGGCCACCCAGGCTGACGTCGCCCTTGTTGCCGCCATCGGCAAGTGCCCCAGCGCGGACAAGTTCCCCCACCTGGCCCGCTACTACAACCACATCAACGCGCTCACCGCCGCCGCCAAGGGCTCGTGAGTCCGATCCTGCGCCTGACACGCGCCGCCGCCCTTTCCCACGCTCCCGCGCCCCCCGCGCCCCGCTGAACTGGGCTTCTGCGGCTGCGCCCTTGCTTCCGCAAGCGGTCCTGCAGCCGTGGCGGCCGGCTGCGGCGCGCTGCGCGCGCGGCGTGCGCGTTGACTTCGCTCTTCGCGCGCCCCGCCAAACTCGGCGGACCTGGCCCCGCGGGGCCAGGGCAGCCGCCTCGCGGCCAGCGCTGCGGCCTGGGCAAAGGAACCATCGCCGAGGCCCCCTTGGTGACCCTGGGGGGAAGCTCATTGGGTGGCGCCCTTGCCTGGCGAGCGGGGCTCGCGCGCGTGCGCAAGGTTGCCGCTTGCTCGCGCGAGCGCGCTGCTTTGCATCCGCGCCGCCGGGCTGCGTCGGGGCACCCTCGCGGCACACGGCCCCGTCTTGACCCATCGTTCCCTTCCTCGCTTGCTTGGGTTGGTCCGCTCCCGTTCGCAGCCTCGCCGCTGGCGTGAAGGTCGTGGCCGGCGCTGCCACCGCTGCCGCCTCTGGCGCCGGCGGCAAGAAGGCCGCTGAAAGAAGGTGCCCGTTGCCTTCGGCATCGTCAAGCTCGTCATCTCCGCCGTGGTGGAGGACGAGAAGACCAGCCTCACCGACATCGAGGAGGAGATCGAGAGCTGGGAGGAGGTCGGCTCCCTCGACCAGCTCGACATGCAGAAGGTCACCTGAAAGCGGCCGCTTGGTCCGTTTTTGCGTGGCGGCGAAGGGCAATGCGCCACGGTCAGGCGCCATCCGCGCTCCAGCGCGGGGCTTGTAGCGCGCGGCACAGTCGCGCCTTAGCGCGTTCTGTCTGCGACGCTGCTTGCGTGTGTCTTGGCTGCTGACTCTTGCCTTGGCAATCGCCGCTCGCTGGCGCACTGTCTTCGCGTTGGCCACCTCCCTGTGCCGCGCTCCACGCGCTCGTTGGGGTGCCATGCACGCACACGCACAAAACGCCCAGACAAAGCCTGTTTGCCAGTTGCACTCATCCTATCAGCCACAGCTCCGCTCAACGGCGGCTGTCCGAGGTGGTGGCGTCGAGCGGCCGCCAGCGCCGCAGCTCGGCCTTGCCCACGGAGGTCCAGTGCACCTCATCCGGCCCGTCCGCCAGCCGCAGCGCGCGCGCGGTGGCGTACATGTGCGCCAGGGGGGTGTCGTGCGAGAGTCCCCCTCCGCCGTGCAGCTGCATGGCCTGGTCCACCACCCGCCCAGCCGCCGAGGGAACCACTGCCTTGATCATGCCCACCATTCCCCGCGCCGCCGCGTTGCCGTGGGCGTCCATGGTCGAGGCCGCAGAGAGCGTCAGCAGGCGGGCCGCCTCGACCTCGGCTCGCATCTGCCCCAGCGCCACCTGCACGCCCCCCTGGGCCGCAAGCGGCTTCCCGAAGGGGGAGCGCGTCCAGCTGCGCCGCCCGGCCAGCTCCACGGCGCGCTCTGCCATGCCGATGAGGCGCATGCAGTGGTGCACGCGCCCGGGACCCAGGCGGCCCTGCGCGATGGCGAAGCCCTTGCCGCGGCCTGCGATGAGGGCCTCGTCCGCAGGGAGCACGACGCTCTCCACGGCCACCTCGGCGTGGCCGTGCGGCGCGTCGTCGTACCCGAACACGTGGAGGGGCCTCTCCACGCGCACGGAGGGGTCGGGCATGGGAACAAGCACCATGCTGTGCCTGCTGTGGCGCGGCGCCGGCCGCTCCAGCTCCTCCCCGCCGGCGGCGACGTCCCTCCCCATGAAGATCATGAGCTTGCAGGCAGGGTCCATCGCCCCCGTGGTCCACCACTTGCGGCCCACCAGCTCCACGACGGGCCTGCCGCTGGCGTCCTCGCCGTGACGAACCTGCGCCTCCATGTTGGTGGCGTCCGATGACGCCACGCCAGGCTCCGTCATGCCGAAGCAGGAGCGCATCTCGCCCGCCAGCATGGGCTTGAGCCAGCGCTCCTGCTGCTGGGCGCTGCCGTACATGGCCAAGACCTCCATGTTCCCAGTGTCGGGCGCCTGGCAGTTGAATACCTGAGGGCCGATCACGCTCCTGCCCATTTCCTCGGCCATGGGGGCGTACTCGCGGACAGAAAACCCGGGGCCCCAGCGGCGGTCGGGGTCGGCGTGGGGGGGCATGAAGAGGTTCCAGAGGCCGCTTGCGCGCGCCTCCTTGGCGAGCTCCGACAGGCGTGGGTCCTCTCCCGCCCAGCGGGAGGCGCCCTCTGCCTCGTAGGCGTCGCTCAGCACGGCCTCCTCCACTGGCAGCACGCGCTCGCGCATGAACTCGCGGACCTGTGCCAGTGTGGCCGCGGCCCGGTCGGACATGGCGGGAATGGTTGCCTCGCCCCCCGCCCTGGCGGCAGAGCCACCCACACTCTGGGGCTCCATGTGGGTCACGAAGCGGCCCTGCTTCGAGGCCGGGGCGGTAGTGGCAACGGCGGCCGAAGGCGCTTCCGTGGCGGAGGTCGCTGCTGCGGGGGCCGCGGCGGGACCACGCGAGGGGGCGGGCTGGGAGGGACTCTGGGGTGGGGGCGGGGGTGCCGCTGCGCCCACGGCGCTGGCGGGTGGCACGCTGAACATGGCAGTGAAGCCTGTGCCTGCTGCGGTGGTTTCGTGCCTGCGGAGGTGCGCGACTCCGCGCTCTGCCAGCAGGGCCGCAAGCCGGCCGACACTCTCCGCATTGGCAGCGCTGGCGTTGCCCGCCAGGGCGCGAGCAAAGACACCGTGAAGGATGGCTGCGGCGCGAAAGAACGCAACGGACATGTAGAGGTCCCACCCCATGGGCATGCCGTCGGTGCCGACGCGGGAGGTGACTCGCGCGAGACCGGGCTGGAGCTCGGAGCCCCCAGATGACCCGCCCATGGCGCCAAAGTACGCTCGGACGAGGGCGTCCGGCGTGGGGACGCCCATGGCTGCGAGAAAGTCGGGTCCCCCCGCGCCGCCGCGCTGGGAAGAGGTCATCGCCCTGGCGGGGAGGCCGCCGGCCAGCATCTCCTCTGGGGTGGTGGCGTGGCCAAAGCCGCTGACGGGGGAGCCCTTGATGCGGGGCAGGTGGAAGGGGAGAAGGCAGTGGGCCAGGTCCACGAGCGGGTGGCCGAGCGTGGCCAGCTCCCAGTCGAGGATGGCGGCCACGGCAGGGCTCTTGCCGGAGAAGATGACGTTGTCGAGGCGGAAATCACCGTGCACGAGGCACACTGGGCCCGCGGGCTTGGGGATCGCGCCGGGGAGGGCGTCGATCAGGTACTGCAGGTCCGCCGGCACGCTGGCCATCGACGGGTGCCCCTTGCCGGCCGCAGCGCGCTCAGCCACGGCCTGGATCTGCTTGGTCCACACGCGAACCTGGCGGCTGACAAAGTGCTCGGCGTCGCGGCCGATGGTCTGCAGGCAGGCGGCTGACGCGTCGATGGCGTGGACGCTGCCGAGCGTGCGCACGAGCGAGGTCAGGATGGCGCCTCGCTGCTGAGCGTCCTCCCCCAGCTCCGGCATGCATACGTCCCGAAACAGACGGCCATCGACGTAGTCGTAGACGAAGAAGGGCGTGCCTACCACCCCGGCGTCCTCGCACGCAGCGCGCACTGTGGGCACCGGCACAATGCCGTGCAGGCATTTCATGATCTTGCACTCGCGAAGCACGTCGTGGGCACCGCGCAACAGCGACCCAGGGGGCTGCTTGCGGAGCACCACCTTGTGGCCTCGAGCTGGCGTGACCACGTACGTGGGGTTGGACTGGCCGTGGGCAAACTGCTCCACTGACATGCCCTCGAAATCTGCCGTGGGAACTGCGTCCCGCAAGAAGGCCTGGAGCTTAGCAAGGTCCAGCTCGTGGCCCCTGCGACCGGAGCGCAACCAAAGTCAAAGGGCGGGGCGGGAGGGGGGTCGGCGTGCGTGCTCCCAGGGGCCGTCGGCGCGCGGCGCTGCCAGCGTACGCCGGTCCCACGCAAGCGCTTCGGCGGGGCCGCCGAAATCACGCGGCCGGGAAGGCTCACTTGCGCATTGCAGTGGTCGGGGACGCGAGCGACGACATTGCCCGTCGCCGTGCGCCTTGGGCGCGATTCCACGCCATCGCCGCGGGAGCGAACGGGGCGGGAGTGCCCGCGCAGATACGACGCCCAATCAAGCAATATTCACTCTCCGCAACATCGCTTGCGGCCGGGTGCTCGCGGGGTCGCGTCGCGATGCTCGGTGGTACCTGTTCGGCCGGTTAAGAGGGACATCGGCCGCCCGCAGGCGTCCAGGGCCCTTGGCTCGCGCCCCGCGCGACGCGGCAGCTGCGACGGGCTACCGCGGGCCAGAAAGGCCATGGCTCTGCGCGAGCCGCTGGCGGGCGCTTCATCGCACTCGAGGAGGCACCTCGAACGTGAGAACCTGCGTTCCAGCTGGCGAAAGGAACAAGGTCACTTGAGGAGGGCGCCAATGCGCGCATCTCCGCCGTGGTGCGCTGCACAACGCAGCGCGGCCACCATGAGAGCGCGAGTCTCACGGCGCCCACATCGGCCCTCAGCCAAGCCCAAGCCCGCGGTGTCTCCGTTGATGCTCGCGCTGGTGTGCTGCCTCTGCTTGTTCCCGCCGTGCTTGATCTGGCTGCTGTGGCGCCCCAGCCTGGGGCAAGGGAGCTGGTTTCACTCGCCCAGTCCCCTGCCGCCCCCAAGTCCGCTTGCTCCCCTCGGCGAGGGAAACTGGACTAGTGCGTTATTCTTGGGAGACTCGTCGTTTGTGGCTGCTGTCCATGCCGCTGGCCGCGCGTTCCATGCCGAGCTGGTCGACGAGCAGCGGCCGCCACTGCTTGTCACCGTTGCGGAGAAAGCTGACTCTCCTCTCCTGCAAAACTTCCTGCAATCGTCCATTCTCAAGCACGAGCTGCGCCACTGGCTGGTGGTTGCTCTTGATTCCGGGGTGTGCGAGGACCTTCCCGACGATGTTCAGTGGATGGCGTGCGTCTCGGTGCCGGCCCAGCAGGAGCCGGCGGACTCCGCGGAGCCCGCGCTGGCTCGCCCCGTCAACGCCAAGGCCCAGGTTCTCTGGGCCACCGTCAAGCTAGGGTACGACTCGCTCCTGGTCGACACGGACGTCGCGTTCTTGCAGAACCCGCTGCCTGTGCTGGCCGACTACGACAGGGCGCACCAGCAAGTCCGATGCGGGTCGGCGGGCGCCGAGCCGTTCTTGCCGCACTACCCGTGGCTGGGCGCGCATGTTGCCGAGAGCGCAAGCACGTGCGAGTCTGTGATCGACCTCCAGGCCCAGAGGGACGAGGAGCACGGCATCGGCGCAGGGTTCATGCGAGTCAAGGCCACGCCCGGAGGCCTCTTGCTGCTGAGCCGAGCCATGGCGCTGTCGCTCAAGGCCCCGGAGCTGACCCTGCAGCAGTCTGTGAGCCAAGCGGTCGGTCAGCTCCGGGGCGTGATCACAGCCAACACCCTGCCGCCGGCGACTTTTCCCAGCCGGCTCGTCCACTTGGCAAGGCCTAGCCGTGTCTTTGCCTACCACCAGCCATGCCCCAAGTGCGTGGTCGTGCACAGCAGCTGGCTCACCGGGCACGCCGCCAAGGTCTGGCGCATGAAGGACCAGATGCTGTGGTCGCTGGACGGCCCGAAGAAGTACTACTCAGACCCGAAGCGCAAGTACATTGAGTACAGCAACCCCTCGTCCATGGCCAGCCAGGAGGCGGAGCTCAACGCCCTCAAGGCCGCCTTCATGCTTGGCGCGATGCTGGACCGCACGGTGATCCTGCCGGAGTTCCGCTGCCACCGGTGTCCGACGGCGGACGGCAAGGGGACGACGCCCAAGTGCTCGGACATGGTCACCCGGTGCTCCCTGGGGGCGTTTGGCCAGCTGGACCTGGCAAAGTTCGCCGGGGCGATCCCCGAGGACCTGTTCCGCGAGCGAATGTTCCGGTACAACCCCCTGACCCCCAAGTCCGCGTGGGGGGGCTCGCTCTTTGACAGCCCTGTGCACCTGTCGTTTGACTCGGGCAAGGGCGGCATCGGGTCCCTGCAAGCCAGCCCAGAGCCCGGGTGGGAAATCCAGTCATCGCGGGCCCCTGAGATTCTCAGCGGGGCCGAAGTCCACCCGGACAACGTGCTGACGCCCGCGGCAGACGGCTCGCCAACGGAGGACGAGGTTATTGCTTGGTTCGGCTCCCAAACAGCCCCCGTCCTGCGCTTCGAGCACCTGTACGGGCTCAGGCCGCAGTTTCGCCACCCGGCCAGAGCCAGCGCCTTTGACGCCATGTGGAATCGGGCCACTGGCATGTAGCCTGCTCGTGGGCCCGCCGCGATGTTGCCCCTGGACGGTGTACCCTGCCCCGTTATGTTGCTATTTGCCCCTCCCCCCCTCCCCCCTCCCCGCCCCCCAGCCCTGCCCTGCCCTTCCCTTGCCTCAACTTCCTCCTCTGCTCCGGGCATCATCTGGCATCGCCCTGGGAGCTGCAATCGATGGGGGCGGGCAGGCGCGTGTGAGGTTTGGCTCGGATGCCTTTGCTGTGCGTTCCAAGCCGACATCCATCGTTGGGCGTGCCACGCATGCATATGTGTCACACACACACACATAGGTTCCTGCGCATGCCTCACGCCGGCTTCAGCCTTGCTTGGCCTTCCCTGGGCGCTCTTGGCCGCGTCGGCTGCGGCTTACAGGGAGCCTCAAGCGGCCGCAGAGAGTTCCTCCGGCCCGCCTGCCAGCTAGCCCCAGCCGCGCACACTGCCCAGGCCGACGCGGACCAGCTGCTCCGCTCGGCCGAAACCGGTCACCCGTGCCGAAGCTGCTTCTGCGTCCTCCAAGCTGCGGAGCTCCCTCCGTGTCCTCGGGCGCGGCGCGGCCGTAGCGGCCCGGCTGCCCGAACCGACGGCGCGACTCGCCCAGCGATTCGGCCCGGGTCATGAGCGGGCTCGCGCGACCGAGAGCGTGCAAGCGAAGAAATTCCAGCATCGTCGCCCTGAGCTGGCTGGCTACGCAGGAAACGAGTTGCCCGCGCCAGAGCCTCCGGGCGTCGACGCAAAGTGGCACGTTCCACCGCCTGTCCGTGTGTCTGTGGGCCGCGCAGCCGATGGCGCGCTTGAGGCTGCCGCTCGCGTTCCCGAGGCGGCTTGGGCGGCAAGGGAGTGCGCGCCGGGAGCCGAGCCCGACACTGCAGCAGGGCCGGCCAGCGAGGGCCAAAATGAGAGCTGGCCGGCGGCGAGTTGCGGGTTTCCGATGGCGCTGCCGCCGCCAGGAGCGGTAGCAAGCGCGCCGGAAGCGCCGGCCGCAGCCTCCGCCGCCACGTCCTCGGACCGCTCCCTCTTGCGAGTGCCACTGGCCAGGACGCCGGGCACAAGCACCCGAAAGCCCTCAGGCCCAAACCTCCGAAGCCGGATCGGCTCCATGCTGCGCGGGGAGCGGCGTGCGTGCCGGACCGAAAATATTCTGTCTGCAAACACTCCATCACCACACAATGCGGCAGTCCGACGTGCCCCTCGAGTGTTGATGCCAGCCGAGGAGCGCCTCCCCGGCTCTGGGCAGCACGGCGAGCCACCGCGCCGTCGAAGAAACAGCTCTTGCACGCGCTCGGGCGGCCTGGGCGGGCCGTGGCGGCGTTCCACAAGGGGCCGGCCGTGCCCGCGCCGGCAGAGCTCTGCTGGCGCTGTTGCCAAGCCGGAGGTTGTGGTGGCGCCCAGGCGACGCCACTCCATTCGTCGGGACAAGGAATCCCAGGCACCGGCGCGCCTTGCGATGGACGGCAAGCCGTCAATTCAAAAGCTCGTGAATGACACGCAGGTGTACCTGACGGGCGTGTGGGACGCCATGGGCACGACGACCGAAGCGCGCACTGCTGCCCTCGAAACGCTCCGCGAGGACCTCGAGCAAGTGCTCTCCCGCGCCCGCGACGGGGCAGACGCAGAGCGCGATGAGCTCGAGACCGAGCGCTCCACGATTCAGGATGAGATCGCCCACATGGCGACGTGCATGGAGGTGGCTGCCGAGGCGCCCGAGCAAGGGAGCAAGGGAGTGATCCAGCACACCGCCGCGCTCCGGGCCCGCGCCGCCGAGCTGGCGTCCCTTAAGATGGAGCGCGTGGAGCAGATGTCGGCCCTGTGCAACGAGGCCGCGGGCCTCTTCAAGGACATTGGCGTCGCCGTTGAGGTGAGAATGGTCGGCGGCCACCGTTACGGCTCTGCCACCAGTTGCCTTCCAACGAGCGCGAGCGAGGTCGCGGCCGCCGCCGCCCCGCCGGCTGCCAAACCAACGAAAGCGGTGCCAGAGGGCCGTCGACAACGGTGCCTCCGAAGCCCATCGAGTGTCCCTGCCCTGCCGCTTGCGATTCGCGTCACGATCGCAGCCCGAGTTTGCCGCGCCTGGCGACAAGCTGACCACCTCGCGCGTGCACTCCTTCGAGAACCGCATCGCCGAGCTTCGCGCCGACAAGGAAGCCCGCCGTGCGCGCATCCAGCCCTCTTGCGATGCCATTCTGGGAATCTGGGACGACATCGGGCACGCCGCCTCGGGCGACGAGGAGGCTGCCATCGCGGCTGGCCCGGAGGCCGTGGGCTTTGCGGACGGGGACATCGAAAAGCTGGAAACGTGCCTCGAGTTTTGGCAAGCCGAGAAGGCCAGCCGCGAGGAGCGCATCCGCGAGATTGGCGAGCGCATCACGGTTCTGTGGGAGAAGCTGGATACTCCCGAGGGGGAGCAGACCACGTTCCTTGAGAGCCACAACGGGCTCGGAGACGACGTCATTGCTGCATGCAAGGCGTACATGCACGCAAAGGCGGAGGAGTTCCAGGCCCGCCTGGACGAGCTGGTCGCGGTGAGTAGCCCTCCCGCACCGGGCTCGCCTAATGTGGCGTTGCAGCAAGCGGCCGGCGCGCGCCCCTGGCAAGTTGCCGCGCACCGCGCAGCTGCATGCGCCACTTGTCTCGTGCGGTGCTGCCTCTTGCGATCCGCCTCGGCCACCGCGCCTCGCGCTTCTTGCACTCTGCGATATGCCGAGCGACGCGCCCCATCGCCCCATCCCTCCCGCGCCGCTGCTGCCCCCGCCGCCGCTGTCCCTGCAGGGCCTTCGCGAGCGCATCACCCAGGTCTGGGACGAGATCGACGCTGGAGAGGAGGAGCGGGCGGCGTTCGCGCCATTCGCGGCGTCGGGCGACGCCGTGGACGAGGCTTGCTGGGAGGCGCACAAGGCTTGTCTCGCCGAGATCGAGGTCCGCGCTGAGCGCATGAGGCCGATCCTCCGCATCCACGCCAAGCGGCAGGAGCTGCTGGCGGACAAGGACGAGTACGAGCGTATCATCGCCGACCCCACGCGCCTCACCAGCCGCCGCGGCGGAGCAGCGTGAGTCCTGCGCCGAGCTCCGGCCAAGAGCGGAGCCAGGCGTCCCGTTGCCGGGCCGCAGGGAACCGGACCGCTGTTGCGGCGGTGCCACGTTGCCTCGCCCCGCGCCCAGGCATACGTTAGTCGCGCTAAAAGCTGCTGTGCTCAATCGCCTGCCCCCCCCCTCTGTCTCCGCCCCGCAGTCGCCTCCGCGAGGAGAAGCTGGAGCGCCGTATCAAGCGCGACCTCCCCAAGGCCACGGCCAAGCTCCGCGCGATGACCGCTGCCTGGGAGGAGGAGGCCGGCGAGGAGTTCGTCGTGGGAGGGGAGCGCCTCCTCGACGCCCTGGAGGCCGAGGCCGAGGCGGAGGCGGAGCGCAAGCAGCGCCGTGTGACGCAGCGCCACGCCAGGCGAAACGGCGCAGCAGCGGACGCGGCAAGCGGCGGCGACGCGGCCCGTGCAGGCCGCACCAGCACCGTCGGCCGCGGCCGGCGCACCTCGGCCATGCCGGGCGCTACGGCCGGGTCTACCCGCGGCGGCTCTGTGCGCAGCGCGTCGCGGTCCAGCGTCGCGTCTCACACCTCGTCCGACGACCGAAGCACCGCCGGCGTCCCTGCCGCTGCGTCAGCTGCGGCCCCAATCGCGGCTGGGGGGCGCAAGCCCCTGGCCAAGTCCACGGGAGCGGCCAACGCCCGTGGCGCGGCCCGTAACGGCAAGCGCGCCGCGGTCAGCAGCAGGATCGGTCGGCCCAGGCCGGTCACCACCACCGCGCACAGCTCCGCGGACGGCAACGAGGACGCTGACGAGGAGGGCCCCTCGGAGGTCCCCCTGGACCCCATCACCCCGTCCGCGGTCAAGGTGGCGAGAGAGTCCCGCACGGCCGCGGCCGCCATGGCCGAGGCCCTCGACGCCGACTACTGAGCTGTGGGCCACGCAGCTTTGCGGCCTCGGCGCCGGCCTGGCCTGGCCTCGGGCGAAACCGCCCAGCTTTCCGTCCAATCCTCGCGTAAGTCTTCACTCGCTCGTGTTTCCGCGTGCGGATCGTTTCGTTTGCGTTGCGTGACCAGACGTGCATGCAGTTCCCCAAAATATGCGTCGTGCCTCTGCTGCTGACGCCACACAGCCACACCTGCCGCGCGTGGCGCAGCGCGGGCGGCCAAGCCTCGCCGAGCGAGTCGCTGTCGTGCGAGCCTCCGCCTCCAAGCCCGGCCAGGTCGGGCACGGCCGGGACCCGTCCAAAGGGCGGGGGGTCGCGCCCAGGCGGCGGCAGGCGCGAGGGCGGCTGCGTGGCCCCGACACGCTCGCAGTCTAGCCAGCGGACGAGCGGCCCGCGGGCGGCCCGGCCCCCAGGGTGCCAGTTTCCGTGATCCCCTCCGCGCTAGACGTGGCTGGAGCGAACTCGCGGGAGCTTGTTTGCGCGCTGGATGACGTCGAGGATGAAGGCGGTGTGCGACTCCGCAGCGAGCACGGCCGCCAGGAAGGAGACGGCGAACTGTTCGGCGTAGCTCGCGCCCGTTGGAACGAGGCCCTCGTGCCAAGCGCAGTGCCCGCCGCGGTGGGTGTGGGCGTAGACGATGTTGGGGTTGGCCAGAGCTGCCTGCCGCAGCGTCTCCCCGAATGAGGGGGGCATCAGCTGATCGTCGTCCGCCAGGAAGACGAGGCAGGGCACGCCCACCCGGTCCAGGTTGTTGCCTGCGGTGCGGGAGTAGTGGTCGGCCGTGTTGTGGCCGAACGGGGAGCACATTGCGAGCGGCAGCGGCTCCGGGGCCAGCGCGTACTTGCCTAGCAGAGCCGAAACCCTGCCCGTCACGCTGGTCGACTCGTGGCCGGACACCGACCCCGCGGCTGAGCGCGGGGCGACGGCGTCAATATCGTCGCTGGAAGCCGCGCCCTCGGCGCCGCCGTCGTCCCCTTCGTCGTCGTCGTTGCCCGTGCCAGTCTCTCCTCGTCCGGCGCAACCACCATCGCCACCAGCGGCGACGGCGGCAGAGGCGGTGGCGGCGGCCACCGCGACTGTCGGCCTGGACGAGGCCAGAGGAGACGGCTGCATAGGGGAGCTCACCGCCCTCCCGTGTGCCGCGGCTAGCACGCCGGAGGGCGCAGCCGTGCCGGGCGGGAGCGTCGCCTTCCCCAGCAGCGCGGGCCCCGGCCGAGGAGCCGGCGCCGGCGCGTCTGACATGTGCGAGTCCGGGCTGGTCGACGAAACCGGCGTCAGGACGTCGACGTCTCGCTGGGCAGATCCAGACGCCAGTCCCGGGCGAGGCGCCACAAGCGAGTCTCCGGCACGGCGCAGCCGCGAGGCAGAGGCCTGTCCCGATGCGGAGGCGGAGGGCCCCATATGGGCACTGGACGCGGCCTGGAGCGCCGCTGCGCCCGATCCCCCCCGGCCCCCGCCAGCCGCCAGCTTGGCCCCGGCGCCGGGCGCCCCTCCCGCCACGAAACCGCTGCGTGGCGAGGCGGTGTCGCCCCTGCGCCCCGGCAGCGGCGCGAGGGCGCCCGACTGCTCCGCGCCGTGCCTGGCCAGCGAGGCAAAGGTGGGCGTGCCCCCGAAGAGCGAGCGGGCCTCCCGGCCGCGGGGCGTGGCAAAGAGGGGCGTGCCCCTGTGCTGCCTGCACCTGGCGGTTTCGCGCGCCTCGGTGCGGGCGGACGCCAGGGCGTCTGCCTCCTGCTTGGAGCGCCGGGGGTCCCCCGAGAATGTGGGCAGGAGCGTGAGGAACCTGTCGTAGAGCCAGTGGCAGCGCACGCGGCGGGAGGTGGCGAGGGCGGACTCGAACTTGTGCACGGCGGAGCGGTCGAGGTTGCGGTCGTGCTCCACGTGCCGCTCGACGCTGGAGAGCATCATCGACTCCATTGCGTTGGCGTACGCGGGGTTGGTCGCGGAGTGAGGCGTCTCCATCCACGAGATCATCTTCACCAGGTCTAGGGCCGGGCTGACGACGCAGCTGCCCACCAGCGGCGTGTCGCTTCCCAGGGCCTGCAGGTAGGAGAGGAGGACGTGCGCCCCGGCCGAGAACGCCGTGGCAACGATCGGGGCGTCGGGGTAGCGCGCGGCGATGTGCTGGACGGAAGCGTGAACGTCGCGCCACTCCGCGTAGTCGAGCCTCCAGCGGAAGTGCACAACGGCGCGCCAGCCGCGCTCCACGCAGTGGGCCACGAGGTTGCGGCAGTAGTTGTCTTCGGGGGAGCCGGCGAGGCCGTGCTCAATGTAGACGATGGGCGCGTCCGGTGGCGCGTGCTTGAGCGCAAGGTCCGTGGCCCAGTCCAGGCAGACCACGTTCCCGTCGAACGCCGGAATGGTCTCGCGCTGGTACTTTGGGGACGGCGACATGGACTCGTTGAGGCGGTTAATGAGGTTGCACACGACCGTCTGGACGTGGGTGGACACGCCCCAGGGGACCGGCCGGAACCGCCGAATGTGCAATCGCTCCAGCACCGACTGCGACCAGGGCGTGCGCGAGAAGACGAGCCGAGGCCGCTCCGTGAGGTTCATCTCGTAGAAGATTGCCCAGAAAAGCGTCACGAACCCGGCGAACGGGGCAAGATAGCCTCGGGGCCGAAGCGCAGGCGGGAGCACCGCAGCTGCCTTGTGGGCGACGAACGTCAGCGCCGCCGCAATGATGGCCACGTTCCTCAGATGCCGCGATCCCAGCATGGCAATCCCAATGGAGCGAAGCGCGTCCGTCCAGTTGAACCGCGTCAGGTGAAGGATGCCCCTGCGGCCGACGGGGAGGAGCGTGGCAGCGCGCCGGCAAGCGCAGACAGGTCCGGTGGCACCGGGTCAGTTCGGGCCCGGGCGGGGCAGGCGGGCCCCCTGGCGACGGGCGCGGGACAGAAAAGAAGCGCC
Source organism: Cafeteria roenbergensis (assembly GCA_008330645.1). Classification (NCBI taxonomy): domain Eukaryota; class Bigyra; order Bicosoecida; family Cafeteriaceae; genus Cafeteria; species Cafeteria roenbergensis. The sequence goes on from VLTN01000058.1 coordinate 83,287, forward strand.
GTCGCGGCGGGGCAAGCCCGCCGCTCTCCCCCCGCCGTGCACGGGACCGCCATGCGCGCCGCGGCAGCGCCACGCCAGCAACTGCGTCACCCTCGTCACACGTGCTGCTGCCTCCTCACCTGCTCAGCCAGCCGCGGCGCGCGAGCTCCCCCACGCCCAGGGTGCCGACGACCGCGGCCGCCGCCAGGAGGTGCCGCATTGTCGACCTCATGGCTGCCGGCAACCTGGCGCGGTCGCAAGTGCCGCGCTGGCAAGAGGGGGAGCCCGCGCCTCTGCCGGAGGGTGCGCGTAGCAGCAACTTGCCGTCCCGGCCGGAGCAGCTGCGCCCCGAGCGGCACTCTGGGCGCGCGCCTCCCCCGATCCAGCCGGGCGGTCGTCGCCTGCTTCCCACTGTCTCCATGGTCACCGCGAACTTGACCGTCACGGCGGAGCTTGAGGCCGCCCTGGCCTTGGCGACGGCCGAGGACGCCCCCCGCGCGATCGAGGTCGTTGTCGACCCAGCCGCGCTGACCCTGTCCCCGGGGCAGATCACCGCAGCCACGGAGAGCTCTGTGGAGGACGACTACGCTGCATCGATCGCGCCAGAGTGCGCTGAGGGCTCCGCGCCGAGGATCTGGCTGCTGCGGCTGTCTCCCACCGCCTGGTCCTCGGTGCTGTTCGTTCCGGATGACGCGGCCGTGCGCCTCAAGCTTCTGTTCGCAAGCTCGCTGCAGCAAGTGCGCGAGCTGCTCGCCAAGCACGTCACGCTCGAGGCCGGCGGCTTCCGGGCGTCGGATTCCAGCGAAGCCTCCGCTTCGGCGTTTGCAGCGTGGCGCAACCGTGAGCACGGCAGCCGCGAGCTCATGACGGACGCCGAGAAGATCCGCGCCGCTCTTGCGGCGGAGGAGCTGGCCGAGGCGGCTGCCGCGTCTTCCGCTGCGCCAGCCGCCCCGAGGGGCGGCATCGTGCCCTTCCGAGTGTCGGACGAGCTCATTCCTGCGCTTCGCCGCTTTGCCGACGGCTCCGCCGCGGTCCTGGTAGTGAGGCTTGACCTTGAGAAGGAGGAAATGGGATGCGCGGCGGAGAGCGCTGAGCCAGGGGCGCCGTTCGTGGAGGAGGCAGTTGCCGCCGGAGGACCCTGCTTCCTGCTGCTGAGCCGAGCGGCTCTGCTGGCTCTCGCCCCGCCGGACGCCGCGCCCCCCGCGCCAGCAACCGGGTCGCCGCCGGGCTGCGCGCTGGTGTACTTCTGCCCCGACGACGCGCCGGTGCGCGCGCGTATGACCAACTCGACGGCAAAATCGACGCTTGTGCAGCAGGCCAAGTACGAGGCCGGGGTCGAGGCGGCAGCCGCCTTGGAGGTGGGGTCGGTTGCGGAGCTGCGGGAAGACGTCGCCAGGATGCTGGCAGAGCAGGCGGAGGCCGCAGCGGCCGCAGGACAAGTGTCCCTCGCGACCGGAGCGGCAGCGCCATCGGCGTCCTTCGCCAAGCCGTCCCGGCCCGGACGCCGCCGCAAGTGATCGCGCGGCCGCGCCGACTGGCGTGTGCGCACGCGCCGGGGGGGGGAGGGAAGCATTGGCCAGACACGCGCACTTGCACGCGCGCTTCCCTGGGAACGCGCGGCGGTGCTGGACCAACCGCCAGAGAGAGAGAGGGAGAGAGAGTGTGTGTGTGGCGGCGGATGACTGCGCCTGTATATTTTCAACCGCGTTCAGCGTGGCCTTGCCGGCGCAGGGGACGAAGCAGCGGGCGTGGGCAAACGGCTAGCCGCTCGCACCAGCCATACACCTCACATGCTTGTCGAAAGCGCGGCGCGGGCCGTGGGGGTCGCGTGGGTGCAAGCCGCTTGCAGCGGGCAGGCGATTCTCGCACTGCCTCCCGGCCTGGCCGCGCAGTCGCGCCCCCGCAGCAGGGCGCACGCACTCCGTCGGCGGCTCGTCACCGCGGCGACTATGCCTCAGCACCGCTGGGCGACGCAGCACCGCTGGGCGACGCAGCACCGCCGGGCGACGCAGCACCGCTGGGCGTCGCGGCTCCAGGCTCCACAAGGCCCACCTTGGACTCGGACTGGCGGGCGATGGGAGCCTCGCCCCGGGCAGCGTGCTTGTGCTGGTGCTTGCTCTCCATGGCAGTGGCGGAGGCCTCGGCAAGCTCTGCGGCGCGGCGGTGGTGCTCATCGTCCTCGGAGTCGAACCGGGCTACGAAGTAGAACAGTGCGGACATAGCGACGCCGCAGATGATGAGAACGAGGCTGTACAGGAGCGGGAAGCGGAGCACGGAACCGAGCACGGCGCTGTCCGCAAAGGAGAAAGTCAGGATGGCGATGGTCAGGGTGGAGTTTTGGATGCCCGTTTCGAGCGCAACGGTGCGCGCCTGGTACCGGCGCAGTCCTGACACGATGGCGAGGCCGTAGCCCACAGCGGCCCCGCCGAAGCACAGCAGGAAGGCGGTGACCCACTCGGAGGCGGGGGCAAGGAAAATGTCCGCCTCGGTGATGGAGCCATAGACGATTGCAACGATGATGAAAACGGATCCGAGCACGGTGGCCGACTTCTCGAGGTACCACGCGACGTCGATCCACTTGGTTCGGACAGCAACGCCGATAGCGACGGGGATGACCACGAGGAGCAGCGCGAGCAGCACGTTCGTGAAGGGGATCTGGAGGGCGTTTGTGGCGAACGGCTCGGCCAGCATCCACAGCAACAGCGGCAGAGTCCCGAAACTGAGGGTTGAGCTGATCACCGTCATGGTGATGGACAGCGACACGTCTCCCTTGGAGAAGTAGCTGAACAGGTTGCTGGTCGACCCGCCTGGGGGCGCGTGCCGGGAGGACAGTCGGCGGGGGCAGCGGCAGTGCGGGACAGCGGGGCCAGGTTGCACTTGCCGCGCGGATCGGCTGCCGGCGCGCGACAGCCCCGCACAGGCAGCCCGGCGGTCCCAGCAAGGCAGCAATGCGCGGACAGTCGCAGTTCGGCCGTGTCCCTCCAGCGGCTCGGCAGGCGGGGGGCGCGCACGGAGCCAGCCGTGGGCGCGCGAGCGCCACCCTGCAGGCAGCGCAAGCACCGCTTGCACGTCTCACCGGGCGTGCAGCCGATGGCGATCACGGACACGGTCGTGGCTGCCGGGAACTGGAAGATGATGGAGAAGATGTATGCCAGGAAGGGCATGGCTAACGTCTGGCACGCAAGTCCGACGAGCGGGCCCTTGAGCTCTCGCACGTTGCGCACAAACTTGGCCAAGGACACGGTTGCACCCAGGCCCAGCATGAGCAGGCCCACCAGAATGGCCATGATGGTCTGCAGCGTGGATCCGGAGTCGGCCATGGCGCTGGCGCCCGGCTCGCGAGCCAACAAGCTGTGACCGCGGCGCCAGGAGGCGGGGGCGCTGGCAGCGGACGCGGGCAGAGCCCATCGGGGAACCAAGGCGTCAATGATGGAAACCAGACGCGCAGGCCTGCTCGGCGGGCTGACTCCGCACCGCAGGCAAGCATGAGCAGCCCGTCCGTGTCCGCGTGGTTCGGCGACGGCTCCTCTCGGGGCGTCGCAGTGGCGGCGGCCGCAGGCGCGGCGGTGGGCGCAGCCGCCGCATGGGCCACAATGAGCGCGCTGCCGAAGCCCGCTGCTGCAGCCTCCGCGGCCGCGCCCGCCCCCCGCCTGGAGGACAAGGACATCCCGGAGTTCCCCCACTTTCGCTCGCTCACCCCGCTTCCCGAGGGCCGGCCCAAGTTGAAGAACGACCTGATTGTTCGCGCCGCCCGCGGCGAGCGCACCGAGCGTGTGCCAGTGTGGGCCATGCGCCAGGCCGGGCGCTACCTCCCCGAGTTCCGCGCCCTTCGCCGCACGTGTGACTTTTTCACCATGTGTGAGACCCCCGAGCTGGCCGCCGAGGTCACGCTGCAGCCGCTTCGCCGGTTCCGCGGCCTCCTTGACGCTGTCGTCATCTTCAGCGACATCCTCATCGTGCCCCAGGCCATGGGCATGGAGTGCCAGATGCTCCCCGGCAAGGGCCCCGTCTTCCCGGCCCCGCTGCTGGACCCGTCCCACCTCGACCGGCTCAACCTCGCGCCGGATGCCTCCGACGACGGAGCCTTCTCCCCGCTCTACCGGGCCATCAAGCGGACCAGGATGCTCATGCAGGATGAGGTGCCCGTCATGGGCTTCTGCGGCGGCCCCTGGACGCTGCTCGCGTACATGGTCGACGGCGGTGGCAGCCGGACATATGCCCGCAGCAAGACCTGGCTCTTCAAGGTGCGCTTGCCCCCCTGCCCCGCCCGCCGCCCGCCGCCCCTGCCCCCGCCCCGTCCCTGCCTCGCCACAGCACAGCCGCCCCTGCTCTCCCAGCGCCCACCCCGACTTTTTCGAGCGCGCACTGCTCGCGAACGGCCCGCCGCGCCGCGTTTCGCGGCAGCCACCTTGCACAAGCCGCCTCCCCGCCTGCCGCAAGCCCCCTCCCCGCCTGCCGCAAGCCGCCTCCCCCCTCCCCCCCACCTCCCCCCCCCCTTCTTCCCCTCGCTCGCTCGCAGCACGGTGCCGAGTCGCACCGGCTGCTCGACGCCCTAGCCGAGGGCCTGGCCTCCATGCTGGTGGGCCAGTGGCGCGCCGGCGCCTCTGCTCTCCAGGTCTTCGAGTCCTCTGCCGGCGAGCTCTCCCCCGCCGATTTCCGGGAATTTTCCCTGCCGTACCTTCTGAAGATCGCGTCCCTGGTCCGCGCGCGGGTGCCCCCCGTGTCGGAGGGAGGCCCCCCCCTCATCATCTTCGCCCGCTGCGCCCACCATGCGTACGAGGCCCTGGCTGGCACCTTCGACGTCGTCGGCGTTGACTGGGCGATCGACCCCTCTGAGGTCGTGGCGCGCGTCGGTGACAAATGCAGCGCCCTCCAGGGGAACCTTGACCCGGGACGCCTCTACGGCGACGACGAGAGCATTCGCAAGGCCACTCGCGCCATGCTCGAGTCCTTCGGAGACATGCCGCTGATTGCGAACCTTGGATGGGGCATGCACCCCACGCACGAGCCCCGTGCCCTCCGCGCATATTTCACGGCTGTGCACGAGGAGAGTGCCCTGCTGCGTGCCGGCGGTGTGGCCACCCCCGCCAGCGAGTAGCGGCGCTGGCATGGTTGTCTGAGTGCATGGTCCGCCCCGCAAGGGCTCCCTGCCTGCGCCCAGTGGCCTCGTGGCTCGCCACCACTCGCCCAAACGCAGCGCTGCCACGAACGTTCGTCACTGGGTTCACCCGGAGGCGCGGCAAGCGCCTTCCTGCTGCATTCGCCGGCCTCGCCCCGCGGCAAACGGTGGCTGCTCTGCAGGCAGCAGTTGGTCGCGCGCAGCGACCCGGGGCCTCGCACGTCCGCTCGGCAGCAGCGCGAGCGCGCCGCTCCCCGTCGGAGTTCCTGGGGCAAAGGGGTGCTGCGGGGGCTTGGGAGGCGCTCGAAGCACAGTCGCCCGGGCCGGCAGGCTGGAGCAGCAAAACCGGCATGTCTCGCGGGGGCTCACTGGCCGAGGCCAACCCCCCCATGTCACTCGAGCAGCTTGCGCGCGACCCGCACATTGGGACACCCACTGCGCACTCCCCGGAGCCGGCATGGCCGCTGCAGCCGCTCGCGTGGGGCGGGGAGCCCCGGGAGTCGGATCGACCTTGGCGCGTGGCCGACGACCTCAGCGCGGTCCGAACGGAGCTGACCGCACTCTCACGCCGAGTGGCGGACGGTTTTGGCGCCAGTACAGGCGCCACTGGCGGTGGGGCTCCGCAGCTGCCCCTTTACCGAGGCGTGCGGCCGATGGGCGCCGGCGGCTGGCCGCTGCACTCGCCCCCGCTGGCCGTTCGGCCGCTCCGGTCGCGTTCCAAGGGCGCCGGTCTCGATCCAGCCACGCCCGTCGGACAGCGCCCTCGAGCAGGAGATGGGGCCTCCGCCGCTGGCCCGCCGGGCGGCGTCGCGGCAGGGGACAGCGCGCTGCCAGACGGCGGCTCGGCTGCCAAGGGGGGCTCTGCCGGGGATTCCGGCTCTGCAGCTTCGCGGCGGGCGCTGAACGACACGGTGCCAGGCGCCAGCCCGGCCACAGACAGCTCCTCCGCCGCAGGCGCCGAAGCCGACGGCGCCTCGGAGGACGAGGAGGACGAGGCGCTGGAGCGCGAGCTTGCACGCGCTGAGCGGCGCGCGCAGGAGCTGGCCGCGGAAGCGTCCGTTGCCGAGCGGTTTCGCGAGGCAGAGCTTGCCAAGCAGCGTGCGGAGGAGGAGGTGAGGATGCTGAGGCGGGCCTCTGCGGAGCCCGCGGCGCCGGGCGCAGGCGGTCTCCCCGGGGGGGCGGGCGGCCAGGAGGACGGGGCCGGATGGGGCGACGAGGTGGGCGGCCCGATCGCGCTGGCTGTTGGTTCGGGTCGGGAAGCGCGTGCGCCGCGAACGCCGTCGCCGCGCGAAGGTGTAGTTTCGCGGGGACGCCGTCGCTCGATCTCCCGCGACAGCTCTGCCAGGAGGGCGCGCGGTCGCGCCAGCAGCCCGGCCGCCTCGGAGGCGGGGTCTGTGGGGCCGGCGGCGGCGGCGGCGCGGCGGCGGGCCGAGGCTGAGGCGAGGCGGTGGCGGCTGGAGGCAGCCGCCCTGCGAGGCGAGCTGCTGGGCGCGCCGGCGGCAGGCGCAGGGCACGGCCCTGGAGCCTGGGGCCGGGGGGATCCCGGGCATGGCGGGTTCATGGCCGCGGTTTCGGCGCTGCCCGGCGGCGCCAGCGGGTACCAGAGCGGTCCCAGCGTCAGCCGCGGGTCGTCCGTTGAGAGACGCGACTGCGACTCGGACGGTAGAGCTGATGGAGACTGGAGACGTCGCCGGAGCGGTGCGGGACGTCGGTCGCGAGACAGGCCTGACGTGGTCGTGACTGGGGGCCGGGCAACCTATCGGCGCGGTGAGGCGTTCGGCGGAGACTCGGACACCTTTGAGAGGCCATCACACTCACGATTCAGGCATGGCGCTGGCACTGACGCGGCTGGAAGCGACTCTAGCGGCGGCGGAAGGCGGCAGCCGTCGGCGGGCAGGTTGCTGGTGCCCCTGGAGCGCGCGGGGCGGGGCCAGGCCTCGGGCAGGCTTGCTCTGCCGGGACCAGCCGCAGCTGCGGCTGCCGGCTCTGCCGGCTCTGCCGCTCCGTGGTCCGGCCCGCGGCTCGCTCAGTCGAGGGTGGCGACGAGGTCTCTGAGCTCAGCGCACCGCCGCAGTCGGCGCCTATCCTTCAGCCAAGCAGCCGCTGCGGCGGCGGCCTCCTCTGCTGCCCGGGCCGCCACCTCTGCAGCTGTTGCTGCTGTGTCCCCGCCCAACGGTACTGCGAGCCTGCGGCCCCAGAGGGGGCCTTCCGGCCGGGGTCACTCGTCGCCCCCGCGCACCGGACACCGCGCCAGCCAAAGTCCGCACCCTGAGCTCCAGCTCCGCCGCCAGCACCGCAGTCGAAGCCCGCGTCACTGCTCTGGCACCGGCGTCAGCCCAGGCCGCCACGGCGACATCCGCAGCAGCGCCGGCAGTGGCCGTTCCCGCGAAAGCACCAGCTTTGGGGAGCGCCAGGCCCTTCCGGCCCGCCCCATCCAACGCATCACCTCGCTCAGCTATGACCGCGAAACCGCCCAGCGTGCTGGCGATGGTGTGGCTGCTTCCGGGCTGCGAAACCGCCGTCTGGATCGCCGCTCTCTTGAGCGTCGCCACCCCAGGGTGAGAGGTCTGCCCGCCCCCGCTGCAGCCACCGACCCTGCTCCTCCCCAGCGAGGCACCCAGCTGCTCGGTTCCGCAGCGCCCCAGCCAACGCCGTGGCAGAGCTGGTTTTGCCCCCCCGGTGCTGCCGCGCCGTCGCAGGCGGCGCTCGCTCCCGGACCGGCTGCCTTCGATCAGCCGGCCGAAGACGTCACTGCCGACGTGGCCCAACGGGCCAGCGACGAGCATCTCAGCCACAGGCAGAGCCGGTTGAGCGACGCGGTGGCAGAGCTGCGGCTGTCTGCTCCGGGATCCTCGCGGGAGGCAGAGGCTCTTCGCTTCCTCGCGACGGCTCTGCCGGCGCATGGTGCGGCGATGGCGGAGGGGTGGGGGGGCGCGAGCGCCCGCGGCGAAAGTGAGTTTGGAGAAGCTGACATGCAGAGCTTGATGCAGAGCCACCGGGGGCAGCAGAGCAGCTGGGAGGGTGCGTCGTGGGGAGTGGGGGGCAGCCCCTCTCGGCGGAAGCCTGCTCCCGGGAGGGGCTCCGGATGGGGCGGCGAGGCTGGCCGGGGATCCGCTGGAGCCGCGGCGGGCATGGCTGGCGCCGCCGCAGCTGCTGGCGTGGCGGCAGCTGCTCGGGCGGCTCAGGCCAGAGGGCCCAGCGAGGGCTTGCTGCGGAGAAGACTGTCGTCTGATCGGCCAACGACAGCCTCGGACGGCTCTCCTGGGCCAAACGTTTCGCCGACGCACCAGCAATCGTTGGACCGGCCGACATCGAGAGTGCTACGCGGACCACGGACCCCTGCGGAAATCGACGCCGTGGCTACAGCTTCAACTGCAACTGCAGTGGCTCTGCGAGGCACAAGTCCCCCCGCTCACCGCGGGAGGCTGGCGCCGCCGTCAGCGGACCGCGGTGGCAGCGGCCGCCACCAGTCAAGGGGGCCGCCGCTGGCGGCGTCATCGCTGGCGGTATCCCCGCCCCCAGCTAGCAGGCACGCTCTGCGCGCCAGCGCGGCACCGTCCGTGAGCCCCAGCGCGCCCCCGCTGCCGCCACCGCTGGCCGCGGGAATGTCAGCGCCGGCGCCGCTCACGGGCAGCTCGGTGCGGGCGATGGGTGGGCAGAGGTCTCTTGCAAGGAGCGCTCGACCGTCAACCGTGCCGTCAGCTGACGTCCAGGCGCTGGTGGACTCGCAAGTGGCCAGAGCCATGCGCGGAGGCGGCGCGGCGGAAGACGCCGTGGCGGCCATTCTAGCCGACGGGGTCCCGTTGCAGCAACGACACCTCGACAAGTGGGGGTTGCGGCTCGCATCGCCGGGGCAGGGCCGGTCCGGCGCTCGCGTGGTCAGAGCCGTCTCTCCGCAGCGAGAGTCCAACGGCGCTGGTGCCGGCAGAGCCGGAATCCGCGGCCCGCTTTCAAGAGACGCTCATGCGGCAGGGTTCAACGGGCAGCCCGGCGCGGACGATTCAGGCAGAGCCAAGCCGAGGAGGCATGCTCCCTCGAGCGCGCACGGGGCTATCGCCCCTGGCGGCAGTGCGAGAACCCAGGCCGCGCCTGCAGTCAGTGGCCCGGCGGCTGGCGAGGCGGCGGCTCAAGGCGTTTCGGCTGGCGAGGCGGCGGCTGGTGGCGCTCCCAGCCACGGTTTGAATCCGCTTGAGCAGGCGCACAACGGCTCTGCCGATACCGACGACGTCGACAGAGTTGGCTTCGCGGATGCCTCGGGCGACGACGGCAGCGACGAGGACCTCTTCTCACCGTCACCACCCCCCCTGCCCGCCACACCCGTCGTGCGGCGAGTGGGCGTGGCGCCGCTGGTGGAAGGGTCCACCCCAGAGGCGGCGCCCGAAGGCCGCTCAGCTGCGCACCCCGCTGCGTCGGCGGGGAAGTGGGACGTCCCTCGGCCAGTGAGCGATGCGACCCCCAGACCCCCGGCAGAGCCGTCGACACCCAGCGGAACCGCTTCGCGTCGTGTTGTCGTTCGCTCTGTTGGCAGCCCGTCGCCGGCGGCGTCGGCACGGAGGTCGTCGCTGCGCACAAGACCAGCGGTTGGCAACGTCCCGGCGCCAGCAGGCTTTGCCCCTGGGACGAGGGCGCCGGCGCCATCAAGCCACGCGGCGGCGACGCCGTTGGCAGCGGCGTCAGCGCCGGGGCCGCGTCGCGTCAGCGTCAGCGCGAGCCCGTCGCGGCCCGAGCAGCGCCCAGCCCCGCGTCGTTTTACCCAGCCGCACCAGCCGGGGGCGGACAGGCCTCAGCGTAGCCCGGCCAGGCGGCAGCACGACGGGTTTGATGCCGTCGCAGGGAGCGCTCGGGCCGCAGCGGGGGCGGCGCTGACTGCCTCCCGGCTGGAGCAGACGCTGCTCGGCGGCGGATCGGCCCTCCTGGGACAGCGCTCCGCGGTGAAGGTCCGGCGCTCTCCCGCTTCGGGACGGGTGGGCGCCGGCGGCCCTGGAGGAGCCGCCGGCCCCGGCAGCAAGCCCGCTGGTTTCGGCGCCCCGTCGCTTGCGTGATATTTGCTAGCGGCCCAACAACAGCGGTTTGCCTCTCGCTGCCGCGAGCCAATTGCAGACTGCACTCGCGCACCAATGGCATCGTCGTCTTCGGCGGCGGCGGAAGCTGCTGCTGCCCAGTCGGCCCCAAGCATCGGGCAGGTGCTGAGCTCGTACAAGCTCACCAAGGCGACGGCTCCAGGCAAGCTGATCATTGGCAGGTTCGATCGCTTCGACACAGTTGTGAGAGTCGCGCACGTCGCACCCAGAACGCCCCAGCACGGGGGTCAGCAGCGTGATATCGCCGTAGCATCACTGCCCTTTGTCGTGCGCGGATTCTGCGGGACGCGCTTGGCCTGCACAGGTGTCCGAGCGGCTGCCCGATGGCAAGCGCGTGACCAAGCGCCTCAAGAAGCTGCGCCCCGACCTGGACCAGTGCCCCAATGGCCTGGCAATGGCAGACTCTACAAACCACGACAAGACGCGTGAGTCTTTGCTGCGGGAAGGGCGAGCGGTGACGTGGACAATGGGCTCCGTGCTCCCTCGTTGCGCCCATTTCGCTGCGCGCCCTTGTTCCGCACCCGACCGCAGCGGTGATCTTGCTTGGGCACACGACGGACGTTACCAAGCCCGCTGCGGACCGGCCGCTGGGCGCTGAGGTGTACGAGGGCGAGGAGGAGAAGATGCCGGCGCGGCACCGTGAGCGCCGCTCGGGCTCATCGCGCCAGCACCACGCGACGCTGCCCGGGACAGTGCCTCGCCCGCCCGGCAGGGATTAAGGTGGAGCGCAACTGGGCTCAGGAGATCGCTACCCTCTCTCCTGGCTGGGGCCGGCGGAAGCAGGCGGCGGCACTGCGCTGGCCTTCAGCGCTGCTGCCGCCATGGGGAGTCGCAAGCCGCAGCCCTCGCTTTGCCCCTCCCCCCGAGACACACACGCGCCCCGCGCCCGCCCTGTCACTGCTCCGCAGTTTTGCTTCGCCGCGTCGTCGAGAATGGCGCCGCTCGCTTCGAAGTGTCCGTCGTCAACGGCTGGCACTCATTTGCCAAGGCCACCACCGTGGCCGCACCCGTGGACGACGACCCCGACGCCGCGGAGAAGGCCTTCGAGCAGCACCAGGCCAACGCGTCGGTGAGCGCAGGCGCGCCAGCACGCCCTCGAGCACCGGCCGGGACCCCGTCCTCGTCCGGCCCCCACCCCCGCCCTCCTCGTCCGCCCCGCGCCCCCGCGCCCCCGCCCTCCGCGTCGCTCCGCTGCCGCGCGCGCCTCGGTCCCTCGGCCAGCCCCTCCCGCTCGTCCTTTCCCGTGGCAGCCGCTGCGCCTGCCGCCGCAACCGAACCTGCCACCATTGACTCTCCTCGACGTGAAATCGCACCCGCTGCCTCAACCGTGTGCGTTGTCGCTTGCGCGTGCTGGTGTCCCGCTCGCAGCGCCGCCGATCTCGCCTGGCCGAGGCGTATGCCCGTCTGGCTGAGCGGCAGGGGACCGAACTGGCCGACCTGGAGGGCGACGCCGAGAGAGCCCTGCTGGACGCGGAGGCCACGGGCGAAGGCGGCGTGTCCCGCACGCTGGCGAGGGATGGGGCGGCCAGGGGGGTGGTCCAGCTCGGAGGGCTGTGCGTGCGGGAGAAGTTCACACGCGTGCAGGTGGACGAGGACGAGCGCTTTGACGACAGCTACAGAGCCTCGTTCCAGGCTGACGTGGACAGGAAGCTGGGGAAGCAGAAGCGCCGGCTGGGGTACAGCGGCATCCACGGGGCTGACCGCGCGGTTGCGCATGACGGCATGGACCACGTGGACGACGACGACGCCGAGCTGCGAGGGGACATGTCTGCCGCCCAGCAGGCGGAGGAGGCCATCTTCACGCAGTTTGACGACGACGACGACTTGGGCGCGGAGGCGGCCTTGCTACAGCTGAACGAGGGGACGGGAGCAGCGGACGAGGGAGGCGCCGAGGTGGTTGAGAGCGCGTTTGTGGGCGGAGACGACGACGAAGACGATGGCGTCGCTGGCGACGACGACGACGCTGCAGACGAGGGCGTCCAGGCTAGCTCAAAGATGGGCCTTCTCGCGGCGGCGGCGTCGTCCGCCCCGACGGCCGTCGGGAAGCAGCGCCGCTTGGAGATGCAGAGGCGAGCCGAGGCCAGCAGGCAGGCGCGAGAGGCCGCGACGTCGGCTGAGGACGCCGCGTCGGGAAGCTCGTCCTCTGGCCGCACAGCGCAGAAGCGCCCCCGCGAAGAGGGGGGCGCGGACGGCTCTGCAGACCCCGGCACGCAGAGCAAGCGCAAGAAGAAGAGCCTGAGCGACCGCGTGGAGCGGCACGCGCGCAAGCTCTTCATCGACCGCGCTGGCAAGGTGACGGCGAAGCTGCTTGAGAAGTTCTTCGCCAAGCTGGCGGCGCAGCTCGGGGAGGAAGCGCGCCGGCGCGCCCCGGAGATCGTGGGCAGGCTGGCGTCGCGCCGAATGGAGGGCGGCTCCGTGGTGTGGAAGCTCAACGACAACGAGTGGCGCCAAGGCTGAGGCCGCAAGCACTTCGGGCAGAGCTCGGGCCCGCCTTGCCCTGAGCCCGGCACATAGGCGGGCTGGATTGGGGCTGGTTATGCCAACAGTCCAGGGTGCGCCGGTTGGCAAGGCACGGCCGCCGCGTCAATTCTCCGGCATGCCTGTGGGCTCGGGGTTGCGCGCGTGCATGTGTGCGAGGGGCGGCTGTGCGCAATCGCAGCTCGTTGCTCTGTGGCGTAGAAGTGTCTGGGGCGCTAGCAATCCTGGCCTGCTCAGAGCCGCCGCGACGCCACGCTCGCTTTGTGATGCTGCAAGCAGACCTTTGCACCGCGTTGTCCACACCGCGCGCGAAATGCTGTCAAGCATCACGGCAAGCTCAGCAGGAAGCCAGCGTCTGACCGAACATTCTCACATTACCGTCGCCGAGGGCGAGGTTGGCTTGCCAATGACGTACACCTGGAAGCCAATGGCGCGGAGCTTCGCGTGGTCGAGGACGTTGCGCCCGTCGAAGACGAACGCCGGTTTGCGCATGGCTGCAAACGCTGCCTCAAAGTCGATGGAGGCAAACTCGTCCCACTCAGTCATGACTGCCAGGGCGTCGGCGCCGTCGCAAGCCTCCAGAGCGGAGGCGCACGACACAAAGCGCGTCTGCGAGAGCGAGCGCGCAAGGGCAGCAGGACGAGGCAGCAGACCAGGGATCGCACACGGCTCCCCGGCCACCGCTGGGGCTCGGACCGCAGGCAGGGCAAGACGAGGGCATCGCGGCTGCCTGGGAAGCACGCGCAGGCGGGGGCATTTGGCCTCGGGCGGGGGCGCGCGGGGACCAGCGGAGCGAAGGCGGCTGCTCTGCGGCAGAGTGCGGAACTCACCGCCAAGTCCGGGCAGTTTTCGGGGGTCACGCCGCAGGTGTAGTCGAGCTCGGAGAGCATGGCGGGCAGGCGGACCTTGGGGTCGTACACGCGGAGGTGGGCGCGCTCCTCAAGCAGGAACTTGGACACGTAGGCAGCGGCAGTTTCGCGGACGTCCGCAGTGTCCTTCTTGAACGCAAAGCCGAGGAGGGCGATGCGCTTCCCCGAGACGGAGTTGAACATGGACGAGACCATGCCCTCAGCGAAGCGGCGCTTCTGCCACTCGTTCATGGCGATGACCTGCTCCCAGTAGGCGGCCACCTCGGGGAGGCCGAAGCGCTCGGCGAGGTAGACGAGGTTGAGGATGTCCTTCTGGAAGCAGCTGCCGCCGAAGCCGAGGGAGGCCTTGAGGAAGTTGGGGCCGATGCGGTGGTCGCTGCCCACGGCCCTCGCCACCTCGGAGACGTCGGCGCCTGTGCGCTCGCACAGGGCCGAGATGGAGTTGATGGACGAGATGCGCTGGGCGAGGAAGGCGTTGGCCACGAGCTTGGAGAGCTCGGAGCTCCAGAGGTTGGTGGTGATGATGCGCTCGCGGGCGACCCAGTTGTTGTAGACTGCGGCCAGTTGCGCCACGGCTGTGCGGCCTGCGGGTTTGTCCTCGCCCCCGATGAGCACGCGAGAGGGCTCGAACAGGTCGTCCACTGCGGTGCCCTCAGCCAGGAACTCGGGGTTGGAGAGGACGCTGAACTCGCAGCCGGGACGCTTGTTCGCCTCGAGCACGCGGCGGATCGTCTCCGCCGTCTTGATCGGCACCGTACTCTTCTCAACAATGATCTTGTTGCTGCTCGACACGCGGGCAATGGTGCGCGCGCAGGCCTCGAGGTTCTTCACGTCCGCGGCGCGGCCCTTGCCCACTCCGTGCAGCTTCGTGGGCGTGTTCACTGACACAAACACGATGTCGGCAGCGGCCACCGCGCCCTCCACGTCTGTGCTGAAAAAGAGGTTGCGGCCTCGCGTCTCGGCCACCACCGCAGCCAGTCCGGGCTCGTACACCGGCAAGTTGTCGAGATCCTCGTCGTTCCACGCAGCGATGCGCTCCTCGCTGATGTCAAGCACCGTAACCGTCACCGTGGGGCACTTCATGGCGATGACGGCCATGGTGGGGCCGCCAACATAGCCTGCGCCCGCCGTGAAAGCGCCGAAAAGCGAGGTGCGGATGGGCCAGCCCGCAAGCTCGCGCCCCGAGCCGCAGCCATGCCTCTTTCAACGCGTGGAATCAGCGAGCGCCCCGCGTCCGCTGCATGGATGGTCGCAACGGGGCAGCGCGTCCTGGGGGGGCAGCCGCGGCGTGACGGAAAGGCCGGCCAGGCGGTGCAGCTCACCTGCGCCGATGCAGGCCACTTTGAGGCCGTCAATCTTGACCCCGGTGATATCGATGTCACTCATGGGCGGCGTGGCGGCGGAAGCGCCTGCTGGAGCTGCGGCTGCGGCTGCCATGGCGGGACTGGCGGGTCGGCGTGTGATCCTGCGCCTGCCAGCGCAGGAGCGCCAGAGCTCTGTCGGCGATGCTCAATTGCGAGTGGGCTGACCGACGCTTGGGCAGCACGCTTGGGAGGCGCAGCGCGCGAAGAAGACACGCAGCGCTCACGCAATACCGGTTCGGGCATATCGCCCCCACGAAGACGGGGGACGGATCACGCCCACAGGACGGCAACACTCGCGGGCTCGACTGAGAAATCAAACGTGCCCGCAGCCGACCGCTTGACCGAAGTTGTCGTCCGCTGGCCGCTGGGAGTTCCGTCAGTGGTCCCATCCCAAGTCAGGCCCACCCACACCAGGCCGGACTTGGCCGTGGCGCCGCCCGGCGCGCTGAGTGTGCCCAGTTGCGCCGTGTCGGGCTCGCTCGTTTCGAGCTTTGACAGCGAAACAGCCGCAGGTCCCGCGGCGCTCGGGTCCTTGTGGATCACCACAAATACCGTCTTCCCGACTCCCTGCAGGGCCCAGACACGTACCTGCGAGTTCGTCGTCTGAGTTACGTTCACGCTCAACAGGCGACTCTCCGCGGCGGTGACTTCCGAAAACACGCGCATCGCGTAGTACAGCGGCTGCACCGTGGGCGGCATGCCCGCGGAGGTGTTGGCAAACTTGATAGGGGGGTAGATGCCCCTCGGCCCGCCATGGAAGTTGACCATGGACGCGTTGATGCTGGCCATTTCGAACAGAAAGTCGAGCGCCCACAGCGCCGAGCCGAGGACGTCCGACACGCCCTCTTGGCCGCCGCACGCCACGCTGTTGGACTCGCCGATGACAAAGGGCACGCCCGCGGCCGCTGCACCTTCGCTGAAGGGCCGCATCTTGTCGGCCTGCCCCGATGACGCCTCTGGCGCCAGCAGGTCCTCGAGGGTGGTCGTGTGCCCGTCGCAGTGCGACAGCGGGTAGCGGTGGTACGAGATGTCGCGCAGCAGCGCCGCCTGCGAGCTGGCGTAGTCGGCGAAGGCAGCCTCGTTGAACGTCCCCTGAAAGCAGCACCACGTGGCTCCGCGGATGGTCTTCGCGGGGAGGCCGGCAGCGGTGATGGCGGCGGCCGCGGCCTCAAACTCGGCCTTGTACTGGCTGTAGTCGTAGTCCGGCTTGCGCAGCCCGTTTTGCGCAAACAAGTCGCACTCGTTGCCTATCGACACGGCGTGGATGTACGACCAGCTAATGCTGTTGTTGATGGCCAACGCCTCGGCTGCGGGCCAGGCGAAGTCGTGTCCTCGGATGAAAGACAGGTCGGGGACGAAGGCGGTGCGGCCGCCCATCGCGTTGCCGAAGCCCTGGTATGACTTCAGGTCCGCAGCTGTGATGTTGTACGTGATCTTGTACTGCGGCGGCAGGGCCTGGTGGTCGGGGTTCCACACGGACTCGTCGGCACTGTTCCCCCCGGCGCGGACGACCGTGGGCGCTTGCAGCTCGGAATGGTGAAGCCCTCGGATGAGGTTGACCAGAGCCAGCCGGGGGGGGTCGGGGGACTTCCCGATCATCTCAGTCGCGTCCGGGACCTCGATGGAGAAGCCCACGAGGTTTGTCGGGACCGCCCTGCGGTGGGCGGCAATGCGCGAGTCAGCACGGGACAGTCTTGTCTCCATCGCGTGCACGGGCGTGTGCCACGCCACGAGGCGGGCCGCCCATTCGCCACGAGCGGTCGCCCCGCCGCGCCCCCTTGCCCGCAAGCCACAAGGAGTGTCAACGCAACGAATCGGCGTCCGGGGGCGGACGCGGCGGGAGCACCTCTGTGCTGGCGCGCAGCGCGGCCAAGTCGCAAGCCAGCTCACTGCACCGGCGCAAGGCCCATTGCAACCGCGACGACAGTGTCGGCGGGCGCCGCCGCACCGGCGAGGCCGGCCCCGAGCACCGTCGCAGCCAGGACTGCGGTTGACAGGACCATGCCGGGCCCCTCCCGGGTGTGAGGTGTGGCGACTGGCGCTGTCGCCCACAAGTTGACCTGAGCGAATTCTGCAAGCAGAGCGCACGGATTGTCGCCGGCCATGCGGGCCCCTTGCCGGCCAGCAATGGCTCCCCACGCAAAATTGAGGACGCTTGCCGTGCGCTTGCTGGCCTGCTGGCGCGAGTGCCGCACTCGCTGATGCCGCTTGGGCGAGGCTGCTTCAGTGTGCTCTTTCGCCGAAAGTTCCTTGCTGCGCGCCCTGAATCGTGGCTCGCACGCACCACCGGCCCAGGAACCCAGCCCCCCCTACCCCCCATATACACACAATCGCCCCGGAAACGCGCACAGCCCCGCGTGCGCGCGTGAATGCGGTTCGCAGCCCCCAGCAGGAGGCGACGAGCTCGCCACGTCGCCCAGCCGAGCGACGGCCTGAATCCATCGAAGAGGCTTCCGTTTCGCTGCGCGCAGCTCACGACAGCGTGCGCCGCGAGTGCCCTGAGGCCAGCCCCCCTTCCTCTGGCGAAAGGTCGCTCAGCATCTGCTCGACGAACAAGCGCCGCGACACCTCGGCGGCTGCTGCTGGCGAGGAACGGGCGCGCGCGTCGCGGGCGGCGGTCGGAGGCGCAAACGCGGAGCCCGGCACCACCGGCTCGCCTCCGGTTGCAATCATGGGTGTGCCCTCTACCAGGCCGGGCCTGGCCGGCCTGGAGGGCGTGGCGTTCGGGCCGGGGACGGCAGCATTAACATCCGAGCCCTGGGGCGCGACTGCCGCCAACGGCGGGGAGGCTGGTGCCTGGCTCTGCCGCTGGGCCTCGCGGAACACATCCGCCGCGCCGCCCCGGCTGACAGCCGAGCCCTCTGCCGGCGGCACGAGGCTGGGACGGATGCGCACGCGCACTGCCCGGGCCCGCACGCCCGAAACCACCCCAGCGCGATGCACGGAAGGGGCATAAGCAGCGAAGCTGGCCGTGGCCTGGTCCGCCTGACTCGCCGAGGGCGCCACAGGCGCAGCTGCAAACGCGCCATGCGGTGCCGCCCCCGATCCAGTGCCGGCAGAGCCGGGACCAGCGCCAGTCGAGCCAGCGGACGAGGACCGCAGCACCAGCCGGGGAGCAAGGCGACGCGCGACAGCCGTAGGGGCCGCGCTCGTGGCAGGCGACCGGGCTGTCAGCGGGGCGGCGCTCACTTTGCCCTGGGCGCCAGCAGCCGCGGTGGTGGGCGCTGCCGCCGCCGCCACTGACGACGACGACGACGACGACGACGACGACCCAAGCCTGCGATCGTCCACCCCTGCCCCCCCGTCTCCAACCCCCGCATGCAGCGAAACTGCGACCACAGTGGAAGGCAGCTCGGGCGTCATCGCGCCGCGAAGCCGCTTCGACGCGGGAGCCAGCCCCGCTCCAGCGCGGCCGCCGGCGGCCGCCGCGGCGCCGCCACCGCCTTCTCCAAGGCTCGGGAAGTCGCCGGCAAGCCCACCCAGCGACACAGCCTGCCCTGCGCCCGCGGCAGGGTCGCGCTCGCCACCGTCCCCTCCGCGCAGCCTCACGGCAGCCCGCCGGCCGGATCGCCGCACTGGGCTTGGAGAGAACACGCCAGCGAAAACAGCCGGCCTGGCCGGACTGGAGGGGCCGCGCAGAGCTGGAGGCTGTGGCAGCTGCAGCGCCTTGAACAGCCTGGTCCCAAGCTCCCCCATGCGCAGCAGCATCGCCTGCCCGAGCGTGCTCCGCTCCAGCAGCAGGCCCAGAGGCTCCTCGGCCGCTTCCGCGCCAGCCCCGCGCGCCCCGGCGCCACCGCCTCGCTCCCCCCCGGCAGCCCTCTGCTCCGCCTCGCGAAGCGCGCCTGCCGCCGACGGGAACCCGTCGAGCGCCGGCCGGCCCAGCACCCCGAGCAGCGTCGCCGCAACCTTGGCGCAGGAAGCAGCCTCCGCCACCCGGGCCTTGGCTGCGTCGGCTCTGCCTCGCTCAACGGCAAACGCGGACTCAAGACACTGCAGCGCCGTCTGAGCGAGGCACAGGCGCAGCACCTCTCCCGGGGACGTCAGCGCCCCCACCGTGGGCAGCTCTGCGCTAGAGCCCGAGGCAGCTGCCGGTTCTGAGCCCCGCCTCATCGTCGCCAGCGCCAGCGACGCCAGGCGACGTCCGGCCGCGGGAACCGCCGCCTCGAGAGAGAGAAACCTCCTCACCACGACCTGCGCCCCGGCTCTGCCCAGGCTCTCTGCTTCGCCTGCCTCGCCGTCCGACTCGCGCTTACCGGCCTGCGGCTCTGCCTGGTTCCGCTCGCCGGCTGCCTCGCAGGGAGGCGACACCCTGCCAGCAGCACGTGCGGACCTGACCGCCTTGGAGCGAACTGAGGCCGGCGCCCACGCGATGCCCAGGAGCCGGGCGGTCTCGAGGGCCCTGGCGAGCCGGCGGGATGCTCGATCTGCCGCGGGCTCAGCTGGTCGGTGGCCGTCTGAGACGACCGTTGCAGATTCAATGGCGGCAACGGCCTTGTCAAACAACCGGCCGAACACTTCGGCGGGCTCACGCCACGATCTGGCACGCTCGCTTGCGCCCGACGACGTAGAGAGAGTCCACGACGATGACGAGGACGACGAGGACGACGAGGATGAGGAAGAGGAAGAGGGTGGGTGCGTCCCCAGCACTGCCGCAGCGTACTCGGCACGTAGCCGCAGCAGCGGCCGCAGGCACACGGCCGGGAGGCGGGAGAGGAACTTGACAGAGGCCGGACGCAGCTGCGACGGAGTTGTAATGTCCGAGAGCAGCGGGTGGAGCGACGCGCGCTGCGCCCTGCCCTCCGGCATGGCAGCTGCTGCTGCGGGACCGGGACCCGCCGTCGTGCTGCCAGCCGCAGCCGATTCCCCGTGATGGGTCCTGGCCACCGCGCCCGCGCTCGCAACAGCCGCGGCTTCGCCAGAGGTTGGAGCCAACTGGGGCATTGCTTCAACGGCAGGAGGAGGGGTGGCTGGACCGGCCGCAGCCGCCGCGGCGCCAGCGGTCTCCGTCGTCCCAGTCGCTGCCGGAGCCGCCTGGCCAACCCGGGACCGCTCGGCCGGGCGGCCGGCTGCCGCCTCGGCATCCGCTTCGGAAGCCCGTGCAGCGAGCCACCGCCGAGCGCTGACGGCTCCCTTCATGGCTGTTCGGCCGTGCTGAAGCAACGCTGATGCGGCGGAGTGCGCCCACCGCCTGGGAGAGTCCGCACTGGCAAGCGATCCGCGCTGCAGGTCGCAGCCTCCGTCTTGGGCCGATGCCGCTGCCACCAACGTTGACGATGACGATGCCGATGACGATGACGATGGAGGTGCCAACGTCGCTGCCGACGTCCGCTGCCAGGACAGCAGCGGGCGCGAAGTGAGGCCGCAGCCGCACGCCACGGCGCGCGTCCCGACCGCTGCAACCTCCGCCAATCCGCCCCCACACCCTGACAACACACGACCTGAGCCCACTGAGCCCACGCCAAGCAGCAGCAGCGCCTCACACCAAGGCGATGACACGGAGGAAGGCAAGGCCGGAAGGACCACGGGCTCTGCCGGCTGGCTCCACGTCGCAACCCAGGTGGCTGCTCGATCGCCTTCACCGCCGCCGCCCCTGCCGCTGCCCCTGCCGCCAGCTGCGCTGCCGTTCGCTCTGGAATCCTCCCGCGCGGCCGGCTCCCGGCCGGTGGTGCAGTCCTCCGCCGAGTCGGGCTCAGAGGGGGTGGCAGCGAGGGCGGCGATGCGGGAGCGACGGCTGCCGGAGCGACTCTCCCCGGCAGAGCCCCTGCGATCGCTCCGCGGTCCGTCGTGCGAGGCAGAGCCCCGTCGGGATGCCGCCACATGCGCCAGTCGGACTGCCGCTGACGAGGCTGCCGGCCTGTGGGAGGCGTTGGCTGCCTCTGCCAACAGCGACGCCGAGGACTTTGCGGCTGCTCGCATCGACCTGCCCGTGTCGATGGGCCCGTGACTGTGCGGTGACGAGCTCGGGACGGGGCCGCCCATCACCGGGCCCGAGCGCGACGCGTCTGCCGCGCTGGCTGCCTCCAGCGAGGGAGAGCGTGTCGCACCGGCGGCCGTTTCAGAGAGAGGCCCTGCCGCATGAACAGAGTAGCCGGGCCGGCTGTCGGCGCTGGCGAGGCCACTGTAAGCGCCATCCGCAGAGTCGCCAAGGCTGCTGGCAGGCACCGACCCCGCGACATGGGCCAGCCGGCCAAACGCTGGGCCGAGGGACGAGCCCCAAGCGACGTCTGCCGTTGCCGACGACGGGCCCCCCGGGCGGGTTTGCGATGCGCCGCCGAAGCCCTGCCCCGCCGAGGTGCCTGGCGGCGCCGACGCGCCTTCCCACGGCAGCAAGCTCTCGGCCAGGCCGACGTCGGACGGCGCTGCTCCGTCCGGCAGAGCCGCCCCGGCAGCGTCGAGCGCCGACCATACTCCGAGGCGAGCCCGGCTCGGCCGGGGCCCCGCCGCGTCCGCCCCGCTGCCCTTTTGGCGAAGGGTCGCCCGCCGGCAGAGCCAGGCTCCCAAACCAGCAGCGGCGCTCACGGCCGCGCCTGGCGCCCCCGACGCAACGACCTCTGCCCGAGCGATCGACCATCCCGGCGCGCCCTGCGCCACTTGCCTCTGCAGGAGAGACCGCTGCGGCTGGTCGAGGCATCCCTCCGGCCACATGGGCAGAGCCGGCCCCACTGCAAGCGGCAGCGGGAGCACGAAGCACTGGCAGGCGGCAGGGAATACCAGCGCCCTGCCGGTGGGAAGCAGCACCAGAGTGCAGTCCGCAGCAGACTCTGCGGCGCCCCGGCCTCCGTCAGCGGCCCCTGGGGACGGCGGGTGCCCTCGCGCGGGCGCGGCAGTGGGTTCTTCGCTGGCAACCCCGGCGGTAGTCTCTCCGCTGACAGGATCTGCAGCGCGAATGCGCGCGCGCAGCCAAAGGGGCCGAGTCGGCCACGCCGGAGGAGGGCCCGAGAGCGTCAGCTGGCCGTGGCGTGCCCACGCCGCTGCCGTCGCCGTGGCCTCAGCGCCGCCTCCCAGAGCGACGCCCGGCCACTCTGGCTCGATTGCCAGGAGGGGCGGGGCCGAGCGCCGGGTGCCGGAAGCCGGGGGAGAAACAAGGCCTTCCAGCTCAGTAGACCTGAGCGGAGACGCAGACGGCAGAGCAAACAGAGCCAAGCCGCTTGACCCAGCGTGGCGGTGGCTGCCCAGCTGCGACAGCACCGGCGTCAGGTCCAGCTGCGCCGTGGCTGCGGGCTGCGAAGCCGCCGCTGCCTCGTCGGCATCGGGCTCGCATGCGGGTGCAGGCGCAGGCGCGTCCGACAGCGCAGCCGCGAGGCTGCGGGCGGCGGCGCGCGAGGCGCCCAGGGCGGTGGCCGGAGGCCATGCAGCAAGGTACGCCGCTACGGACGCCTCCGCCCAGAGCAAGCCGCCAGCGAGGCGCCTGAGAGACTTGACGAGGGCCGCGAGCGGCGGAGAAACTATGCCCCGATCAGCTGACCATCGAAATGCGGCCGGCAGCTCAGGGCCCGTCTGAGGCGGCGCTGCGCCGGGCGCCGAAGGGGGGGGCGGAGGGCGAGCTGCCGCTTGCCCGAGATGCGGCCGCGAATCAGCGGGGCTGTCAGAGTCAGAGCTGCTGTCGGAGTCACCGCCAGAATCTTCTGCATAGTCTCCGGCAGAGTCAGCCTTGCGCGGAGGGGGCGTCGCCTCCGCGGCCCGGCTTGCGCCCACCACAGGCGCCCACGCCACAGGCGCCACTTCGCCGGCAGTGTGCGCCCACCAGACGGCCACGCCTTCCCTGGAGCACGTGGCCGCCAGCCCGGCCAGGGACGCGGGCACGGGCTCCAGCCCGCCAAGGGCAGTTGCATCCGCGAGCACCAGCACCACCTTGCGCCTCTCGGGTGGGGGCAGCGCTGCTGTTACCCCTCCCCTCCCCGCGGCCGGCGCCGCGCCCAGCGTCACCCTCGACAGGTCTGCCATGGAGTGCCCCCACGCCCCGCCCGCCGCCGCTGCAGCCACGCTATTCCGAAGCGCAGACGCCGCCGGGGCGCCCGCCTTCCCGTCCCGGGAAGCCGAACCGCCTGCACTCGCCGGTACGGCCCCCCTGGAGCCGCCGGCAGAATCGTCCAAGTGCCGTGTGGCGCCGTTGAGGAGGCGGCCGAGACGCACGCCGTCCGCCGCGAAGGCCGCCAGGGACGCCGGGGACAAGGGGCTGAGCGGCGACTGCAGGAAGTCCCTCCAGGCGGCTTGCGGCGTGGCTGCCGAATGCGCAGCGCCGCCGCTGCTCGTCGGACGGCGCCTCGCACAATCGCCGGCTTGGGCCGGGAGCGGGCGGCTGCGCAGCTGGTCCCACGATCGGGCGGACACCTGCGGTCGCAGAGAGCGGCGGAGTTGCTCCGCCGACGCCTCGGCGCCGGCGGTGGACCGGAAGAAACTATATCTGCGGACAGTCAAACATTGCAAGGGCGGGGCGGCAGCTACGCGCGCTTGCTGCGGAAACGAGGGCGCGGCGTGCGCGCGCCAGCCACTCATGCAACAGGAAACCGTTCCTGGCCACGGGCCTGCTCGGGCGCGACGGGCAGGCGGCAAGCCGCTGGGCTCGCGCGGAGCCCTGGGAGGTCGCTGGCGGCCGCTGCGCGAGGCCCAGCAGCAAGGGCCACGAGGCGCACTGAGGCGCGCTCACCTCCAGAGGAGGCGCTCGTGCGGGTCGTTGTCCAGCGCAGCCAAGGCCTCGTGCAGACGGAGACGCAGGCGGCGGAGCGCTCGGCCACACCGTTGCCCAGCAGCCGCCGCGCCCGGCGCGTGCGCGGCCTCCAGAGAGGCGCAATCCACCACCACGTGCAACAGTGGCATGGAAAACGGCCCTTCCCTCCCCCCCTCAGGCCTCAGGCAGACACCATGCGGGTGCACAGCGGCGCCGCTGGCGCACCGAGGGCGCAGCCTGCAGAGCAATCGAGTGCAATGCAAACCTTCAACTGCGGGGCTCGCATTTGCCAGTTCCGCCGCGCAGTGACGGGTCTTGTTCTGACGCTGGCGAGTTTCCGCGATCCACCACCTCGGCGTGCCGCTTGTTTCCGTTGTGAGCGCGCGCGTCGGGCGTTGCGTGGGAGGCGGGGGAGGCTGGGCTGCAAGAATGTGGCATCGCACGCGAGGCCGACGGCGAGCTGCTTGACATGGCCAGTCGCTGGCCGCGTAGGGAGGGCCGGCACAACGAGAAGAGGTTGCAAGCAGCGCAGCTGACCGCATGGCTCGACCTCGGGGCAACGCGACTAGCACGAAAACTCAAACTCGGAGAGAGCCGCAGTGCTCAGCTGCGGCGGCGCCCCCGCCTGATCGAGCAGCATAAGCAAGTCCCAGCCCGCCTCGCCCGTTTCGGTTCGGAAGTTCCAAAAGAAGCTCCCCTTGCCCGGCCCCGCGCCGCGCCCTGGACCCCCCGCGAAGGAGCCGTCCCACGCGCCCAGCTGCGCGACGAGCATGGCGCGCAGCCACGACGCGGCTCCTCCCTGAAGACGCCCCCCCGGCGGATTGCGCTTGGTTACGGCGTTGGACCACTCGCCAACCACCACCCAGTCAGCGTCGGTTCGCCCGGCCACGCCTGGGCCGTCCTGGTCGCACACGAACCGCACCGTATCCCACGCCGTCATGTTGGTGGTGGGCCCTCCGAACGCGTGATACAGATGCGAGTCCAGCAGCACGTCGGTGTACTGAGGCGGCGCAAGCACGCCGACCCATGGTCCGGAGCCCGCGAAACCGTCGCTCACCCAGATGGTTCCGTTGAACCCCTGCTCGCGAACTGCATCGTACGCGCGCACGTAAAAGTCTCGCAGCAGGTCGTAAGTGACGGGCCCCCCCACGGCGGGCGTCCACGGCTCGTTCAGGACCTCGATGCCTGCAACCGCGCCGGCCATGCTGGCGTTGCCCGACGCGTCCCAGGCGACCACGCGGCGCGCGATTTCGGCCAGCACGGCCACGGTACGGTTGACATTGCCGGGCCTGGGCCACTGGATGTCCCCCGTGCGACCGGAGTTGTCATGCCCGTTTTGCGAGCCCGGCGCCCCGTGCAGGTCGAGCACGGCCCGCATGCCGTGGCTCTTGAGCCACCCAACAGCGCGCTCCAGGTACCACCAGCCGCCTGCGGGAAGCGGCTCGGTCGAGTTGCGGTCCACAATCCAGTACCCGAGCGGGATCCGCGCGTACTGCAGGCCGGCCTCCGCCAGGGTTGCGATGTGCGCCTCCGTCAGCCATGTGTCCCAGTGCTCCTGCAGCGCCGGCCCGCACTGGTCGCGGCCGACCTTTTCGCAAAACTGCCACTCGCCGGCACCTGCTGCCACGCCGTGCTTGGCAAACACGGACGGCGACAGCCAGCTCTCCAGCACCAGCCACCCGCCGAGGTTCACGCCGCGATACACGCCATCGGCATCCAGGCTTGCGGGTCCGGCGGCGGACACGGCGGCAGCGCACGCCAGTGCCGCCGCGAAGGCGAGAGAAATCCGGGGCATGCTTGCAGCTGGGCGGGGCAACTCGATTCCCGCTTCCAGGCCGACTCCGGCTGCGGTGACAAGGCTGGCTCTGGTTGTCGCTGGCTAGCGCTCCCTTCGGCGGGGAGCGGGGCGCAGGGACCTGCTGGCTCGCTTGTGTGTGCACCGGCGTGGCGAGTTCCCAAGCTGCAGGTTTAATGCGGCTGCCAAAGTGCAACCCCTGGCCCACGCTCAGTCGCTCGGCTCAGCTGCCTCGGGAGCGGAGCCACCGCGTGGAAAACAGGTGGTGATGCGCCTCCCCCCGACCCAAAGCGGCCGACAGGGCCCGAATGCAGGCAGGAAGGCTGGAACCGCGCAATCGGGCTGGAGGCGTTTGCAGAGCAAGCCTCGGCTCTGCTCGGAGCAACGCAGACTGCCGCACGCAGCGGCCGCAAGCACCAGCGGCGCGAGCAGCGCCCGGTGGGCTCGGGGCCGCGCAGGAAGCGGCAGGCCAGGCAGTCATGGGACTTCCCAGGAGCATCCTGGCGGCTCTGGCCCTCTGCGTGTGGGCGGCGCAGGCCGATCTGCCCATCCACTGCCTCCACTGGCAGGTGAGCCGAATTGACGCAAGCCTCCCCGCCGCCCTGGACGCCCCGGGTGCCCGGTTCTCCGCCGCTGGCGCGTCGGCCCACCGCTCGTGGGCGCTCTCCCCTCCGCGTAGAGCCCGGCTGGCGCGCCGCCTTGCGCGCCGGCGCGCATTCGTGCTGCCGAGTCGCTTGCCGACCTCTGCCCTCCTCCCAACCCGCCCCGCAGGTCAAGGGCAAGTGGAAGCTCAAGCTCAGCAAGCCGGACGGTGACGCGTCGCAGACCTGCGGCCACAAGGTTCCCGACAAGGTCATGACCTCGGTGGACAACGACGTGAGCCGCGCCGCGCGCTCGCCGCCCGCGCAGCCCTCCCGACTCCGCCGCCCGCTTCCCCACCGCAACCGCTCCTCCTGCGCACACTGCCACCACCGCATTCCGTTCGTCGCAGGTCCGCTGGGACAACCCGGGCTTTGACGTGGACAGGGAGATCGATGTGGAGCTCAACGACCCAGCCACAGTCAAGGGCACGGACGGCGAGGGCCGCTGGACCATGGTCTACGACGAGGGCATCGACTTTACCATGGGCGACACCTCGGTGAGCCTGCGCAGCGTTGCGGTGGCGGGTTTTGCGACCTGCGCGCGCTGCTCCGCCCTTGGCCGCGCGGCGCCTCCGAGCGCCTGCGCGCGGCGGCCGAAGCTCGCGCCCAACCTTGACCGCCCGCCTCTGAGCCCCCGCCCTGCCCACGTTTGCGCCTGCAGTACCTGGCCTTCTTCCGGTACACCCCCAAGTTCGGCAGCAAGTCAGACCCCGAGAAGATCGAACACTTCGAGTGGCACTGCGGGGAGACCATCTCGGGATGGTACCACCCCAACCAGAAGGGCGCCTCCACGGGGTGGGGCTGCTTCATCGCCCAGCAGGTGGATGGAAAGAGCGCGAACGGCAAGGCCTACAACACCGGCTCTGTGCCCGAGCTCACCACTGAGGGCGACGACACCCCAGACGGCCTCACCTCCGGCGAGAAGGTGCTGTCCCCCACGGCCAAGACGGATGGGGGGGACTCGGAGGACGTCAAGTTCCGCCAGGATGAGGGTGCCTGGAACGGCGAGGGCTTCGACCAGGACGCCGACTTCGAACAGGGGGTGCTGCTTCAGACGGCCAGCGCGGGGGCCGAGGCCACCCGTGCCTCTTCCGCCGCTGGGGTGGGCCCCGGCGCCGAGTGGCGCCTCCCGGCAGACCACTCCTACGTCTCCGAGGTGAACTCCCGCCCCGGCCTCACCTGGAAGGCGCGTGTGCATGACCACCTCACGGGAATGAACAAGGCTGAGGCCGAGCGCCGCCTGGGCGTGTCGGCCAAGAGCCTTCGCTTCCGCCTGGACGCATCGTCCTCGTCCTCGTCCTCGTCCGCGGCTGCGCGCCGCCACGCCAGCAAGCACGTCCAGCACAGCCACGGCAAGACCCACGGCAAGACCCACGGCAAGACCCACCACCGCCACTCTGGCACCGGCACCTCCTCGGTGTCCTCGGGCTCTCGCCTGGACGCTGCGCACGCCATCCCCATGCAGCCGCCGGCCAGCCTGGACTGGCGCGAGGTGGAGGGCGGCAAGTTCACCACCCCCGTCGTGGACCAGGGCAACTGCGGGTCCTGCTTCGCCATCAGCGCTGCGGACGTCGTCTCCATGCGCCGGAAGATCCACTCGCAGGAGGGAGGGTGGCAGCGCGTCGTGTCAGACTATGTCAACGGGCAGTCCGACGGCAGTAGCTCCACCTCCGCCACTGCCGCTTCGACAGAGGACGGGCAGCAGGACCCGGCTCTGGTGCAGGCCGCCGCCGCCCGCCGCTACACCGAGCACCGCCGCCACGCCGCCGTCAAGTCCCTCCGCCACGTGGAGAGCAAGCACGCTGCCCGCGCGGCGCGCCGCGCCGCCGAGGGCGAGAACGCCTACGCTAGCCTGGGCGAGGAGGCCACGGCAGTCGTGTCCGCGCAGGCTGTGGTGTCCTGCTCGGTCTACAACCAGGGCTGCGACGGCGGCTACCCCTACCTCGTGGGAAAGTTCGGCCGCGACGTCGGCTTCGTGCCCGCAGTGTGCATGGTCTACACGGCGCACGACTCCACCTGCACCATCGCCGACACGTGCAAGGAGCAGGTCAGCTCCCACACGGCTGGATCCTTCCTGCAGAGCCTGGCAATGGGCTCCTCGGCGCACGCGTCGCAGCCCGACGTGCCCCTGTCGGC
This sequence comes from Cafeteria roenbergensis, assembly GCA_008330645.1. Taxonomy (NCBI): domain Eukaryota; class Bigyra; order Bicosoecida; family Cafeteriaceae; genus Cafeteria; species Cafeteria roenbergensis. The sequence continues at coordinate 111,417 of VLTN01000058.1, forward strand.
GTACCTGCAGGCGCCCCGAATCTTCTCAAGCGACGTTGAGTACGTGGGCGGCCACTACGGCGCCTGCAACGAGGCTGCCATGATGCGGGCCCTGATGCGCGGCCCGATCGCCGTGGTGATGTACGCGCCCGGAGACCTCTTCTACTACAGCGAGGGTGTGTACAACACCCCGCACACGCCCTCCTCCTTCATCGACAAGCAGGGCGCATCGCGCTGGGAGAAGAGCAACCACGCCGTCGTGTGCGTGGGGTACGGCGAGACGCCTGAGGGCCAGAAGTACTGGATCATCAAGAACAGCTGGGGCGAGCACTGGGGCAGCGGCGGCTACTTCAAGGTTGCGCGCGGCAACGACCTTCTTTCGGCAGAAAGCTCCGCCGTAGAGATCATGCCCTGAGCGGCGCCAGGCGCGCTGAGCGCGGCCTGGGAAAGAAGCTGTGTGGGGGGGGGGGGGGGGGGCGGAGGGGAGGGGGGATTAGGGCGGCTTGGGCGAAAGAGGGGGGTTGGGATGGTTGGACAGAGGGCAGGCGTAGCCAGGCTGACTGTTCGCAGTTGGGCGGGAGCAGCGCCCGCTGCGGTCGAGGACGGGGCTGCGCCCGGGCTCATCGGGCAGAGCGGGGCTGTGGGGCCCCGCGCACCTGTACAAGTTTGAGTGTGGAACGCAGCAGCTGCGCCTTGACAGCAAGTTGCGTGGTTGCGTTCGTTCCAGTGTGCATGCGATGCAGAGGCGTTTCGGCGAACAGCTGGCACCTGAATGCGCCGCATTGCCCGCCCACAGCTATTTGCCGCCGCGGCCACCACGTATCACGCACGGTTCATTCGCCTCACAATTAGCAGTGCCATCCCCAGCAGCACCAGCGCTCCAAACCCGATGGCGCCCACTGCCGCCCACCACCACACACCGCCAGCTCCTCGAGACTCGCTCGCCCCCTTGTCGCCCCCGCCGCTGCTGGTGCGTCCAACTCCATTGGCCGCCGCCGTCGTCGCCGCCTGCCCTGTGCTCTTCCCACCCCTGCGCCTCAAACCGCTGCGCCCTGTGCCAGCTGCATTCCGTGCCTCCGGCCGCACGCCGCCCGGCCCGACAGCGCCAGCGCCACTGTCACCGCCACTGCCACCGCCACTGCCACCGACACTGCCACCTCCAGCAGCACCACCAGCGCCGGCCCTGCTCGGCTCTGCCGCGGCGTGCGCTGCGTCAGACGCGCGAACCTCGAGCCCATCCTTCGCAGCAGCCGTCTGCGTGGCTCCGCCCGCCGCGGAGCAGGTCTCGTCGCAGTCTAGCAGCACCAGGTACGACATGTCCATGGCTCTGCCGCACGCCTCACGGGCTGCCTGGGCCCGCCCACAAGCCCACTGTTCCGCCCGCTTACCGCACCTGCACCGGGCATTCACGCTGCGCTGGCAAGCCCCGGGCGCTGCCCCCGGGCACGGCCCCGGGTGACACCTCTCCGAGCAGCCGTGAGCGCACTTGGGCAATGCCCTCCCGCACGTGGCGCCGCAGCGCAGTTGGGACTCCGCAGCCGTGACGGCTCGCTCGGAGAACTCGGCAGGAGCGGCCGTGGCGCCAGCTGCCGACCTCGCATCCAGGGCCACTGCCACAGGCGATCGGCCAAGCACCTTAAGCAGAGCCGACGGGGCTGCAGAGCCGTGCCCGGCATTGCTCGCCGCCAAGGCGAGGGCCGTGGCTGCGGCTTCCCCGGTCACGCGGCCATCACCACCGGGTCCGGCACTTTTCAGCAACAATGCCTGCGCCTCGGCGCACGCCATCGCAACGGTTTCCCGGCCGCAGAAGCATCGCAGCGGCACAGCGTCGGCGACGTCGCACTCGCAGTCTCCTGGGTGGCAGAGCCCGCCGTTGGCAGAGCATGCGTGCCCGCACAGTCTGTCCACTTCACACCGCCTGGAACACTCCCCGCAGGGTGACGCCGGCGCGTGGCAAGCCCTGCTGCAATGGTGGCGGCCGCAGGGCAGGGCCCGGCCGCACGGCGCAGGGCAGGCCCAGAGGCGAGGAGCGGAGCACGGCTGCGAGCGGGAGGAGTGCCCCCCCACGCAGGGCACGGCCACAGGGACGGCGCAGGGGGGGCAAGGTTCCGGGTGGTGGCACGTGCGCTCGCAGGGGTGGCTGCAGCGGGGCCGAGGCTGCCCGCAGTCGGCCACGCACGGGGGGCAGGGTCCGGCGTGGCAGAGGTGGTCGGGGGCGGGGTGGCGGCATGGGGCCTTGCGCCGGCACATCTCCGGGCAAAACGGCGTTTCCGCCGTGTCGGACCCGCACGGCACCGTGACGACCGTTGCACCGCACGCGCAGCTGAGCCGGAGCTTGGCCGGGCAACGCGGGCACTTGCCGGGATGGCAGCGGCCCTTGCAGACGTGCACTCCGCATGCGAGACGCCGCCCGCACTGCTCCTGGCAGAGCCGGCACTCGCCGTCCCCGCCGGGGCAGCAGCGCCGCCCGCACCTGTGCCGCCCGCAGGAGGCCAGCCGAGCGCACCGAGTGGCGCACCGGAACTCGGCTCTGCCGGGCGGCCTGAGCGCTTGCTTGGCCCCGCAGCGGCAGTAGCAGCGCACCTTGGGGCCAACTCCGGCCAGTGCTCCGCCTCCGACGTCGCCTTTGCTGCCGGCGTCGCCGTCGCTCGCGGTGTCGCAGTCGCAGGCGCTGTCGCCGTCACTACCGGCGTCGCCGTCGCTGCCAGCGTCGCCACCCGCGCGGTGCCCCCGACCTGCTCTGCCGTCCTTCTCGCCGGCCCCGCTGGGGCGAGCGGGTTCCGTCGCACCAGTGCTGGGGCCTCCGGGATCAGTCGGCTGGCCCGCTTCGGCGCCGCCCCTGCCCTCCCCCGCCGCGCTTCCGCGCGCCCGCTCAGAGCCCGGCCGACCTCCGCTGCCCGGCGACTGCCCGGCGTCTGCCGGGTCGGCCTGCACTGGGCGGCGCGCGGAGGGCAGCGCCTCGAAGCGAGAAGCAGCCGCCGCTGCGTCCAGTGCGCTTGTTCGGGCCATCGCCACGGCAGCAGCCTCCGAGAGGGCAGAGGCCCCCGTGGAGAGCGCCGCCGCGTCTGCGCGGGCCTGTGCGCACTCCGGTCGGGGGCAGGGCGGGCAGGGCCCGGCGTGGCACGGGCGCCGGCATGCGTGCGGGCAGGCTGGCAGAGACCGCAGGCATGGCGAGGAGCAGCAGTGCGGGTCCAGCCAAGTGTCCACCGCGGGGCGGCGCGTAGCCCCGCAGAAGCACGAGTACTGCGACGGGTATTCGTCCGAGCGGTACTCGGCGCCGCAGCTGGGACAGCCGAATGAGCCGCCCGGGAGGCCCAGCCCGCGCGCGGCCGCGGACGACGGCGCTACCCACTGCTGCACGCACGCGAGGTGCGCCAGACAGAAGCACTCGTCGCACTGCCAGACCTCGTCGTGCCGGGATGGAGCGCCGTGGTCGCACAAGGGACAGCCGAGGGGCCGCGCGCTCGGGCACTTGAGCTGACGTCGAACCGCTCGGCGGCCCGGCGGCGGACGGTTGCCCGCGTGTATTGCCGGCGCAGATGTTCGGGAAGCTGCTGCCGCGCGAGACGCTCCAGGGGCAACGCCAGAGGCGGGCGCGCGCCTGGGCGGCCCTAACACCGCCGCCATGGCCGCCGCTACGGCCGCACTGTCGCCGCGGCCGCGGCCCCTGCCTCGCCCGGCCATGCTGCAGCCACTGCTCCGTGCGCAGGGTACCCCTTCTATTGGCGCGCGGCCTGTGGAGCGCGGGGCTCGAGCGCTCGCACCCGCCCACCGCTCTGCCCGTTCTGGCCAGCACGTGGCCAGGCGCGAACCTGAATTCAAACGCGGGCGCCGGTCGTGGCTCGACCACTCACCTGCGCGCCCAGGGTCCGGTGCAGAGGAGCGATGCCCCTCACAGCGTCGAGCATTGCCAGCGCTCTCGCTGAGCGCGGCCTCGATGCCAAGCCCGACGTGCTGGAGCGGTGTGAGCTGTCGCAGCCGAAATCAAACTGCGCGGCGCCGCAACGCGAGCAAGCTCCGCCCTTGGCCGCCCCCCCCCCCGTCGCCACCCACGCTGGTGCGCCGCACCGGGCGGTTTGTGTTGCCTCTCTCGCAGGCGTGCTGCTGGCGTCGGAACTTAGGGTGGACGCCGAGGGGCTTGCCGACCAAGCCGAGGCCTCTGCCATGGCGCAGAAGGCTGACTCCGTGACCTTGAAGCTCCTGGACAGCATGCGTGCAGCTGCCGTGAGCTTTGTGGTCGTGTCCTTTCGCCCGCCCACGTGGGCCTCACGCCAGGGAGAGGTGAAGGGTCGGGGGAACTTTGGTGTCGTGCCCACGGTTGCGGCGAACCGCAACCTTTTGAGCGCGCAGTCGCGCCCAGCCCCCTCCACACCGCCCGGCGCTCCCGTGTCGGCCCTAGCCCGCCCCGCAGAGCCGCCGTGCTCGCCCGTCCCAGAAGCCGCAACGCGTGGTGCGCGCTGACGTGCGCAGCGCCGTCGCTGTGGACTCGAGCTTCGAAGCGATGTACGGCATGTCGGCCGCTGCAGCGCTTCCCAGCTCCCCCGGTGCTGCTGGGGGCTTTTCGGCCGTCAGCAAGGCGGCCCGCGTCGCTCCGTCGACCCCTGGCAAGCAGGACCCGCGCAAGCGCTCCCGCTCCGAGTTCGCCGACGCTTCCCCGCTCAGCAAGCGGCCTGCACCCGCCACCCCGGCCAGCGCGGCCACCGCCGCGACTGCGGGGGCGTTCTCCCCGGCGTCTGGCCCCGCGGACGCCGCCACCACGCCGGTCCGCCGCTTCGCCACACCTGGGTCGTCCCCCCCGACGCCCCTCTCAGCGTACGCCAGCCGGACCACGTCGGGTCAGACCACGGTCACCTACGCCGGTGCCGCTGCGCCAGCAGCCGACGTCGGCGGCCGCTTCGTGGCGCTTGACGACGCCGAGGCTCGCGGCACTGCCGCCGACGCCGTTCCCGCCGGCGACCCCTCGGCCGGCTGCTGGGCTGCCGGGGCGGACGGCGAGGGCGGGAGCCTCGTTCCCCGCCTCGTAGGGCAGGACGAGGCTCTCTTCGGGGCGGGCTCTGCCACTTCGAGCAGGAAGGCGTTCTTCACCACCATCGAGGACGTCGCCGCGTCTCTCGACCAGCGCTGCGACGTCCTCGGCAGAGCCGCTGCAGGGTCGGCGGCGTCCGCGTTGTTCCCCGTGAAGGAGCCGTCCCAGGACGAGGTCACCGTGGCTGGAAGGATCGTGTGCGACGTGGAGGGGGAGGGGCGGCTGAACCCTGCCTCGGTGCTCCTGGAAGGGTCCAGGAGGACGTCGGGCGGCGACAGGGTGCAGCTGGACCTGATGGACTGCAAGGCCTTCGCCCTCTTCCCGGGCCAGGTGGTGGCAGCGCGGGGCATGAACGCCACGGGCAGCCGCATGGTGGTGCAGTCCGTCGCCCACGGGGCCCGCTTGCCGTTGCCGCGGTCGCCAGTGGCCTACCTGGAGGCGGAGGCTGCCCGCTGCGCCGCCAACGGCTCGGCGCCCATGCGGGTGTGGGCCGCCGCCGGCCCCTACAGCCTCGCGTCCGACCTCGAGTACCAGCCGCTGGATGACCTGCTGATTGAGGCCACGCAGAGCGAGCCCCCCCCCGACGTGCTGGTGCTGTCCGGGCCCTTCGTCGACGCGGACCACCCGCACGTGCGCGCAGGACGCATTCGCGTTCGCAACTCGGAGGGGCAGTTCGTGGCCCTCGCCGCACAGGACCTGTTCATGTACAAGGGTGAGCCGCCCGACGGACGGACCCAGCCCCGCTCCCGGTGACAGATGCTGCCACAGTGGCAGCGAAAGTGTGCTGCTCACACGCTGGGGCGGTCCTGCTTGGCAAGCCTCCTCCAGCCCAGCGCCCGATCGCCCGCCCCGCCTCCCGCTTGTCCCACACCGCCTTCCCGACCCTGCGGCCCGCCCTCCCGCCCGATCGCGCAGTTCTGCAACTGATGAGCTCGGCTCTGGCACAGCCCGGGTGCGAGCGGATGCGGATCGTGTTGGTGCCGTCGACCCGCGACCTGACAGGCCTCTTCACCTTCCCTCAGGCTGCGTTCTCCAGCGGCCTGCTCGGATCCATCCAAGACGAGTCGGTTCGGTCTGTGAGCAGCAAAGCGCACTGCTCGCGCCCCGCGCGCCAATCGCCTGCGGGCGTGGCTTCCTCCACTGTCGCTGCCTGACAGCGGCCCGTGAACCCCCTCCCCCGCCTCCCCCGCCTCCCCCGCCTCCCCCACCTCCCCCGCCTCTGCCCTGCCCATTCGCCTCGCAGCGCATCACGCTGGTCCCCAACCCTGCCACCTTTTCGCTGGGCGGTGTTGTCTTCGGGACGACGTCGGCTGACCCGCTGTTCGACATCAACAGCGACTACACCGACAGGTTCCTCGTCAAGCCGCACCCGGACCGCCTACCGCGCCTGGCGCAGCACCTGCTCGAGCAGCGGTCGTACTACCCTCTATTCCCTCCCTCAAAGTCCACGCCGCTCGACGCGCGGGCCTATGAGCACGTGGAAATGCCCGTCACCCCGGACGTGCTGCTGCTGCAGTCCAAGCTCGCGGCGTTCGTTGCCGACATCGACGGCTGCCTGGTGGTGTCGGGCGGCACACTGAGCAAGAGCAATGCGGCGGGGACCTTTGCGCGCATCGAGATTAGCCCGATGACGACGGCGATGATCAAGCCGGAGCCTGCCGAGGACGCCGCCGCGGGAGCCGCGGCCGCGGCAAGTGCGGGCGTGGCGCTGCACCGCGTGCCCGAGCGCGCTCGCGTGTCCGTGGTGCGCCTCTGAAGTGACAACGGGTCCGCTTCGCTGGGGCGGCTGCGTGTGGTCTGGCCCAAGGTCGAGCCGGGGCCTCGTTTTGTGCGTTGCGTGGTTGCATTCTGCTGCTCGTCGCAATGCGGCGCATTGGTGCCTCAAACGGCAACCGTGGCGCTCTGCACCCGCAAGCGCTTCCCGCCCCCCCCCCAAGCACTCCCTGCGAGCCGGCACGGCCTGCACAGCGGCGCGGCTCTTGACCTCTAGCTCGAGTCGTATGGCCGACCACTCTGCGCCAGCCGAGCCTCGCGCGGCAAACGCCGCAGCGTCGGATGGCGATGATGCTTGCGCGCTGGCGCCCCTGGAGCTTGGCCCGGCGCTCCGCAAGGAGTTTCGGCTGTGCGAGGGCGTCGTTCACCAAAATCACGGGTCCTTCGGGTCCGTTCCCCGGTGCGTGGCGGCCACGAGGCGCGAGATCTTGGAGCGGATCGAGGCCTACCCGGACAGGTTCTTCCGCCACGACGCGGTCAAGCAGTACGCAGAGGCTTGTGACAAGGTCGGAGCTTGGGTGGGCGCGGAGCCGGGATCGACGGTGCTCGTGGAGAACGCGACCGCGGGCGTGAACACTGCGCTCCTGTCCGCGCCGCTGGCCGCTGGCGACGAGGTGCTTTGCTTTGCGGGCACGTACAACGCGTGCAAGAACGCAGTGTACGACGTGTGTCGGCGTACGGGCGCCACCGCTGTGGTATCGTGGCTGCCTCTGCACTGCGAGGACGCTGACGCGGTCGTGGCCCGCGTTCGCGCTGTGCTCGACCGGCGGCCCGCCGCCAAGCTCGTTGTCCTAGACCACATCACCAGCCCCACAGCCGTAGTCCTGCCTGTCAAGGCGCTCTGCGCGCTCTGCAGATCACGGGGCGTCTTGACCATCGTCGACGGCGCGCATGCGCCCGGCTCAGTGGAGCTCGACGTGGCCGATGTTGGCGCGGACTGGTACACGGGGAACCTTCACAAGTGGGCCTTTTCCCCCCGTGGCGTGGCCCTTCTGCACGCCCGAAGCGAGGTGCAGGACCAGACTCGGCCCCTGGTGACCTCGCACTTTTGGGCGTCGCCGTCGATGCAAGCCCGCTTTTTCATGCAAGGCACCAACGATCAGAGCCGGTATCTCGCCTCCCCTGCAGCCCTGGCCTTCTTTGAGCGGCTGGGTGGGCGAGGAGCCGTGATCTCCTTTCAACAGGGGCTTCTTCGCGGCGCGGTGGAGGAGGCTCGCGCCCAGTGGGCAGCCATCGCTCCGTCCGCCGAGGCGGCTGCCAAGCTGGCGCCGCTCGGTTCGGAGCCTGGCTCCCTGGTCATGCCCGTGGACCGCTGCGCAGGCATGTGCAGCATATGCACCCCGCTGCGCGCCGAGCCGTTCCTCCGGGGGGCGGCGGCAGCCTCTCCCACGCCGCTCGACGTGGCGGGCTGGCGGGAGGGTGTCACCGACATGGTCGTGTCTCCGGCCGACGCCACGGCGGCCGCGCCGTCTGCCCTGGGCCCCGCCACCGCTCCGATCCGCACCCCCGTCTTCTCCTCCAACCGCGTCTGGGCCGAGGCTGAGGCGGACGGCGGGCTGCCTGAGCGAGTGGCCAGAGTGCTGTTTTCGGATGCCGGCGTGCAGACGGCTCTCTTCGTCGCGGAGGGGGCCATCTGGCTCCGGGTCAGCGCTGCCGTTTACTCGTCCGCGGAGGACATCAAGGCGTCCATCACCGCCGTGTCAAACCTGGCGCGCCGCTGCGCCGCCGCCGAGTTCGCTCGCGGCTCCATGGTGGCCGACGGGGAGGCGGCCCTCGTGTGAGGTCGTCGAGGAAGCGAAGCGGCGCTGGCCGCAACGGTGCATGTGGCGTGTGGCGAATGCGCTTGGTGAACTTGCCCTTGGACGGGGGTGGGGGGCTGGGGCAGCGGGCAGAATCGCAGGGCCCAGTGTGTGAGCGCAGCCGTGGGAGGGCTAGCCGGGGCGGTGAGGCGTGCGACGAGGCCACAAGCAAAATAGTATCAGCACGCGGGGCGGTGCCGCCGCACACGCCCAGCCCACGCGCGCAAGCGAAGCGAGGCCGCCTCGCGCGGCATCGGCACGAACCACCGGGGCACCACACGCAGGCACGGGACGAGAGACACACAGGCAGCATCACGAAGGGCGCGGCAAGAATCCGCCTGACATCAATGGCCGGCCACACGGACGGCAACGAATCGCCTGCGCGCAGGCTCGAACGCATATGCCGCCCGGTCAGGGCGGGGACAGCTTGGGCGCGGCGGCCGGGGCAGCGGGCTCCCTCGGCCTGCTTGCTCGGCTGCTCGGAGCAGCCGTGGCGGCGGCGGCACCAGCTGCAGCAGCAGCGGAGGCCGTTGGCTCGCCTGGTGCAGCTGCGCTGGCATTGCCGTCCGCGGGTACGTCCTCGTCTTCGTCGCCCCACCGCAGCTCGTGCGGGTCGCTGTCCGCGTCGAGGGCTTCGATGAACGCATCATCGTCGAACTCGGCCTCAGGACGCGCCGCGCCATTGCCCTGCCGACACCGCAGGCTCAGCGCCACAATGTCCTCGTCCATTTCTCCTTCCGAATCGAAGAGAGGGTCGTTCCTGGCTCCGGCGCGCTCGAGAGACGACGGAACCTGGCAAGCCGGTCGGCCCTTGAAGCACCGCCCCAACTCCGCCTCCACAGACCGGGCCACGCTCGCAGCAGCCAGCTGAACGATGGCGGCGGAGGTGGAAGCCGCATCGCGGGCTGCTACCACCGCCTTGCGCGCCGCTTCCTTGCTGAACATGGTCTCGTACCAGGTTGCCCCGGTGTTCGACCACGAGGGGTCCATGCTTGCCGCTGCGGCCTTGATCTGCCGGTTCTCTTCCCCTGCGGACCGATCGCGCCGGTGTGGCCCCTCCTGTGCGACCGGCAGCTCCCTGTGCGGCGTCGTGCCGCGCGCAGAACGAGTGCGGCGGGTTGCACGGAAACCCGGCCGGCAGAGCGACACCTGGCCAGGTGCTGGCCAGCGAGGCTCGCGCCTTCCAGCCCTTCCGAGGCGGCCACCGCGAGAGCTGGCGCGCCCCGGACTGCATCGCCCCTGCGCGCCCCAAATCCGAGCAAGGCGCCATGGCCGTCGTGACTGTGCTGAACATCGCGGTGCACAACAACCCGGCCAAGCTCCTGAGCCCGTTTCAGTTCGAGATCACGTTTGAATGCACCAGCGCCCTGTCGGACGACCTCGAGTGGCGCGTCATCTACGTGGGCTCGGCCGAGTCGTCGGACCACGACCAGGAGCTTGACAACGTGCTTGTCGGACCGGTCCCAGTGGGGACGAACAAGTTCATGCTCTCGGTGAGGCGGCGAGACCGCGCCGTGCCAGCGTTGGCGGCTTGAACATGCACGCGCAGCTGTGCGAGCAGGAGCAAACCTCGCCGAGCACGGCGAGCAAGGACTTCACGGGCTCCCCGTCTGACTGAGCTCTCAGGCGCTTACGCTCTCCCCGGGCCGCGATTGCGACCCCGCCACTGTCTGGTCGTTTTTTTCACCGTGGCGCTCCTCGCAGACAGACGCTCCGGACCCAAGCAAGATCCCGGCCACCGACCTGCTGGGCGTGACGGTGGTGCTTGTCACGTGCTCGTACAAGGCCCAGGAGTTCATCAGGGTGGGGTACTACGTGAACAACGCCTACGGCGAAGCGCTGCCGGAAGGTGAGGCCTGGCCGCGCCCACCCATGTGCCAAAGCTGGCGCCCCGGCGGCCCAGAACTTCGCAGCCCGCTCCTTGTTGCGCTGCCCACTTTGCCCCTTTGCCCGAGGGGGGCCGAGCGGCGCTCTGCCTCCGGGCTCTTCGGCCTCGGCACATCACTCTGCCGCTGCGCGTGATTCCTCCGCACCCGAGCTCTCGGGCCTGCCCCACCTCGCGCGACCCGCCACTGGTTGTCCTGCGACACACGGCCCTCCACGCCCTCCACCGCCGCCTGACCCCAAAGGCCTCCCCCCCCCCCCCCCTCCCCCCGACTCCGCCCCACCTGGACGTGCAGGCGAGGAAGCCGCAACAGCCATCGACCCGGAGAAGATTTTCAGGCACCTCCTGGAGGACAAGCCGCGCGTCACGCGCTTCCCGATCAAGTGGGAGTAGCAACGATCCGGAAGGATCGGAAGCGGGGGAGAGAAGTGGAGGTGAATGCGAGGTGCTGCCTCAGTGCACGCGAGGCGCAGCAGGAGCGTGCCCGCAGCCTGCGCGCAGCTCGCCAGCCGAGGCGACGCGGCCCGTCCCTGGCTGCTCCCGGACGGACCCGCGCTGCCCCGGTTCATGGCTGTTCCCGGGAGTCGCTCTGCAGCCGCGCGGGGGAGCTGCCCCTCGTCGCGGCCGCCGCGACTGCCACGCGCCCCACGGCCAAGGATCGCTGGAACTTCCTGCCTCGCCCTCCCCGACCACCCGTCTCGCCCGCCCTGCCTCCTTGGCGCATGGCTGTGTGGCTGTGCTGTGCGCTGGCGCGCTCGAGTGCGGCCGCGAAGGGTGTGCGGAGGGCGAGGGGGGGCGGGGACCCGCCAGAGACCCGGGCTCGTGTGTGAGTGTTCGTGGGTGTGTTTGTGTGCGTGTGTACATTCATTTGCGTGTGAAGGCTGGCTGGCTGGCTCGAACGCGGCGCCATGGGGGGAGCGGCCCCGGCTCCACGTCAAACGCTGGCGGCTCTCAATCGTGGGCCTTGCCACTCTCTCCGTTGTATGTTTGATATTGCTGCTGCCCCTCCCCCCTCACCCCCTCACCCCCTGTCCGCACGCCACACCTGCGGCATGCACCGCATCACACGCCTCGGGGTCCCGTCCACTGCGCTCCAGACCCAGCTCGCGGCTGGGGACCTCGCGATGCAGTCAAGTGGCCTTGGCCAGTGCAGCCAGCTTCCCGCGTGCGGCACAAGGGTGACCAAGCCTGCCCCCCGCCCCCGTCCCCGCCCTCCCCCAGCCTGTGACCCGCGCCGGGCTTGACTGCCTGCGGCTTGGCTCCCCCTCCCAAGCTCCGCCACCCCCCCTCCGGTGTGTGGAGCGTTGCCTAAGCCGTCCCGCTTCGCTCTGCGGTAGATCGAAGCCGCTCATCAGCGGCCTGGTGAGACCCCTCCACCCACGGCCAGTAGGGCGGTGCGAGCGCCGTGACAGCCACGCTTTCGCCCTCGATGTCAACGCTGAACGCGGGGCTGCTGGGGTCCTGGCGTGCGCCCTGCAGAGCGCTTCCGACGGCTTCCCTGAGACCTTCCAGTCGCATCATGGCCAGGCCGACGTTGGTGCCCGGCACAACGGCCAGGAGCCTGCCCGCGCTGCGCCCCGCCGGGGACCCCCCGTCCTTAGACCCCCCCTCGATCCGAAGGCGCTGTGGCAGGGCCTGGGCCGCCCCCGCGGTGTCGCGCTGAGGGGGCGCCGCTGCCGCCGCCTGGCTCGCCTCCGCCAGCCTGCGCGCGGCCTGCAGCGCCGCCGCATCGCGCTCCGAAGCGCAGTCCGCGCCCTCGAACAGCACGCCCGGCACGCCCGGCAGGGTGATCTCGCGCCCGCCCTCCAAAGCCAGCCGGTGGCCGGCGTCGCCCTCCGAGGGGGGCGGCGCAACCGCTGCCCCAAGGTGCCCCTGCCCCAAGACCACGGGGAGCAGCCTCTTCCGGAGCAGGCCTCGGAAGTGCGCCCTGGCGACGAGCTCCTGGCCCACGTAGCAGCCCTTGACGAACGACACGCCGAGCAGCTGCTCCAGATTGAGCTCCAGGGGCACCGCCTCAAACACCTCCGCTTCGCCCTCCGGCACGCCCATGAGGCTGCGAACCAAGCTGTAGGCGGTGGGCGCCGCAGGGGCGGCCACGGAGAGCGACGCGGCCGGCCCGCGGACGAGGGCGCGCAGTCCCATCACCGGGCAGCGCGGGTCGGGAGAGGCAGCCATCACCTCCAGGTGTGATTGCGCGCTCTGCCCGGCGGACCCCCACGCCGCATCGAGCGCGGCGGAGACGGCGAATGCCGCAGAGGCGGAGCTAGTCTGTGCTGCCGCGGTGTAGGCCTCCATCACGCGGTCGGGCGCGGCGAGCTGGCGCAGGTCGGCCGGGAGAAGCTGCACCACGTGCACGTCCTCCGGCCGTTCCACGGCGAACGACTCCCGCACTTGGTAGCGATCGATCAGCCTGGCAACGCGGCCAAGCAGCGAAGAGCTGACCTCGACACACACGTCCCCCGGGTCGTCGCTGGCCCGCCACAGCACGGTCTCGAATCGCACGCGGCCCTTGGGAGACAGCACAGTTGCAAAGCGGCTTGCGGGCCCGCCGCTCGCCAGGCCAGCCTCGACGTCCTGGGTGCACATTCCCTGCAGGAACGACACGCTGTCGCGGCCGCGCAGCCTGAGCACGCTCCTGTGCGGCAGGCTGACAGCCGGACCCGCGTCAGCGGCTCCAGAGAAGAACCCGCGACCCCTCGCCGCCAGGGCCGTCCGGGCCGCCATCGCTGCCGCGGCAGCCGCTGACCGGGCGCGCGCCAGCATGCCAGCGCAGGTCCCGCGCCGGAGCGCCTGCGTGGGCCCGCCGCGCCGCCGCAGGGGCCACGGGCGGCCGGCGCTCCGCAGCTCTGCCCGCGCCAATCTATGCGGAACGCCCTCGATTGCGCTGCTGTCCGCGGGCACTTGGCACCGCAACCCCGCGAACGCAACACTGACAACGAGGCTAATGGACGAACCCTCTGGGCGGAACCGCCCTCCGGCTCTCAGACGCACCGCAAGCGCACTGGACAGGCTGGTGGACCACCTGCGCAGCCAGCTGGAGGACCTGGTGTCGTGAGTTCGCAGAGTTCGACAGGCTTCCGTCGTGTTCCGCGCCCCCCACTGCCGCGCAAATGTCGTGCGGACTCCAGACCGCTCTTTCGGCGCGCGCGCGCCACGGCACATGCCGCCCAGCTGCTACCGAGGCCCCACCCCTCCTCTGCGGCGCCGCTTGGTGTGATTTCGCTGCCGACCACGCGTCGCAGGCGCTCGTACGTGTTGGCATCCCGCGCCCGCGAGCTGCAGGCCGAGCAGGAGGCCCTCCGGGAGGCCCAACGGCGCATCGTAGAGGAGCTTCGCGACGCGCGCGTCGGCCCAGTGGAGCAGCAGGAGATCGAGGAGGAAGTTCGGTTTCTGGATCGGCGGATCAGCGCCGTCCGCATCAAGGTGGCTGTTGTGCGCGACAGCGCGCAGAAGGCCGCCTTCCTCAAGGCCGTTGAGCGCATGGAGGAGCTCAGGGCGCGGGCCCGTGCCGCCTGGGAGGCCGTGCAGGCGAGCCCGGGCGACGAGGAGCTGGCCGCCGAGCTGAGGGCAAGTGCCCGCGCGGTGCGCCAGCACTACGCGGCCACCCAGCCTGAGCCCGACGGCCCTGCCGACGTGAGGTACGAGACTGTGCTGAGCGGCTGCACTGCCGACGACCGGAGGGACCTGCGTGCGCGCTGGAAGGAGCTTGCGGCGTCTGCGGCCGAGGCGGAGCGGCGCGCCTCGGGCGACTCGCCGGCCGAGAGGGAGGGAAGCAGCACGCCGGGGGTCCACCTCCACGCGCTCTACGCGCCGCCCGTGTCACTGGGCGAAGACAGCGACTCGGAGGACGACGGTGGCCAGATGGCGGACGACGCTGATGGAGAGTCGCCGCCGGACCCGTCCGATGCCGGCAGCTCCCCCCTCAACGCCGGTCCCTCCCCCTTGCACGCCGGCGGTGTGGGGCGGCCTGCCCAACTGCGCGCGGGCGGGCCACCCGCCGCCTCCTCTTCCTCCTCCTCTGCGGCGGCAGCTGTCGGTGCCCCTGGCGTCGCTGCTCCGGACAGGGTCTCGGCGCTAGGCGCGTCGGCGATGCCGGCAGCGCGCCGCCCCGTCCATCCGCCCGCTGTTCCCCCCAGCGTGGCGTCGGACGGCCGCAGGTCCGCCGCTCCCCGCACGTACGACGCGTATGGGCGAGCCTGGCCTCACGCGTCGGAGGAGAGGCAAGCCCGCTCCAGGCAGCGAGGGGACCGCCACTCGCAGGCAGAGTGGGACCCCCGCAGCGGCAACGGCGTGTACGGGCACGGCTACCCCAGCCGGGAAATGCTTCGCAGGGCGCAGGCACAGCGAGCTGCCGAGGAGGAGCTGGAGCGCCGCCGAGCCCAAGTCGCTGCGGCGGAGCGCAGGGCCAGGGCAGAGGCCGCGCAGCGCGAGGCAGACGCACGCGCGGCGCGACGCCTGCGCCACGCACGCGCTCAGGCCATTGACCCACTGTGGGGCAGCGTGTTCCAGACGGGAAGCAGCGGGCGCAGAGGAGGCGGTGGCGGCTTGGGTGCCGGCTTCGGCCCTGGCTGGTTCTGAGGCGAGAGAGGCAACTGTCCCAGCCGGGGGGGGGGGGGGAAGGGTGCGCCTGTGCGTTCGTGTCCCGAAGCGCTTGCATCTGCGGCGGGCGCTGCGCTGTCCGCCGCCCCTGCTTGTTTGGCTCGCAAATATTGGACCCGGCCACACCAGCGCTCTCGCGCTCGTCGCCGCGCCGGCCCACTCAGCGAAACGCCACACAGTCTGCCGGGCACTGGGCTGTGTGACCGAGTGCCGGCTGCAGCCATGACGTCAAAGCTGGAGCAGGCGCTGGCAAAGCTCGTTCTGGCAGCCGAGTCCGGGTCCGACCGCCTCGTCGTGCTGTCCCACGACGGGCTGCCCATCGAGGCTGCAGCTCTCGCTGCCACGATTCTCAGGAGGGTGAGTGGTATGGTAGGGCGGCCCGGATGACGCAGGCCAAGCCCTGGCGAGCTGCGATGGCGCTCCAGTCGAGCTCGGCCCCGAACACCGCTTTTGCGCTCGCCGGAGCTGCCACGGCCGCAGATTGGCTCGTCTCCACGCTGCGACGAAGTCGTCATTCTTGACACCGCCGGCCACCTCTCCAGGGCGGCGCCGCGGTCGCTTCTCGGCGGAGGCAAGGCGCATCGCCACGCGCTTGGACTGCCGCTTGCTGCACCGACGCCCCGCGAAGTTCGCGAAGCTCTCGCGCCTCATACCCGCTCCAGTGACCCGGGGTCTGTGGCGGCCGCCAGCGCAGCACCCGGAGGCGGCCAGCGCTTCAGCGCTGTCGCGGTGGACTGGGTTCTTGCCGCGGGCCTGGCCTCGCAGGGAGGAGCCGGGGCCGTGCTCGCTGCCATCGACCCGGCGGAGCCGGTCTTGACCGAGCCGGGCCTTGTGGACGCCGCGTCGCTGGAGGCGACCTGCGGTGGCGGAGGCGGCTTTGCGCTTCGGGTGGTCTCGGTGGACACGACGCTGCCGGGGGGGTCGCGGCTGTCTGAGGCGCTGGAGGGGCGGGCATGGCTCTGCTTGCGCCTCCACTCGCGCCTGGAGACGCTGGCGGTGGCCGGGCGGTCGGCAGCGGGGGCGCTGGGGTCCGCGTCGCTCCGAGCCTCCTTGGCTGCCGCTAAGTCAGCCTCGGCTCTGGAAGCGCCGTCCTCCGCGCAGGCCTGGGCGCGAGTGACGGCCGTTGAGCGCACGCGATCCGGCAAGGTTCGGCGCTTTCACGAGTCGATCGTCGTGTCGCTTGGCACGCTGTCGGGCGACGGGGGCTGGCTGGCAGAGCTGGCTGGGCGCAGTGTGGACGTCGACCAGGATTCCGAGAGGACTGCGGCTGCTGGTGCTGCTGCTGCCGCAGCCGCTGAGGGGCAGGTGGGTGCGATGCAGGCCGCATGGGCGTCTGGAAGGCGGCGCCCTGCGAAGCAAGCAGCTGCTGGGGCTGGCGCAGGGGGCAAGGCCGGCGAGATGACGTCGGGCAGCGTGCGGGCCGTCCCCAGGACAACAGCGCCGGCAGGGCAGGCTGCGGGCGACCAGGATGCCCAAGGATCGGCCGGGCAGGTCGGCATTCGGGAACGGTCCACCGGCCGTGACGCTGTGGTGCTTCCGTTCAAGGCTTCTGCAACGAACGCGGGGCGCATCGGCGCCTTTGGTGGGGGTGCAACACAAGGCATCGGCACTCTCGCGCCGAGGGCAGCGCCGAGCGGGCTCATCCAGGTCGACCTGGGCGATGATGGCGGCTCGGGGGGCAGCAGTGACGACTCTGACAGCAGCGGGGACGACGACGACGATGAGGGTATGCTTGTGTGAGGCGCTCCTTTGGGCAGCGGCTGAATCATGATTTGGTCCAGCTTGCAAAGTCCAGCTGCCATAGTTCTGCCGAATGTGCAGATTTGTCGCTGAGCAACATGCGGGCGTGCGTTTGTGCGCACTGGCCACCGGTGCCCGCGTGCCGGCGTTGGTGCTGGCCCTTCCCTCGTGACCTGGGTGAACCACAAACGGTTCCACCGAGCAATTCCTAGCCTGCGAACTGACCGTCGGGATGGCTGGCCGCCGTCATCTATGGAGCCCTGACCATGCCGTCCGCGGCGGCTTGCGAACCCGCGAACCACTACTGCCTGGCAAGTCCGGAGCCTCGCGCGCCGACATCGAAGCTATGGATTTTTTCGCTGCTCCAGCACCTGCCCCCTCTGTCAGGCGCTCCCCGGCTGATGCTGGCGCCTCGGAGTGCGAGTCCGATGCGGCTGCTGCGGCGATGCTTGCATCGGGCAGTCCCAGCGCAGCGCGAGCTGCACCTGCGCGCCAGGCAAGCGGGCAGGGCGAGGAAGCCCACGAGAGTCTTGAATGGGCCGTCTACTGGGATGCCCGCTTTGCCTGCCCTTACTTTTTCAACAGGGCCAGCGGCGAAACAACGTGGACGCGGCCTGCTTGTGTCAGTCGTAGCGCCGCGCCTCTGAACATTCCGAGCCCAAGCTACCTGGACTCGGAGCCCGGGGAGCCACTTGGCCTGCGAGGAGGCCAAGCGAGCAACTGGGCGGGGGAGCGTGGTGGCGCAGACCCAACTCCGTCGCGGCCCGTTGCAACATGCACTGCGGCGCTGGCAAGCAGCGATCGACCGGCAGCGAGTAGCGAGCCGGCATCGCCGCGCCCACAGGCTTTGGCAGCACTCCTGACCCCTCCGGGCGCCACGGGCGCGCTGCTTGCCTCGAGCCCCACGAGGCCGCCCGTGCTCGGAAGCGTCGATGAGCAACAGCAAGCAGCCCCCCGCTCCCTTGTCGACGCTGTTCTGGCAAGCTCGGGCGCTTCTCGTTCGCCTCCCGGTCGGCAGCGCTTCGTTTCGTTTCCGACGCCATCGAGAAGCCAGAGCCGCCCCAAGATCGCGCTCCCCGAAACAGCAGGCAGACGAGACGCAGCGATTGAAGGGCCCACAGCTGAGGCACCCCATCGGGCGACCACGACCTCTGCCCAAGTGGTTCAGAGGGCGTGGCGAGCCTCAACGGCCCGCCGGCTGCTGTCGTCGCTGAGGTCAGCAAGAGCGACCCAGGCCCGTGCCAAGGAGGCAGACCGCAGGCGGCAGCAAGAGCGGGCGCGGCAAGAGCTGGCCCAGGCGCTTGCCATGGAGGAGAAGAAGTGGCGTGACAGCAGCACGCGTCTGGCTCTCCGACACGAGCTGGAAGTTCGGAGGCTTCGACTCGCGCAGCTGCAGGCGGCGGCTTCTGCGAGGCGCCACCAGCGCACCCTCAACAAGGCCATTGACATGTTCATGTCGCTGCATCGACTGGCGAAGAAGCGGGTGCTGGAAGCCGCAACGCTTGCCAGAGTGACCGATTCCGCTGCCTGCGTCATCCAGGCGGCGATTCAGGACTGGTGGCAGCGTCGTCGCAGACCGGGGTTGACGGGGCAAGCAAGCACTTGCCGGAGTTGCCAACCGCATGCTGCAACTCGTGCGCAGACTGCCGATGGGCTCACTCAGGCGCGGGCTGCGCTTGGTCGAGAGTCGGAGGCCAAGGCAACCTCCGCCAGCGAAGCAGACGACAAGAGCGATGAAGACGATTTCCGCGAGGAGGATGAGGCCGGGGGTGACGAGCGCGAGGACGAAACCGAGGCCGAGGGTGCTGAATGCGCCAACCACAGCGAACCTGTGGAAGACCGTGTTCCGCACCCAGCAGCGGGACCTGATGTTGCGCGGCCCGAATTCGATCGCGCAGCGACAAAGATGCAGGCGCTGGTCCGAGGAGTGCGATCTCGCCACTCTGTCAGCGAGATGCGACGGGCGAACTGGAGAGCGCAGCTCGAGCGCCCCAGCCGCGAGGTGCTGCACCAGTTGTTCGAGTTTCTCGACTGCGAAAAGGCAGGTCGCATCACTCGTCAGCAATGGCTCAGCTTCACTACTTTGCCACGCGGGCCGGTGCCGTCGGGCGGTTGGGCGACCACGACCGTCGACTCATCCCGGGACATTCTGCGATTGCCGTTCGTGCCGCAAGCTTCGCAGATGAGCGAGGCTGAAGCCGGCGCGGGAACGGGTCGCAGGGAGCTTCGGCGCCACTCTTCGATGCCGAGCCAGCAGCGATACCCTCCGCTCCTCCGCTCCACCGCGCAGCTACCAAAGCAAGGGCCGGGCGTCTCGGCCAGCCGTGCTCGGCGCAGCGTGTCAGCACTCGTCAAGTCGCAATTCATGAACGCAGACGCTGCTCCGGCGTTCGACCACCTCGACCCAGACAGTCTGCACCTGGCCCGCCGCTTGACGAGGCTGGACAGCGTCCGGTGCTTTGAGGCGATCGATACAAACAAGGACTACTACATTGGTGAAGAGGAGTTTTGCGACTACTTCCTCTCCGAGGCGCCGGACTCTCTCATCAAGGGATGGCTCGTGGGGATGCTGCAGGAGGTTTTGGAGAGCAGACTCTTTGGGCTCACGGTCAAGCAGCTCGCCGCAAGGGCCTTGCGACGCCGGCAACACGCGGTCGCAGGGGCATCGCTTGCCGTGAGAGTGTGGCGTGAGGGGGAAAAGACCTCCCGGTTCGTGGAGCTCTGCGACAGCGACCGGGGAGGCACCGTGTCCCTCAAAGAGTTGATCGACTTCTTCAAGTCTGGCCCCAAGTACTGCACCCTGGCCACCGACGGCGAGCTCCAGGCAGGGCTCTTTCGGCAATTGGACGAAGACGGCGACGGTGAGCTGACCGGAACAGAGTTCTCCAAGGCCGTGGGGCGCTTATCGCTCCCAGAGTTTCACGAGTGGATGGACTGCTACTTTGCTGAGCGGCCCCCAGAAGCCGCAAGGCTGCTGGATGAAGTCGTCACCATCTCGACGTCGCCAGCGGAGCGAGGCCCTGGTGCAACGGCTGTGGAGACGGTGTCCAGCTCGGGAGCAGTCGTGTCGTGCTTCGTTGAAATGCTCTCTCACGCGTGGGAAGAGTGAGCGCGCGGGGGAAGGAAGGGGTCGCACTGAGGGCTTGGCAGTCCCGCTGCCCCCTTCGTGCGGCGGTGTCGTCAAGTTGTGTGGCAAGCACATGCACTTGTTGCCCGCAGGGTTTGCTGATGCACCAAATCGATGAAACGAACCTCTCTCGCTCACATGCACGTGCAAGCCGGGAGGCTCCGCCATTCAGTCAAGTGGAACCCGCAAGAGCTGGGGCAAGTCACGCCTTCGGGATGGGAAAAACCAAACGCCCGGGTCCAGCTCGCGTTGAGGGCAATCAAGGGCTCCGCGAGCCGCGCCTTGCCTGAAAGTGCCAGGCGCCTCACCACGGGCGCCGGCTTCGCACTTGCCGTCGACTCCTGGCTGGCTACTCTTCTTCGCACTGGCATTGACCTCAAGCGATAGGGGGGATTACGCCATACTCGGTGAGCAGACTGTGCGCCACAAACAAGCCATAAAGAAGGAACATGGCGGCTCCAAGAGAGAGCGACAGCTTCCATCCAGCGACGGCGATGCTGATCACGACAAGAATCAGCATGAGGAACAGCACAAGGACGGAGCTGAACAGGCCGTCCGAGGCCACGTCGATCGGCTGCCCAAAGGCGATGGTGCCCAGCAACCATGGCAGCGGCAGGCCAACTGTCACGTCGAACACGTTCGAGCCGATGGAGGAAGACACGGCCATGTCGCCAAACCCTTTTGAGGCGACGATGACGGAAGTCAACAGATCCGGCACACTCGTTCCTGCCGCCAAAAAAGTCAGCCCCATGACCTCTGGCGGCATGCCGAACACCACGCCAGCAAGCGTTGCCCACCACACCATGAGGTAGGAGAACACTCCGATCCACACGATGGACAAGACAAAAGTAATCAGGAACATTGGCGATGTCTTCCGCTTCTCCTTCGTCGAAGCAGGAGCTGCAGGTTGCTCGGCGGGGTGGGAGCTGGGAGTCGGTGCGCTCTTGGACCTCGCCGGGGTGCCACTCCCAGCGTCAGGCTTGCTGCGCGCAGCAGGTGCCTTCGCCGGGCTGCTGTCGGCCGAATCAGGGCCGCACAGAATATCGCATGGGCCTCTGCTCCAGCACAGGAACACCTTCTCTTTGGGCACGGGGTCGGGCGTGGACACGATGAGAAGCAGGCGAATCGGTGCCACGACCACGAACATGGCTCGCCTGAGCCAGGCCCTTCCCAGCAGCTCGCCATCCTCATCAGTGTCAGACTCAGAAGGCCAAGTGAAGTAGTCCTCTGGGATTCCTTCGGGCTCGTCAGGCTCGTCCGCGTCGTTCTTGATCATCGACGACAGCACCTCGACGCGGGTGACCGCCTGCCGGACTTGCTTCCACGAATGGCCGGGCTTGGGGGACCCAGCCGCTTCACCCTTGCTGACAAGCGCCTCGGTATCGCCAGCTGGCGCCTGGGGAGCAGGGCCGTCGGCGACTGCATGCTTGGCACCGTCGGGCTGGAAGTCTGAAATTTCGTCTTTCGAGGGGGCGGGTGCGACTCGGATGGCAGACGCCGAGGCCAGGTTGGAGCGCGGCGGGGCTGAGGCCCCGGGCGCCGTCTGGGGCTGAGCCTTTGCCGTGGCGGCGAGAGCAGAGCCGCGCCTCCCTTGCTCTCCTCCGCCGCCGGCCAGGGTCCCGAATGCATGGCGAACCCATTTGGTGCGCTTCGCAGGGTGCCGCGGCCTCAGGCAAGGGCACCGCTGAAGGGCCACCTTCTCGAAGTGGGCGTTCTTCATCATGAACGCCACGTAGCCGACGTAGACGAAGAATTGCAGCAGCGCCTCCCACCACTCGATTTTTTGGTCGAGAAAGAACAGGACCAGGGTGAGCAGACTCAGGATGTACCACATGGAGTCCCGGAACAGGGGGTATGGCGTGAGCTCAAGCGCCATGCGCGAGCCGTCTGCATTCTTGCCGCTGGCCGCGATGGCGCACACGCCAATGACGAATAGCACGTTGAAAACGGCCGAGCCCACGATCGTCCCGAACCCCACGTTGTTCTTGCTGACAAAAACGCCGAGGAACGATGTGAACAGCTCCGGGGCGGAGCCGCCCGCGGCCATGAACGTCGCCCCCGCCACGGTCATGTCCATATTGACGGCATCAACGAGAACTTCAAGCGCTGGGACGAAGAAGCTGTCGCACACCTCGTTCAGCGCCACGAACATGTACAGGACGCCGATGCAGTGCAGGACTGCGAAGGACAGCAGCGGACTTTGGCGACGCGAGCACCCCGGCCATTGTTGATCACGAGTCACATGGACCTTCGGGCTGCAGCGGCCTCGAAGGCTGCGGCCTGGCCCTCGAGCGCCTCAGGCGCGGTGGCCCCGGTGCGATGGGCGTGGGTCAAGGCGGTTCCGCCCTGCGTCGGTTGCGCTGCTGATCGGGCCACTCACCGATCCATCCCTGCTGCCGCTGCTCGGGCGAGAACAAATCGGTCGGGTAGTCGCCCTCGCCAGAGGCTTCAGTCGCGTCGTGTTCCAGAGCGCGGCCCTGCGGGCGAACATGGTCGCACCAGTGCAAAGCGCAGCAAGGCTGGGAGAGACTGTCAGGCGCAGGATTCGCTGACCGTGCCGACCGAGCGAAAGTCAAGGCGCCGGGAGGACGCCACGCGAAACCAGAGGGGGCCGACCGCAAGCGATGATTGACGGCCGCTGGCCGAGGCGGCGAGGAGCGGCACGGCGAACGCGGCGCAGGAGTTGCGGCGAGCACGACGGGGTTACTGGCGCAGCGCCCGCTGCCGGAAGGCGCGAAGCCCCAGCACGCTTGCTTTCCGCGTGCCAGCGCCGCAAACGGCTTTCTGCAGATACCAGCGCGTTTGTGATCGCCGGGAGGGCTCACCCGCAAGCCCGGGCCGCGGCCTTCGGTGGCTGACGACCAGAGAAGACCGGCGAACCCGTACGCCACCACCGCGCCCAAAACGAAAATCGCGCGGCGCGTCCACCGGCGGACTTGCGCTCTGGTGCTCCCTGGGGCTCCGGCCATGGAACCGAGAAGCTGCTTCTGGCAGTCGGCGGGGGCCACACCGCGGCTTGAATGGCGCGCGCGGGCGCTTGCGTCCGGCAGCTGGCTGGTGGCCTGGATGGCGGCCCGAAACAAAGAAAAGCCGCAACGGGGCTCCGGCCGCGGCTCTGCCGCGCCCCCGCCTCTGCCCGCCGCACACAAGGCCGGGCCTGCCCCTGTCGCCATGAGGGGACTGATCCTGATGGTAGCCGCCCTGGCGGCTGCCGCCCACGGTGAGAGCGCCACTGGCCCGGCTCGCGAGGCGAGGTGGCCCCTGCGGCCTCGCGGCGAGCTTGCGGCGGCTTCGCTGAGTCGACGGGTTGCATTGCCCCGCCAGCAAGCCTGCTTGACCCGTCGCCCTGGATACCCTGGCTTCGCCCCGCAGCACGAATCGGATCCGGGCAGGACGGCCCATCCAAGGGCGGCGAGCAGCAGGCCCTCCAGCCGTCTGGGCAGGCTGACGCTCCCGCGGCACCGTTCGCCGGTGCCTTGGGCCCGGACATCCCAGGCCTTGGCGGGGCGTGCAAGGTCTTGCTTCCCGGGTCTGACGCGGCATCGCCCACCTTGGATGCTCCGGCCTGGTTCTCCATGGTGTCCACGGCTGCAGAGGCGGGCGACGCCGGCAAGTTTGTGCCTGCCATGACGCGCCTCTGCGGCGACCGCCTCAACGCCGAGGAGGTTCCCTTCCACAAGAGCGTGCCTGCGGACGACAAGAAACCCGCGGTGTCGGCCGCGCTGGGCAAGCTGTCTGCCGCGTGCTCCGCCGCCTCGGCGGGCGCCACGGACGTCGGCTCCAAGTACGCCTCGGCCTTCGACGAGCTGTGCCCACCGCGCACGGCGCTCGGGCCCTCGATGCCCCAGTCGTGCGCGGCGACGCTCAGCAGTTCTGTGGACGGCCGCTCCGTCCGCATGCTCCTGTACCTGAGCGAGGTGCGAGAGGCCGCCGCCATCTCCAACGACGGCGTGTTCGTGGCCGGCATCAGGGGGGTCTGCGGGCCCAGCATCGAGCAGAGCGGAGCTGAGTGGGCCACGCACGCGCCGACCAAGGACTCTCCCGTGCAGGCGCGTGTGCTCGACCTGCTGGACTCCATGCGCGGCGCCTGCGGCGAGGCGGAGCAGGACCCCTCCCGGTACGCCAAGGCGTGGGCGGAGCTGTGTCCCGCCTCCCCGGCAGAGGCCGCCAGGGGCGCAGCGTCCAAGCCGGACGAGACGTGCGACGGCACCCTCGCCACCCTGCGGACGCGCACGGCCGAGCTCGTGGCTTCCGGCAAGCGGGTGGCCGAGCTGGCCACCGCTGCTCTGGGCGACATCAAGGACGACGACGCGCGCACCCACCTGGAGCAGGCCGTGGCCGACTTTTGGACTGCGGCCGCTGCTGCCCAGGAGTGAGTGGGCCGATCCGGCTCCCGGCTTGCGTTTGGCGCGCGCGTGTGCGCGGTGCTTGGCAGGAAACTGCGATTCCCGTTTGCCTGCCGCACATGGACCCCCACGCACCAGCAAGCCCCCAGGCACACGCAACAGTCGTCTTCACGTGCTGCGCCAAGCTCACCGCCGGCCTGCCGCGCTATCGCACGGGAGGGCGCAGGCCGACTCTGCCGCGGGCTCGGAGCCCGCCGTCGGTTCGCGCCTCCACTCGCGCCTGTGCCCTCGCGGCACTCGTTGCCCTGTCGGACCCCAAACCACAAGCAGAAGGCGCCCCCGTCCCCACCGCTTGGCTTGGTCATTGGCCGCGGGCGCAATGGCGGCACCGCTGGGCGAGCTGGACCGCGCACGCGCCTTGCGGATGGTCAAGGCCGCAAAGGTGAGCGCTCCAGTCAGCAGGACCACCAGCCCGTGCGGGCCCCACCGCCAGGGGTCGCTGAGCCAGGCGGCCCGCGTCCATCCAGGCAGGAGCCACGAGGGCGGCCGGGTCGCTGTCGGAAGCGGCAGGGCTGACTCCGGAACTTGGCACGTGGTGCTGGCCGCGCATCCGTCGAGGCGTTTGCGCTCGACAGGCCGCGCAGCTGCCTCCGGTGGCGCCGTCGCCCTGCTGCAGTAGGCAGAATGGGGTGTGTGCGCGCGAGAGGGTGCGCGGCGACTGCGGCTGATGGCGCGCTCACGCACGCCGCGCGGGCCTTGTCCGGTTTGCTTTGAGTCATCGCAGCAGGCCCAAGCGCAGCACCGCCTCGCCTGTCAGGCGCCTGGGTGTTCAGTGAGCGACCCTGCTCGGCTGTGGATAAACCTGAGCGTGAGGAGGCCTTGCTCTTGGGGCCTCGCTTCGCTTCCGGGGCGAGTTCGAGAGCGAGCGGCTCCACGCCCCCCCACTCCCGCTCCAACCCGCTCACGCGCCGGGCCCCGCCCATTGGCTTGGCGCTGCTGCTGCCTCCGCAGGACGGTCACGTATTGTGCGGGTTCGAGTCAGGCTCCCACCTGGCTGACCATCTGCTGTCGGACGACGCCGCGGGCGAGTGGATCAGCGCAACCACAGGCGACGTTCGGGCTGGGCCAGACTTGCGCCGCGTTGCCACTGCCGCTGAGCTGGCCGAGGGCGGTGTCGAGGCTGCCTCTGACACTGTCGCGGTCCATGTTCGTGCTGTGAGACCCAGATTCTCGCGCCAGACCCGCGCGCGGTCGGACTCTCAAACGACCAAGGTTGTGATTTGCTCGTCGCTTTGCTCGCCGTCAGCGCGCACGGTACTCCTGCGACTGCGGTTCCCCCCATGCCAAAATTCGCGCTGTGGTTTCCTGTTCACCCCGGACATCGCAGGAGTCGCTGCTCGGAGAGCTCAGGGCGGCGGCTTGCGCAGCTGGGCCCCCCTCCGACGACGCGGCGGTTGCTGAAGGGCCATCGGAGGAAGGCGACGCGGCGGAAGCCGCGGCTGCCATGCCATCCGCAGCGGCTGCTGCCGCAGCGGCGTCGACAAGGTCGGCTCGTGGGGTTCCCCGTCACAGGGAGCGGCTTGCCGGCGACGCCCCCGACGCCATTGCGCGGCCGCAAGCCGACAACCGCCCCCCGCCGGGCACCGGGCTCACGGGCCTCGTCAATCTCGGCAACACGTGCTTTCTCAACGCCGGTCTGCAGGCGCTCATGTGCGTGCCGCACTTCGCCCGGAGCTTCACGGAGCTCTACCAGACCTCCAGCGCGGCTACGCACAGCCACAAGCGCACGATCCTTCGGGCGATGGAGTCGCTGGTGTGCGCCTGCGCCAGCACTGAGCTCGACACGCAGTCGCCCCGCGACGTCCTCGGCACTCTCCGCAGCGTCAATCAGATGTTTTCGGGCTACCACCAGCACGACAGCCACGAGGCGATGCGCTTCATCCTGAACGACATCCACGAAACCGCCGCGCAGAGGGAGAACAACTGGGGGGCGAGGCACGAGCACTTCGTGGGGCCGCCGCCGGCCGAGACCGCCGGCCCCGCCTCCGCCGCGGCTGGAGACGCTGCCGGCGCCGCTGCCGGCGCCGGAGCTGCAAGCGACGACCGTGGTGACATCGCCACCGTGCCTTCGAGCCGCCGCTCTCCGTTGCTCGCGGCGGCGACCAAGGACGCGGGGGCGGCTGCAACGGCGTCCTCCGTGGTGCCGGGCAGGGCGGAGCGCGTGGCGGCGGGGCGGGCGGCCTCCCAGGCGCAGCGCTCCGCGGCTGAGCAGCCGGGTGCCGCCTCGCGGATGGACCCTCTCACCGCCGCGCTCCCAGCGAGCGACGCGGAGTCGCTCATGGACCCCGACGCCCGCGGCCACTGGGCCAACAGGCCAGGCGCCAAGCGTCCCCCGCCCGGAGTCCCGCCTGTCCCGCTTTGGTGCACGGCTGGCCCCTTCGTCCCGCCCCCGGCCAGCTCGCGCTCCTTGGTGAGCGACGCGTTCGAGGGGGTGATGTGCTCCCGCGTGCGGTGCCGCACGTGCAAGCACGAGTCCGTCACCTTCGACACCTTCACGGACATGTCGCTCTCCATCCCAGAGTCGCCCCACCCCGCCACGGACCTCGGCGTCAAGTCCGCCGGGGCC
The DNA here is from genome assembly GCA_008330645.1 of Cafeteria roenbergensis. NCBI lineage: Eukaryota > Bigyra > Bicosoecida > Cafeteriaceae > Cafeteria > Cafeteria roenbergensis. Next base: position 138,317 of record VLTN01000058.1, read on the forward strand.
GCGCCCATCGACCAGGTTCGCCGCGGCGGCTTCGCGTCCACGGGGCCGCGCCGCAGCGGCTGGTGCTCCTTCGGGTGGGGCCGCGCTCTGCGCGTGGAGGACTGCCTTCACGATTTCTGCTCCCCCGACGCGCTCACCGGCGCCGAGAAGTACAGCTGCGAGAAGTGCGCCTGTCTGCGGGAGGCGGACAAGGCCTTCGCCATCGCCAAGCTGCCCGAGGTGCTCTGCATCCAGCTCAAGCGCTTCAGCCACACCACCATGTGGGGCAAGCTCTCCACCCGCGTCGACTTTCCCCTCGAGGGCCTAGACATGTCGCCGTTTGTCTGGTCCGACTCGGTGCGCGCCGCCAGGGCCACCGCAGGCGCCCGGGCGGAGCGAGAGCGCCGCGCAGCTGCAGCGGCGGCGCGCGAGTGGGTGCGGTCTCCAACGTCGCCGACGTCGCCGACGCCGCCAACCACGCCCGCCGCCACTCCCGCCGCCCCGCCCGCCGCCCCGCCGGTTCTCACGGACACGCCCTTCAGCGACGAGCTCGCCGCCCGCGTCGTCGCGGAGCACGACCGCGCGCAGCACCTGAAGCGCCACGGCGCAGCCGGGGAGCTGCTTGCATGGGGGGGATCCCCCGCGGAGGGCCCCTTCGAGTACGACCTCGTCTCCTTCGTGCAGCACATGGGAACCATGTCGGGCGGACACTACATCGCGTACGGCAAGGAGCCGACCGAGGGCAGGTGGCGGTGCTTCAATGACGAGTACGTCACCGACGCGTCGGCGTCCACCGTGGCCGGCCAGGAGGCGTACATCCTCTTCTTCACCCGCCGCAGGGTGGCCCCGTCGGCGCCCCTGCCCATGGCCATGCCCCCCGCCGACCCCAGCCGCGACAGCACCGCCGTCCACTGCTGGGTCTCTGCCCGCTGGTGGCTCAGGTACCGCGTGTTTTCGTGCCCCGGCCCCATCACCAGCTACGACGTGGTCTGCCCTCATGGCCGCATCCGCAACAACTTGCTCGAGAACTTCACCGACGCATCCACCGGCCGCCTCTCCATCTTCAGCTTCCTCGTGCCCCTCACGGAGGCGCAGTGGGCCGCACTCGTGGCAACCTTTGGCAGGCAGGGCCCGCCCGTCTACGACGCCTCCCCTTGCCCTGCTTGCGCCCTGGAGGCCGAGGCGCTGGCGGCGCGGCGCCGGGCCGAGGCCACCACCATCTCTCGGGTGGACTCCAAATCGCTTCCCTCGGCCACCGGCGACCTGGCCTCGCCCACGGACAGGGCCGCGGCATACTGGCACCTCATTGGCACCGCCTGGGTGCGCAACTGGCACAGCTTCAAGGACAACAGTGAGCGTCTGCCGTGGCTCCCGCCGCCCCCCGCCTGGCGCCGGCCGCCGTCTGGCGCCGCACCGCGTTCCTGCCGCCCAGCCCCCCCACCAGCCCTGCTGCTTGCGCGCTCTCCGCGAGTGTCGGCTATCGCCGCCTCGTCAGCCCTGCGCATCCCGGAGCCACGCTCATGCGCCCTCGCATCCGCCCCGCCCCTGCCTGAATCCCTCCTTTATCGCAGAGAGCTCTGCCGACGACGGGACTTTCCGAGGCTGCCTGCCGCCTGGCCCCATCGACAACTCGGCCCTGCTCCGTGCCAACGGCTCTCCCAAGGGTCACTTGCAGCCCGTGACGCACTACCGCGGCGTCAACGCCGCCGTGTGGAACTGCTTCCACGACTTGTATGGCGGAGGGCCGCTCCTCCGGCGGGCTGACAGGATCGACATTTACGCTCCGGCTGTTGACCCAATCCCGCCCGACTTGCTGGGCACGTTCGTGTCCTCCAGCGGCGAGTCAGCCGCCGACGACATTGTGCTGACCAGCTCCAGCGACGCCCGCAAGGGGCGCGCCGGGGCCGGCGGCGGCGGCACTCCGGCCACGGCAGGAGAGCCAGTTGCCGTGGCCCCGTGGGCTGGGGACGGAGCTGCCTCGCACCGCGCGCTTCACTGACGGCCGCTGCCGAGGGCAACCACTTGATCTCGGCGATTTGGCCTGCCTGTCTGCCTGACTGGCTGTCTCTGGCTGGCTGGCTGTCTCTGGCTGGATGTGTTTGTCTGTCTGTGTGGTGCTCGGGGGGTTCGCAGTGCGCGCCGCTCTGCTCTTGCACGGCCAAGCCGACTGACGGTTAACCACTCCGAGGACACTCGATTACGCAGCCCGGGTCACAGCGACACAGCCACTGCACGCCCTGCCAAGGCGGGCACTGACGCGCCCCAGCACTAGGAGCCCTGCAGCACAAGCCAGCAGGCTACCAGCGCCCCCTCCTCTCGCCGCCGTGTCTGTCCCTCCCACCGTGGTGCCGGCGGGGTCCCGAGAAATGGCGGTCGCGGGGGGACCTTGACCGGCCGTGAGGCTCCCCGGGCGGGGAATCGGGGCGTCGCCTCCGGCCCGTCGAGCGTTGGGGGTACGCCGGCGACCCTGACCGGCTCGTGGAGCGGCGAGGGCGAGGGGGCAACCGGGCGGGCGAGCGGGATTGTGGCGGGCCAGTGAAGATCGGGGAGGGGGGCGAGCCTGTGTCGCGGCCCCGAGACCTGGACGAAGTGCCACGGGGCGGCGAGCGGCTGCGGCGGCTGCTTGAGCGTCGACGCTCTTCCCGAGGCTGGTGGTGCGACCCGTGGCGGTAGTGCCTGTCATCATCGCGAGGAGACCAGCGGGGGTCGTAGCCGCTCGGAGGTGGGGACGACGCGCGTCCCCGGGGGCGCGGGTCACGCTCGCGGGAGGGAGCCCTGTCGATGTGCCCGAACCTGTGCCGCTGCTCGAACGGCGGGGAACGACCACGGCCGGGCGGGGAGCGTCCTCCCCGGGGCGGTCCACGTGCGTGGGGCGGCATGCGGTCGCGGAATCCGTCTGGCCCGCGGTCGCGGAATCCGTCTGGCCCGCGGTCGCGGAATCCGTCTGGCCCGCGGTCGCGGAATCCGTCTGGCCCGCGGTCGCGGAATCCGTCTGGCCCGCGGTCGCGGAATCCGTCTGGCCCGCGGTCGCGGAATCCGTCTGGCCCCCTTGCCTGCCCTCTCGCTTCCCGCCACGGCTCCGCCCTCGCCGGTGACTGGTCATCTGGGCGCCAACCGCGCCGGTCGCGGTCCCACTGCTGTGTAGGGGGGGGCGCCCCCGGGCTCCTGCTCCGGCGCGGGTGCAACGGCTGCCCGTGAACATCGCCCCTGCGGCTTCCTGGCGGCGAAGGGCCACGCTCTTGCGCCCCGCGGTCGCTCCCCCCCCACTGGCCGTGCCCGCCGCGATGACCGCTGGGTTCTGCCGAGCTCTGGCCTGGTCGACGGGCATCGCGAGCAAAGCCGCCCTGCAAGCGCGTCGGCGCGTGCTGCCACCCCTCACGTCCCGGCAGCGCACCGCCTGCCCCCGGCCCGGCTGCCCAGGGCCCGGCTGCGAACTGCGGGGCGCCATCCCGGCGCAATCCTGTCGACGCGGGGATCGAAGCCAGCCTTTGCGCAGGGGGCTGGTGGCCGAGCGCGGTGGAATCGGCCCGCAAGGCGGCGGGAGGCGCGCCAGGGGGTCCGCCGCCGCCCATGTACGGCCCTCGTCCGGCAGGGCCGAGAGGCCGTGCCTGGGCGCTCTCGCCAGGTCGCGAGGGGATAGCCGCGCTGCCGCCAGCGACGTGAGGCATCTCCCCGTGCAAGCCCGATGCCGGCGCAGGAGCGGTGCCCACCGGCGGCGCGTTGTCGGGGCGGCTGGAGGGACCAATCGCTGGCCTGACATCCGGACCCGTGACGAGCGCTGGAGGGCGGGCGGTGGCACGGCGCCCGGTGCCGCTGGAGCGACCAGAGGGCTCCGCGGATGCGCTCGTCGCAGCGGCATTTCCGGCTCTGCCGGAGCTCTGCCGCAGTCGCTGCTTCGTGGCGAACTCGTGCCTGTCAACTTCCAGGTCCACGAGCGAGCCCAGAGGCGGCAGGACGCTGCTGGGGCGGGAGCGGGGCACGGCAGGCTCGCGGTTGAACCACGGCGAGTCCGCTGCCCTGTGAGCTGACAGGCGCTCTGCCGGGTCGAGCGACAGCAGGCCTGCCAGGAGGCGGGACCCTTCGCCGTCGACGTCCTGCAGAGCCGCGGCAACCTGCGGCTGGGCCAATGTAGCAGCCAGGCGCGCAGGCTGGTCGGCGAAGCTGGCGTCATCCCATCCCGGGAGCCGCCGCAGTGCGTGGCCAGGGGGCGGAGTGCCGAGCAAGCCGAAGATACGGCCAAGCGTCTCCGGGGCGGAGTTTGACCGCGTGGAGAAGGCTGGCTTGCCCAGCAGCAGCTCGAGCATGATGCAGCCGACTGACCAGGTATCCACCTCAGCCCCGTACGCCGTGGCGCCGAGCAGCAGCTCAGGCGGCCGGTACCACAGCGTGATCACCTCAGCTGTCATGCGGCCGCGCGTGGCCGAGCCGGCTGGCTCTGCCAGTCGCGTGAGCCCAAAGTCGGCGAGCTTGAGGGTGTTGTCGGCGCAGATGAGGAGGTTGGAGCTCTTGACGTCGCGGTGAAGGTAGCGGTGGCGGTGCAAGAGGTCGAGGGCTTGCAGGAGTTGTAGCACGTAGGCCTTCACGTGGGCTGTCGACATCGGGACTTTGCTGGCCACAAGCCCGGCCAGGTCGCAGGGGGCCCACTCCATCACGAGAAAAATCGTGCCTGGCTTGTCGGCTGCGCTGGCTGCGGGGGATGGAGTGGGCGCGCCCTGCGCCTCCGCGAGGGCCGCGTCCTCCGCCGCGTGCCGGCGGCGTGGAGGGGCCCGCTGTCCCGCACCAACGACGCGGTCGTGGAGCATGACGCATTCGCTCTCGGCTGGCACGGCGGCCACGATCTCTCGCAGCCGAACAACGTTTGGCCCGATCAAGTCGCGGTCAGAGAGCGCTCGAATCTCCCGCACGGTCGTCTTCGGAAACTGCGGAGAGCGCAGGGCGGGGCAGCGGGGCGGCAACGGGCGACCCGTAGCAGAACATGTGCACTGGGGCGGAAGTCGCTTCGCTGCTCAAGACATGCCGAGCCTAGTTTGCACGGCCGTGCGACGAAGCGGGGTGAAGCTAACACGCCCGCGAGCCAGACCAGAAGCCGGCGCAAGGGAACCCCTGCGCGGCTCTTCCGATGCGCCCACGGGCTTGGCAGGCTGCCTGCCGCTGTGCCTCGCTCACGCCGTACTTGTCATGGTGGATGATCACCTTCTTGATGGCCACCATTTCGCCCGAAGCGCGGTCGCGCGCCTTCCATACTTCTCTGCGCACGAGGTTTGCCGGGGCAGGCAGCACGAGCAGCAGCTTCTGGTCTGCTTCTGCGGCAGCGCCCAAACTGCTGGAGCAGCAAACCTGCCTTGAGCCTCAGCGCGGCAGTGCGCGAGCCGGCCTCACCCATACGTCCCTTTCCCGATCACCTCCAGCTTGTCGTACGCATCGATGGTCCGCGTAAGCCCGAAAGGCAGCGCCTCCATCCCCTCCACGGGCTGTGCCAGCACGGCGTGTGCTGGGCTTTCTCGGCTCTGCCAGCGGGTGCAAGGGCATCGGCATTGATGACACTGCCCCCTCCCCCGCGAGGCCGGCGCATGCTTGACCGTGGAATACAAAAAGCCCATAGCATTGCGCGGGGAGCTCCAGCATGCTGAGCGATGGCGCATCCCTGCACGCTGACAGCTGAACATGCGCATCCGCCGCTCCGCCGTCTAGGAGGCTTGCCCAGCTGCAGCCGGAACCGCAGCGCCGTCGAGAAGGCAGTGCCGATCTATCAGCGCGCCGATCCCAAGCTCGCCTCAAACGTTGTGCTCCGTCGCGCGCAAGTGTGTGCGCCTGTGTGCGCGCGCGCGTGTGTGTATTTGTCGAAGCCACGCCACGGTCCGTGCACAGAAATCTATACGCCAGGCCTGCGATTCGGCCTGCAGGAGGAAACTCAAGGCCAAGAGGCCTCAGCCTTTCCATCGGCCAGAGCAGCCTTGCCGCACGGAGCACGCGCCGGCCGAGGATTGGGCCACAGGATCGCGACAATGTCACCACAGGGCCGCCAAGCACTCGAGTTCTCGCGCTGCGCTTGGCGGCAACTGCAGCCGACCCAACTCGGAGCAGCCGAGCAGGGCCAGGGTGCGAACTGCCGCACCGTGCAACGAAGCGCGATTTCTGATACCAGCAGCTTGTGGTCGCGCAGGCGCTCTGCTGGCAGAGCACTCCTCGCGGGTCCAAGGCGCAGCTCGATTCGCTGCGCCGAAGGGCTCGTCCGGGACGCCAACACTCTCGGCTGTCGGAAGTCCCAGCATGTTCAAGACCATGTACTCCGGGGCCGCCCTCGCTGGCGCGGCCGCCTTCGTGGCCACCCGCAAGGTGAGCGCGCCGCAGGCCTCGCCTGGCTCGCGGCCGACCCGCACCCTTTCGTCGGCCGCCAGCCTTCCCCTCCCTGCTGCGACGCGGGCCCGGGCGCAGCCGTTGCTGCCCCGTTCCTGTGGGCCCGCGCGGCCTTGCAGCGTCCCCGGGCCCGGGCTGCTGCAGCGGAGCTCCGCTGGTGCCGCGTGGACGCTGCCGCGCTGCCGCGGCTTTCGGCGCCTTCGCTTTGGCCGCACCTCAACATGCTTGCGGCCAACTTTGCGCCCTCCGCAAGCCAGCACGCGCCCCCAGGCAGGTGCGAGGCCGCGATCGTGCTTGGCCGCGGCGGGCCCCTGCCGGCGAGAGGCGCCCAACGGCTCCGGAGCGCGCCCTGCGAAGGCCGGAAGATCGGGGCCGCCCCTTCTCGTCCACGCGGCGAGCGGTGCATCTCGCCAGCCGCCCGAATGGCCGTCGCCGCACCCCCTCCCCTCTCGCAAGCTGCACCCGTGGCCGCGCGCGTGCCGCTGGCCAGAGCGGGGGGCGCCCGGCCCGGCCGGAGGCGCCGGAGGCCGCGGCGGAGCGTTGCGCGTCAGCGTCGTGGCGTCCGTCGTTGACATTTTCCCGTCGGCTCTGCCGCCCGCGAATCGCAATGTTCGTCCCGAGCTGGTCTGTGTTTTTCCGCCGCCCGCAGGAGAGCTCCCCCGTCCAGGCCGTGCCCACCTTCGCGGCCCCGGCCAAGTCTGGCGCCTTCTCCCGCGCCCTTGCTGCCTCGGCTGGCGGTGACGTGCACGACGCGACCTACTACGCCAAGTGCATGGCCGGCGGCGTGCTGTCCTGCGGCCTGACCCACACGGCCATGGTGCCCCTTGACATCGTCAAGTGCCGCATGCAGACCAACCCCGAGGTGTACAAGGGCCTGATCTCCGGCTTCGGCATCATCAGCAAGGGCGGTGCCTCGGCCATGACCGTCGGCTGGCTCCCCACCCTCATCGGCTACTCCATGCAGGGCCTGTGCAAGTTCGGCTTCTACGAGATGGGCAAGGACTTCTACTCCAGCCTTGTTGGCGAGGAGAATGCGGTCAAGTACCGCTCCCTGGTGTACGCCGCCGCTTCCGCCTCGGCCGAGTGCATCGCCGATGCCGCCCTCTGCCCCATGGAGGCCGTGAAGGTGCGCATGCAGACCTCCCTCCCCGAGGCCAAGTTCCCCACCGAGTTCGGCGCCGCCGTGAGCAAGATCCACGGCGAGGAGGGCATCCGCGGCTTCTACAAGGGCCTGACCCCGCTTTGGGGCCGCCAGATCCCTTACACCGTGGTCAAGTTCGTCGCCTTCGAGCGCGTGGTTGAGGCCTTCTACAAGAACATCTTCACCAACCCCAAGGACAGCTACGGCAAGCCCACCCAGCTCGGCATCACCTTCGCCTCCGGCTACATCGCCGGCATCTTCTGCGCCATCATCTCCCACCCCGCCGACACCATCGTGTCCAAGCTCAACCAGAACGACTCGGCCACCATCGGCGGCATCGTCAAGGAGATGGGCATGGTCAAGCTCGCCACCAACGGCCTCATGGCCCGCATCATCATGATCGGCACCCTCACCGGCCTCCAGTGGTGGATCTACGACAGCTTCAAGACCGCTGTTGGGCTCCAGACTTCCGGCGGCAAGTGAGTAGGCACCCCGCCCTACTGATCACTGCCTGGCTTCCGACCAGTTGCTCGCAGCTCGACGAGCAGCGGACTTGGCTGGACCCGTCACGCACTCGCGCGTGCTGGCTCGCGACTCGTGCTGTCGCCGCCCCACACACTATGCCGACCAAGGCAACACCCCCCTGCTCTGCTCCCTCGTTGCGAGCCGGCCGCTACTTCGCGCGGCCGCGATGCGGCGTGCGGGGCGAGCTGAATTGTGGAGCGGCTTCGGCCGTTGCGTTGCTCATCGAGATCGAGCGACGCGCATGGCTGAGTGTCTTGGCGCAGAGCCTGCGGCAGCGTGGCTGCGTGCAGGTCCAATCGAAGCTCTTGCCGAGCACTCTCTTTGCGAGACGCCCGGGCTCACGCACTGCTCAACTCACTGCTTCCTGCACAAGGCACCCCCCTCAACGACTTCAAACAAACGACGAGCACTGCCTGCCGGCGACGGGCGGCCCGTCGCCGCTGCCCTCGCTGGCGGCGCCGTCGTCGAGGTCCTCCTCGTCGGCCCGCCCAGTCGCGATGGGAGACATGTCGAACGGCCAGGCAAGCGGTTCCCACCGGTCCAACCCCTCTGCAGCCGCGTGCGCCTGCTGCCGCCTCAGGCACTCGTCCGCAAGCGCCGCCATGGCCGCACGGGGCGCACCTCTGGCGCGATGCACTTCGATTAGACACGCCGCGCCCCCCGCTGGCGCATCGCGCAGCGCGTGCGTCAGCTCCGCGACGCCCCCTGACTCCAGCGAGCACCCGCTCAACCGCAGGATACGCAACGCCCCTCCCGCCCGCACGGCGTGGGCCAGGCTGGCGGCGCCAGAGTCCTTGACGGGATTGAACTGAAGGTCCAGCTCCTGCAGAGCCGTCGGCGCCGCCTTGCCGCCGCCGCCCCTGATAGCCCGTGCAATGGCGGCAGCACCGCCAGCCTTGAAGTCGTTCTTCGCGAGGCGGAGGCCCCTGAGAGCAGGGGCACCGGCGACAATGGCCGCCACGCTGTCGCTGCAGTGCTCAGTCAGCCCGGTGGTGGACAGGTCCAGCAGGGCGAGGCTCGGGTGGCCGCGGCAGGCGGCCACCAGGTCAGCCATGCCGAGAGCTCCGAACTTGTTTCGTGCCAGCGACAGGGCCGTGATGGAGCTGTTGCCTCGCAAGGCCGCGAATAGGGACCTCGCGCCGCCGGCCTTGATTCCGTCGAGCGTCAGGTCAAGGACGCGGAGGGACGTCAGCCCAGCTCCCGCGTCCAACACCATTGCGCCCACGGACGCGGCGCCCGCGTCGGCAAGCTCGCAGCCATCCAAATAGAGTGCCTCCAGGCTGCCGGCGGCAGAGCTCGAGAGGAATGGCTCCAGAGCACGAACGCCGGCCACCGAGAGAGGGTTTGCGGACAGCCTCAAGGATGTCAGGGGCGGAGCTGCGCCTGAGGCGGAGCCTGCGGTCGCGCCCGACGCCGCTGCTGCGGATGAGGACGAGGACGAGGACGAGGACGAGGACGAGGACGAGGGAGCTGCCGCACTGGCAGAGTCCGCTGCGCACACGAGCGCGGCGGCTAGGGTGGCCGCAGCGGTGTAGTTGAGGCCGGAGGACGCCACGTCGAGCGAGGCGAGGCGGGTGCAGTGGGAGAGCGCGGGGAGAACCGCACCGGTGCCAGCGTTCGAGGAGAGGTCGAGCGCTTGCAAGGTTGCTCTGCGGCAACGCAAGGGGTGCGGCGGCAGAGGAGCGAGGGAAGGGGGGAGTGAGCAGTGCTGGCAGGCCGGCGGGCGGGCGGGGGGCGGGCCAGCGGGGACGGCGCGGCCTTTGCGAGGCGGTAGCTTTGCCAGCGAAGGGCCTGCCGCGGTGCGAGGGCATGCCCACACGCACCGGCGGCGCCCCACCGGGAGCGCGCAGCTCACCCGCAAGCCTTGATGCCATCGGCAAGCGCCTTGGCGCCGTGGTTGCCAATGTCGTTCGAGCGAAGCACCAGCTCAGTGATTCCGCAAGCGGACGCCAGCAGCCGCCCCATGGACGACGCGCCAGCGTCCCCCATGCCGCAAAAGCCGAGCAAGAGCGATCTAGAGCCGCCGCACACGGCCCCTCCGGTGGGGGCGCCCCAGACCGTCGCCAGCGAAGCCGCAAGGGCTGCCGAGGCCGCCGGCGAGAGCTTGCATCCCGTCAGGTCGAGACGCTGCAGCGCCGTGAGCTTGCAGATCCCAGCAGCGAGGGCTGCTCCGTCATCAGACGCGATGCCCGTGTTGTTCGCGAGGCACAGGCTTTGCACGCCGTCGAGCCTCGTGATGGCGCTCAGGGACGCCGGCGTGAGAATGTTGCGCGCAAGGTCTGCCGTCAGGACCGAGTCCCCCAAGCCTCCGAGCAGAAGCTTCGCACGCGCATCGCCCAGCCGGGCGCACGGCAGGTGGAGCTCCGAGGGCGCGAGCCGCGCAAGGGCCGCTCCGCTGGACGCTGCGGGCTGCTCGGCCAGCGTGGGCACTGTTGATCCGGCAGGCGTCGGGACCAGCCTGACGGCTCCCGATGCGTCCGCCACCATCGCAGGCACCAGGGACGGGTCCATCATGGCGGCTGCCATGGCCTCGGCTGCTTCCGGCTGCCAGCCCGCGACGGGGGGGCGGAGGGGCGCAGCGTATGCTGGAGTGGCAAGAACCTGTGCGGCACGCAAATTTCCGCTCTGCACTCTCTTGGACGCCTTGCAATTGCCCTCGGGTACCCGGCCGCAAGACATTGCCCCCGCCCACATATTGCCTCGGAGGGAAAGTGTAGCCACCTCGACGTCGGCTGGGCTGGCGCGCCTGCTTGGGCGACGTGGGCGGGCTCCACGCTGGGACGCGAGGCGCGAGAGGCCGGTTGCGAATGTGACTGGAAAACGCGTCCCGAGCAGTCAGGCGCGAGTGGTTGCGAAACTGCAAATATCGGCCAGCAAGGACGCGGCAGGGTGGCCCCACACCGTCGACACGCTCAATCCCGACCCCCAACTGTCCACACAGCAGTCCGCCTGAGAGGGCAGTCACTCCCCGTCGGACTCGTCGTCGGAGCGCACATCGACAGCGGCGCCGCTCAGCCCTACGACAATACCGTCCCGGCCCATCCAGGGCGGCGGGGTCACCGCCGCCGCCCGCGGCGCGCCAGCGGCTGGGCCGCCCAGGCCGCTGCTCCCCTCCTGCGAGCGGGGTTGCGCCGGCGCGGCCTGAGCAGCCCTCACTCGCCTCCCGAGCGAGCGCACCACCGCGGGCGGCGTCGTCCCGCCTCCCATGCTGTGCCTGCGCTCCACGCGGCCCGTCACCGCCCGCCGAGCGAACATTCCGGCCCCGGATGCGAGCCAGGCGGGCGTGTCCGGCACATCGTCGCCCATGTCCGAGGCGTCTGAGTCCTCATCCCGGACTGACAGGTCGAGCGAGGCAAGCAGTCCGCTCGGCGCGCGGACGGATCGGCCTCTCTCGGCAGTCAGGTCGCGCCAGCCTCCGACCGGGCGTCTACCGGCCGGGCCTCGCGTCTCGGCGGCCCGGCCCTCCCATTGGCCTGGCGCCGCTTGCGAGGCCTGCGCCCAGGGTGCGTGCTGCCAGTCACTGGGCGCGTGCGGGGCGGCACGGCTGCTCGCAGCCTCGCCTGACGGTCCGGCGGGGCCGCCGCGGGCGGCTCCCAAGTCGGGCGGATCCGCGCCAGTCGCTCCGGCAGCATCAGCCACGGGAGCCCTCTCCGAGCCCAGGGCAGCCAGTGCGGCGCCGGCCCGCTCCCATGCCTCCAAGGCAGCCCGACTCAGCCTGCTAGCCACTCCCAGCGCGCTAGCCGAGCTCGCCGCAGCTGATTCGGATGCAGCGTCAGCACCCGCAGCTGCCGCCGCGCCGCCGCCCTCGGCCTGACCCGCACCACCACCAGTTGCGCTGGCAGCACCAGCAGGGGGACCGCTTCCCTCGAGCCCGGAGAAGAGCCATCGGCTCAGAGCATCGGAGTCCGCGCCCGCCCTTCCACCGGCCGGCGCAGCCCCCGACGCTAGGTAGCCCGTCCGCGGGAGTCCCAGCCGCTGCCACGCGCCAAGCAGAGCCGCCCGTTCGGCAGGGTGCCCCTCGCCCTGGCCGCCTCCCGCGTCGGGCCCGGGGGGCCACGAGCCGCCAGCGTGCCCCCCGTCACCGTGGACCCCACTGGCGATCCCAGGCTGCGGCGCGACCTCGCCTCCTCGCATTGCTGCCCAGGGGGCGGTCTCGTCGCCGCGACCGCCTGCGGCAGCGGCGGCGGCAGCGGCCTCGTGGATCGCGAAGCCGTGTGCCTCGGCCTCCCCACCCTCCCCCGCTTCAAGATCCTCATCGCTGTCGTCGGACGACATTCCTCCGCCCAGCATGACCAGCTGCCTCAGCCGAAGCAAGTCCACCCTGTGCGTAAGCAGGCGCAGCAGCGCCGCCTCCTGGTCCGCCAGTGCCTCGCCCCCTGCCAACGCCGCCTCCTGCAGCTCTGCCAGGCGCTGCTGGATCCCCTCCACAACCGCGAACCCGTCCTCGCTCAGCCACGCAGCCGCGGCCGACAAGCCCCCTGCCGCGAACGCGAGAGGCGCCGTCCCAGCCGCCGTGGCGGCAGAGGCAGGGACCACATCAGAGGTCGGCCCAACCTGCCCGCCCACCCCGACGCCTGCCGTGGTCGAGGCTGAGACTGGCGCGTCAGCGGCCGGCGTCGTGCCAGCGGCCGGCGTGCCAGCGGCCGGCGTGCCAGCGGCCGGCGTCGTGCCAGCGGCCGGCGTGCCAGCGGCCGGCGTCGTGCCAGCGGCCGGCGTGCCAGCGGCCGGCGTCGTGCCAGCGGCCGGCGTGCCAGCGGCCGGCGCGCCAGCTGCCGCAGCCACGGGCACCCCGTCCCGTTCAGTACTCCCCCGGGCGGCTCCGGCCGGCGCGCTCACAGGCGCTGCGCTGGGCTCGGGGGCACGCCCGGGCGTCGCTTCCCACGCCCCTCCCCTGGTGCGCTCCGCCTGCGTGGCGAGCATGGCAAGCGCCCTCGCCTCTGCAGCCGCAAGCTGCAGCTGTTCGGCGGGCATCTGGCCACGCCACAGGGGCAGCCATGCGTCTCCGGCCGCTGGCCGCAGCCGCCAGCGCAGCCCAAAGCGCCTGCGAGCGGGTCTGCCGTTGCCCGCCGGTGCAGCCCTGCCCGCAGCAGCGGCGGCGCTGCCGTGCGGCGAGCGGCGGGGCAGCGCTTCCATTGAGCTGGCCGGGCCCAAAGCGGGCCACCGGCCTGACGGCAACGGGTGACTGGGCCGGGGCGCTGCGGCGTGGTCCGTCGCCGCTGCGCCCCCGAGCAGCGCCTCCCCCACAACGTCGGATACGCTCCGCCCGTGCCCAGGAGACCAGCCGAGCGCGGCGGCATGACTGGGTCTCTCTTCCCCCTGTTGCTGGCCCGGCGCTGCAGGCGGGGAGGGCTGAGCCATGCCGGGGCCAGTGGGGACGCGATCCGCGTCGCCGCCACTCCCAGCACCAGCGCCAGCACCAGCGCCAGCACTCGCTGGTGCGCTTGGCGGCGGGCCGTGCCTGTGCCGCCCGGCGCCGCCGGTCCGGCCTAACGCCCTCCTCAGGCGGATTCGCACCATGGTGGCCAGCGCCAGCCCTGCCTGAGCGGCGGCCGCGGCATCGGGCGGACACTTGGGCCGAGCACTGGTCGAGCCGAGGCTGCTGGCGCGACTGCGAGCGGCAGAGCCAGGGGTCGACGAGCCTGCAGCCGAGAGCTCTGCCCGCCCCAGCACGACTGGGGGGGACGACGACGCGGGGGGGCGGTGCCGGGCTGCGGCGGCCCCGGCGCGCGAGGCAGGAGGGACTGCGGCGGGAGGGCGCGGCGAGGGCTGGTCCTGCCGGGCCGGCTCTGACTTGCTGTTCCACCGTGGGCGGCGCGAGCCCTGAGCGTCCCCGACAGCGGCTGCCTCCGCCCGCGCCTGCCCGCTGGCAGGGCCTGCGGGAGCAGGCCTCTGTGTCGCCGCGGAGGCGTCGCTGGCATGAGACACGGCCGCTGCAAGCAGCTGCTCCAGAGACAGCCCCGCCAGGGGCCGCTCGGGCTGCGGGCAGGGCCCCGCGGGGCTCTGCACGGGGGACCTGTCGGACGTTGAGGCCGATGAGAGCCGGCGGGCGGGAGCAGGCCCGGGCGAGTCGCGGGCCGTCGGGCGAGCGTTGGGCTGGCGCGAGCTTGCGGCGGTGCCTGCAGACGCTGCGGCCGCAGGCGTGTCCCCAGCTGCAGTGCCGGCAGAGGCCTGCGGCGTGCGGGGAGGCGGCGCCCAGTGCTGCTGGGAGGCGCTGCGCTGAGGCATCCCCGTCCCACGGGCGCCAGCGCCAGCGCCAGCGCCAGCACCGGCACCGGCACCGGATCCCGACGTGTCTGCCGTCGTCTCGTTGGGACTTCGACCTGCTGCCCAGCCTACAATGCTGGGCATGCGGTTTCGCGTCAGGGAGAGGACGACGGGGTGCGTCGCTGCGTAGGCCTGCCACTGCCGCTGCGCAAAGCGCGCCAGCGGAAACGCGAACGGCTCGCGTGCGTCGGAGCCGAAGTTTACCCGCACGGGTGCCGGCCCGTCGATGCCCACGACGGGGTGCCAGCGTCTGGCCGCGTCCACAGCCTCAAACGCGTACCCAACCATGCGGCCGTTGAGAGTGAAGAAGATACGGGCCGCGGACGAGTCGAACCCGCGGCTGTCCGTAGGCAGGCACGGAAGCGTGTCAAGTCCGCAGCCGACGACGTCGCCTGGGCCGAACGCCGGTCCGAAGGGCGAGCCGTGTCCGGACGAGTGGAACACGAAGCCATCGTCCGAGTGCCAGCCGTAGGAGTGGCGGTCCCAGCCCGGGAGGCACCCTGCCAGGACGAAGCGCCTGGTGCAGAGCCCCACCGCCACGCAGGAGGATCGGCCTGGCGTCCAGTCCCGGTGCGCGCGGCCGATGGAGACCTCGAAGTAGGCGAGCGCAGCGGGGAGGAGGCGGACGGGGGGCGCGGGGGCGCCGCCGAGCGCTGCTGCTGGGGCCCGCTGCGGCACGGTGATGACGCCGGGGAGGGTGCGGCGCAAGTGCGCCAACCGCGCCCCGCTGCCGTTGAACACGGGAGGGAAGGGCGCGTCGGCCACCACCGCCCGCTCGCCCTCCACATCGGTCACGTGCTGCACGGCGAGGATGCGGCAGGAGGGGGAGCCGCGGGGTGCGTGCTGGGGAGATCCTCCTGCCGAAGGAGCCGGCGCGGTGGTCGCGGCGGCCTCGGCCAGCGACGACGGCGCGGCCCGCGACCGGCCCGTATGCCGCGGGGGCGCCGAGGCCTCGCCCGGGCCGAGGGCTTGGATATCAAGCTCGTCAAAGAAGTTGGGCTCCAGCTGCGACGGCCAGCGACGCGGGATGTGCTGCCAGACCTGCAGCGGGTGAAGCCCGGCCACGAGCTCCCCCAGCTCGCACGAGCCAGCGGCAAGGCGGGCCCGCTTCGCGCAGTGGCGAAGCCACAAGTCGCGGGCGCTCGCTAAACCGCACACTCGTTTCGAAACGGCCCTGCGGAGGCAACAAGGGCAGGCGCAGCGCCACCAGGTGGCCAGAACCACACTCGCAGCGCAAGCGGACCGCACGCAGCCGCCGTCGCCCAGGAACGCGCACCCAGGGCGCGCTCACCGGCACCACAGCAGCTCCACCGGCTCTAGGAAGTCCAGGACGTGCCGGATGACGTAGTCGTCGGCCTTGTCCATGCTCCCGGAACTCGCCCGAGGGGCACGCGTGCAGGCTTCGCGGCCCCCGGCCTCCGCAGCGCCGCTCCTGGCTCCTTTCCCCGCGCGGTCGCTGCGCAGGTCGCCTGCGAGCGCGCGAGCTGTGGCGGCCCCGGCCCTGGGCGAGGCGGACGGCCACGGGGGCGTCCGCACGCCGGCAGCACTGGCAGAGCCAGCGCGTCGCAGACACTGTCGGAAAGCCGCTTGCGGTGCACGTACCAAAAACCGCAGGCCAGCAACTCGACCGAGTTGCGTTCGCGGGCTCCCCCCCCCCCCGCTGCTCACCCCGAGGCGCCAAGCCGGCGCTCTGTCGGGCGCGGTCCTGAAGCGCTCAGCCGCGGGTTGCGGGCCGCACCTGCCACCTTGAACGCCGGCCTCTGCTCGCGGACAGTCGGGGTTGCAAACCGCTCTCTCCGGTCAGGAGCACTTGGCAGCCGCAGCCTGCTCCCAGGTGTGAGGGGACTGCCAGCGGTACAGCGCGCCTGTCCGCTGACTCCCGTGGCCTGTGCCTGAGTGCAGGCCACACCGGTGCAGGTGCCCGGACGCGCGAGGGCGAGACTGCAGTCGCGATCGCTCCGCTGCTCCTGGGGGGCGCGCGCTGCGCGAGTCGCCGTCCAGGCGCACAGCAGCCACGGGCAGGGCCGATTCGTGATAGTGCCGAGTTGCCCGGGCTCGCGGAACCCGGAGCAGGGTCCTAGGCCTCCGCGCGCCGATACTGCACCTGCCGCCTCCGATGGGGTGCACCTCGTCCAAGGCGGACGCGTACACGCTGGTTGTGCTCGCGTCCCCGACGAGCAAGCCGCTGGAAACGCTCCTGAACGACCGCGACGCGGAGGGCATTCGTGGGCACACGTCCCGCATCGCTGCCGAGTCGGGGCGCTACTATTTTGGCAGGGGGGACTCGGGCCCGGAGAGCATCTTCCTCGACCCCTCGGAGATCGACATGGACAGCGCCGTGGAGATCGGCGCCGGGGGCTTCGGGGCCGTGTTTGCCAGCCTCCACCTGCCAACTGGCGCCGTTGTGGCCGTCAAGCGCATCCGCAAGAGCCGCGAGGGGCGCTTCCGGCGAGAGATCGACCAGGAAACCAAGGCCCTGGCCAAGCTGCAAGGCTGCCCTTTCGTGGTGAAGTTCTACGGGCGCACGGAGACTCCCACGCACGAGTGTTTCGTGTTGCAGCTTCTTCAGGGCGGGGAGCTCTATTCCCACCTCAGCCGGACGCCGGGCAAGCGGTTCTCCGAGTCCGTGACGCGATTTTATGCTGCGGAGCTGGTCACTTGCCTTGAAAGCCTGCACGCCAGAGGCATGGCGTACCGCGACCTGAAGCCGGAAAACCTGTGCCTGGATTCCGACGGACACATCGCGCTGATTGACTTTGGCTTCTGCTGCCCGGTTGACGCGCGCGGGCTTGCGAGGGGATACGTTGGCACGCCGTACTTCATGTCGCCGGAAATTCTCGACCCTCGCTCCAAGGACATGGGCTACCCGGCGCAAGCGGTGGATTGGTGGGCGATGGGCTGCGCCTTGTGGGAGATGCTTGCTGGCAGCCATCCCTTCGGCGGGCCGGAGATGACAAAGCATGAGGTGTTTATCAAGATCACGCACGGGCGGTCGCACCCGCCAATGCGCCTATCCGCCGAGGCGCGCTCGCTTCTGGCCCTCTTGCTGACAGTGGACTACAAGGCGCGCCTCAAGACCGCGGCTGCCATCAAGCAACACCCCTGGTTCGCTGGCGTGCCGTGGGAGGCGATTGCGGAGCGTCGCGTGAAGCCGCCTTGGGCCCCGTCCCTATCCGGGGCTGCGGACTGCAAATACTTTCCCCGCGCACGGGGTCGCAACCCGCGTGTGCCGGACATGCCGCCCGGTCCCATGTCGGCCCAGTCGCAGGGGTCGGCAGGCACCGCAGCTGGCGGCTCCACGTCGCTATCCACGGGCCGGACTGGGCAGGCTGCGGGGGCGGGCCTCGCCGTATCTGCACGTGCTGGTGCATCCAGCGCACCGTCGACCACGTCAGCACCGGTCGCGATGACGGTGGAGGAAACGATGGGCACACACCCGGAGCAGACCGGCAGGTCCCGGCAACAAGCCGCCGCAGCGCGCCGCAGGCACCGGCTTGCCTCGGACGATACCGCTCCCACGCCCCCGCTGGTGGCCTCGGGCGCCAGTTCTCGGCGCAGGATCGCATCGAGGCGAGCTCTTCGTGGCATGGGAGCGTCGGAGCGTGGCCAGTCAACCCGCGCCCTGTCGGGGGGGGCGGGCGGGGCCTCTGGCAGCGGCTTCGTCGTCGGGCCGGCGCGTCCGGGGGCCAACAGCGCGGTGGCGGCTATCGGCAGCGGCAGCGGCACCAGCCTGGTCTCGGCGTCAAGACGGAACCTCGGCGCCACAGGCCTCTCGAGCTCCAGCAAAGTCTCGCCGTCAGCGCCCGACGGCTTCTCCGCACAGGGGCAGCTGCGAGTCACGGGGGGGAGCCGGGGCGTGAGGGCCGACGCTGGGGCCATTGCAGCCAGGCGCGATGCTCGAAGGCAGGCCGCCTCACTGCGCGCCATCACCGCGAAGCGGCGCGACTAGCCCCCCCGGATCGCACACTGGCCAGCGTTCGCGCGTGCGCCGTTTCGTGGACATTGTTTGTTTCCATCAGTGTTGTGGATGCACGTGTGCGTGTTGGCTCGACTGAGTAGCGGCTGCTCGTTCGTAGGGCGGGTGAGTGCTCAACGCAAGCCCAACCGACACAATTCCTGCTGCTGCTGCGGCTGCGCTTGGCCGGGCGCCACACGGGCCGACGCGATGGCGACGATCACAAAAGGGCGAAGACGGTCGCGGAGCCCGGATCCAGCGCTCCCCGCTCCCCGCCCCCCCCGTCATCACCAGGCGGGCAGCCTCTGGCCAAGAGCACGCAGTGCGGGCTCCCACGGCTGACTATGCTCTGGCCCGCTTTGGAGCACGGGTGGGGCCCTGCTCGACAGCCGCAGCCTGCGCAGCACGCGCCCCTGCCAGCGCAGCAAACGACGCCACCGGGTCGGCGCGGCGGGGTGGTGCAAGCGCGGCCCCCGCCCCCAGGCCCCTGAGGCCGCCGAACGAGCTGAGAGCGCTGCCCGGCTGCTCCCCCCGTGCAGCCACCACGAGGGCGGACCTCGAGTCACACCAGCTGGCTGGCAGCACGACGCTGCCGCCTGCTCCACGGACCGCAGGGCGGGCGCGAGGCGCGTGCATTTCGAACTTGGGCCCGGTTGTTCCGTGGCCTGCCAGTGACGGACCGGCGTCGGCTCTGCCAGAGCCTTCGCTCAGTGCCGCGTGGCGGTCGAACATTGAGCCAGCGAGCGTCCGCCTCCGACCGGCGTCGCGCCCCGGACCGCCCGCAGCTTCGTCGGCGGGCGTGCTGACGAGTGCCTCGCCGCTCGCCGCCCTGTCCGCGCCTATGCGCACCAGCTCCTGCCAGAGCGACCCGTGAGCGCTGGACGAGAAGCGAAACCGCCCCGCAGCGGCAAGCAGCGCCGCCCACGCATCGGCCGACCGCCTGCTCGAAACCCCAAAGTCCACGAGCGCGGCATGCGCTGCTGTGGCAGCTTCGGCAGCCTGCCGCAGCAAGGGGGGGCGCAGCATCGGTGCAGTTATCAGGTCCAGCAGCTCCCGGCCGTGCTCCGAAAACCGCCGCTGCGCGGCTTCCCAGCCCTGCCAGTCGCTCTCAGCGTCACGCGCCTCGCGCAGCGCGAGCGAGGCGTCGCCTGGCACAGACGCGGCTCGAGCCCCTACCGCGGCTCCGGAGCTGCTGCTCGTGGCCTGGCCGGACGCCGGCCCAGCGCCGCCCGCCTTGCGGGCCGACTTGTGCTGCTTCCGCACGTTCTGCTTGCGCGCCCGCCCCGCTGCGCCCTTGCGCTTCACGGGGGTGCCCGCGCTGCCCGCGGCCTGGCGCCGCTGGCTGGTCCCGTCGTCGCCGTCGCCATCGTCATCCTCCTCCTCCTCGTCATCATCTTCGTCATCCTCGTCCTCATCATCGTCCTCGTCGTCTTCGTCGTCCTCGTCGTCCTCGTCGAAGGGGTTGGAGCTTGGCCTCCCGCCACGACGGTGTCGGCCTGCTGCCCACTTTGCTGGGGCGCGCTCTGACATCTGCTCCGCGTCCTCGCCTTCGAGCCGGGCCGCCCTGGCCACAGCCTCGCGAGACGCAATGGCGGCCTTGCGGCGGGGCCGACGGCCAGGCCTGGCGCCTGGCACTTCCAGCGCAGGAACCGCTATACGATTGCTCTTGGAAGGCGGAGCGGCGACCAAGCCAACCTCGGCCGCACCGTTGCCCCCAGGGCCACTGCCAGCGCTTGCAGCCGCCGCCGCCGCCGCCGCCGCCGCCGCCGTGTCGGATTCGCAAAGCCGTCTGCGCCTCCCCGGATCCGCCGCATCGTCAGCCTCCTCCTCGAAGCCACCCGCCGTATCCTTGAGCCCAGCTTCGCTCGGTGAGCCAGCCCCGCCGCCGCCGCCGCCGCCGCCGCCGCCACCGCCGCCGCCGCTGCTGCTGCTGCTGCTGCTACTGCTGCTGGTGGCTGTGGTCTTGTCGTCTCTCTTCTTCCTGGCAGAGGGAGACTGTCTGCCAGCAGGCGAAGGCGCCAGCTGCTTGGAAGCTTTGGATCGACCCGCCTTGGGCGGAGCAGGAGCCTTGGACCGGTCGGCCCCGATCCGAACCCTCACCCATTCTGCATCCGCGTCCTCATCGTCATCCGTGCCCCTGCCGACACAGTCATCGCTGTCGCTGCTGCCGCCTTCGGCACTGGCGGGATCCGCGCGGGACGGCCTCGTCGGGCCGGAGGACTTTGGTTGCAAGCTGGGCTCCGCACCGGCGCGGCGTGCGCGCTTCGCCCCACGGCGAGGCGCCGCATCGCCCCGCACTGGCCCGGTTTCGTCGGCCAGCAGACACGGCGGCCGGCACCAGGCGCCCGCCGCCGCCTGCGCTGGCTCCGTGGAAGGCGCGGTGCTCGCCGGCGTCCAGCCCAGTCCCAGGCCGGCCAGCGGCGGTCGAGCCAGCCCCCCCGCGGCCACCGCTCGAGTCGCGCGCTCAAGCTTGCAGGGCATCGGGACCACGTCGCCGCCCGGCGCTGCAACGAGCACAAGCTCGCTTCCGTCACGGGGCAGCACGTGGCGCCCGGCTGCCCCGGACAGCGCTGCTGCAAGGGTGGCAACGGGCGCATGGGGGCTTGCGCATGCAGCAGCAGCATCGCAAGGCGCGCCGGCGGGGCCGTTGATGGGCCAGCCAGTGGAAGGAGGCGTCCGGGCGAAGGCAGAGAGTGCCGACGACACACAGCGTGCGCGCCAGCCGGCAACCGCAGTGGGGGCAGCGAACCGCCCCGCCTCGTCAAGGCAAGACATAGCCCCGGCAGAGGCAGCAAATGCGCGAGAAGTGGCCGGCCGAGCGACTCCGTGGACCGACACAC
This sequence comes from Cafeteria roenbergensis, assembly GCA_008330645.1. NCBI lineage: Eukaryota > Bigyra > Bicosoecida > Cafeteriaceae > Cafeteria > Cafeteria roenbergensis. Next base: position 159,378 of record VLTN01000058.1, read on the forward strand.
CGTACTGCCGGAACGAGTCGCCAGCCACCGCGGCGAGCACAGCCGTTCCCGGACCCCGGGCACTGACCGCCGATCCGCCCAGGGGGCAGCCGCCGCAGGCAGCCACGATGCGGCGCATGGCCTCAGTGAGGTCGGTGTGATCGGCCAGCGGCCGGACAAGCGCGCTTGCCACGAGGGCTGGGGGCAGCGGCCACACCCGAGGGGAGAGCATGTCGGCAGCGAAGGCAGGTTTGGCAGGAGGGCCGGCCTCCGGCCCGGGGGGGCTCTGCCGCTGTTGATTGGAGGCCTCCTTGCCCCCCTCTCGCGCGGACGCGGCGGGGCCTGCTGCGCTGCCCGCAGTCGCGGCGGAGCGCTCACGCGTGCTCACGATGTACGCAGGCGTGACCCTGGTCGGTGTGTCGGCGGGCAGACCGGCACGGCTTTGCGACCCCGCGGTCGACGAGTCACGGGTGGGTAGGGCCTGTCCCCCGCTCCCGTGCGGGCTGTGAGGCGGGGCAGGGGCGGCGCTCGCTACTACCCCGGCCCCAGCCAGTTCACCGGACGAGGCAGAGACTGACGGCAGGGCCAGCGGCCGCGGCCCCGCGCCGCCACCACCGCCGCCACCACCGCCGCCGCCGCCGCCGCCGCCGCCGCCGCCGCCGCCGCTGCTGCTGCTGCTGCTGCTGTCTGGGCTGGCGCTCGCTCCGCCCCCCTCCCCAGCCTCCCTGCCGCTGGGTGCCTCGGAGCGGCTCGGTCCCGCTTCGATCGCCCCGGGGGGCTGCGCTGCCGACACCGGCTCTGCTCCGGGAGGCGGTGACCCCATCCTGATTCGCACAATGAGGCCGCAGGGCGCCACTGGGCTGGAAGACGCGCCGCGCCGGAGGGGCAGGACGATGCGTTGCGTTCGACGCTTAGTCGCCGCCGCTGCGGCGGCCAGGTGGCCGTTGAGGGTGTCAAAGTGCCAGAGGCAGCGTAGCGAGCCGTCCGCCAGCCGGGCCACTGACACGTCCTGCGGCGCGGAGCTGAGCCCAGCGCGACGGCGCAGCCCCAGCACTGCGCAGGCAGCTGAGGCGTGGCCGCGGACGCCCTCGCGCTCCACGCGGCGCGCGACGACCAGCCCAGCCGCGGCCGGGGCGGCTGCCTCAGGGTTGACGAGGCACGCAGGTCGCGCTTCTCGGGCCAGCGGCAGGGCGGCGAACGGGGCGTCTGGGTCCAGCGTCGAGGACGGCTCCATCTCCGTGGAGCCCGACACCCACAGGCGCAGGCGCGGCAGGAGGAGGGCCATGTACTGGGCCGCCGGCGGGGACGAAGAGGCGTCCTCGGGCGACGAGGGCGTCAGCACCAGCGGCAGCGCTGAGAGCAGACTGTCGGTGGCAGCCGCCGCCTGAGCGATGTGGCTGAGGGCGCCCTCGACAGAGCCGGCGGCCGCAACAGCCGGCAGGGGCACACTCGCGCCACCGTCGCGGGCCGGCACCGGACCCACCAAGTACGGGGTGGAGGGGTCGCCCAGCGGCCGCGCCTCCCGCCGGCCCAGCGTTGCGACGGCCTCGGACGCGGCGACGGCCCCCCGCGCCGCCGCATCGAGGCTCAGCGGCGAGAGGGTGAGCGGGGTCGCTGCCGAGGACCGCACCGCCGGGCCGACGTACGCCCACGGGGCTAGCATCGCCATCAGGTCCTGAGCGGCGAGCTCCAGGAGGTGGCGCGGGACCCCCCACAGCGCCACTCCGCCCACTGCGCCTGAGAGGGGGCGCCTGGCGCCCACGAGCCGCAAAGGGGACTCGACCACGTCGTGGTTGGGCCCTGCAAAGCCCACGTGCGGGTGGGTCCCGAGCGAGGTGACGTCAGCGCTGGCATCGGGCGCCTCCGCCACCAGCACGTGCAGCGAGGCGCGGGCCACGATGGAGCCTGCCGCCCCACAGTCAACGCCCTCGAGCGTGGCACAGCCCGGGTCAATGTCTCCAGCTGCCACCACGGCTATGACGCGCTTGCGCCTTGGGGACGCGGCCCAAGCATCCAGCGTCTCGGCTGTGATTGGGCTGGCCGGGAGCTCGGCCCACGCCCCCTCCCCCCGCCGCCAGTCGTGCACGGCTTGCCCCCGCTCGGCCAAAGAAGCGCCGCTGCTCGGGCTGAGTGGGGTGGCCGAAATTGGCGCAGGTGACTCCGCGACTGCACTGCTGCTGCTGCTGCTGCTGCTGCTGCTTCCGCCGCTGCTGCTTCCCCCACAGCCCGCAAGCGCAGCCTCCTCCACGATGACAGGGTGCGTTTGCGACTCTGGCGCAAGCATCCAGCCGAGCCTTAGAGCGCGGAGCGCCGCAGCTCGCGCGCATGCCGCGAGCGGCGGAACCGGGTGCTCGCCGTCCTCTTCCTCGTCCCGCGGCTGCCACAGGGGCGAAATGACAAACGTCACCGACGTGCTGCCCGCCATCTCGCCGTCCTGGGCCGCCCGCTCGCCCCCGGCAGCGCGGCCAGCCCGGCAGAATGGCGGGCACCGCCGGCCCCATGGCCGCGGCAGAGCCCTGCGATCGGCGACGGCTCTGTGGCTGTGACGGCTCGCACTCCTTCCCCATCCGGAGGAGTCCCGCGGCGACCAGCGCGCCTCCACGCGGCGCGTCCCCGCGCCCAGCCGGCGGGCGGTGCCCTCTAAGTGACGGGTGACTGGCGCCTGCGCCTCGCCGAAGCCGAACCTTGCGCGGCGAGGCTGCCGGACATGGATCAGGGGACCGAAAGTGTGAGACTGCGCCAGTGCCCTGGCACCATTGGCCTTCCCCAGCTAGCGCATGAGCAGTGATGGCTTAATCTTTGAGAACCAAGCTTCGCCCCTCCGGGGGCTTGAGGCGCTGCGGACAATTTCTTTGCTGAGCTCATGCCCTGCTGGCTGCGCGGTCCCCAAGTCCGCCCCCTCCCCGACTCCCGCCACGCCCCGGCCGCTTGGCTTCGGGCGGGCGCTGGTAGCGCCCCGGGCCTGTGACGATTATACTGTTGCTGAAATCGGTATTGGCCAGGCCAGTCCTTACAGACGGCCTTAGCCAGCTGACGATTAACACTTTGCCGACGGCCCGGCAAGCACCCTTGCGCTGGTCCAGCCGCCGGCCTTGAAGCCTCAGCGCGCTGCCACCCCTGTTTGCTGCCTGTTGACTTGCGCTTTCCCCGTCCCCGCAGCGCGTCTTGGACCGTCTCGTTCTTCTGGCCACCGTGTGATTTCCACACGGCCACGACACAACGCTGTGCTGCACTCTCACTCAACCAACAATGCACGCGCGCCGCCGCGTGCGCACTCGCTACTCGAAACGCGATTGGGCACGAAAGCGGACACACAAACACGCCGACAGCTCACGCGTTGCGCCGGTCCGATGCAGTGCTCGAGTCGAACGGCTTCCCTGTCTCCGGGTGGAAAGGTGGCGGCCCGCTGGCCTGCCGCTCCCACCACACCCACGACCGAGCGAGGTCCGTCATCTCCCACTCCCCGTCTGCGTAAAGCACCCTGTAGCGCCCTGAAGACGGGTCGAACCCGGTCACGGTCCCGCGGAACCAGCTGGCTTCGCCCTCCCAGTAGACCCACACCACTGCCCGCTGCGTCGCAGGGCACTGTGCCGCCAGACAGGACGGGCACAGCCACGGCTTGTGCCACAGCCCCTGGTCGTCCACCACGCCCTTGAGGAACTCCGGCCGCCGTCCGGCGACGTCGACGGGGTGCTCCTCGCCGGGCACGGCCGCCGTCCGCAAGCCGGGGCGCTCCCCGCCTCGCTTGGCGATGGGAACAGTACTCTCCGCGGCCTCTTCCGCCGCCTTGTATGGTCCGTAGGCGTGCGGGAGGGGGCGCGGCATCTCGGGCTCAAGCCTCCGATTCGCGTGCACTGTGTCGCACCCGAAGCAGCGGCAGTCGAACAGCCCGACCACGGCAGCGTCCGAGGGAGCGCCACGCGCCCGGTCAGCAAGCTCTGGCGCAGCGGGCCCCACGGCCGAGCGGCTGCCGACTGGGCCGCCCCGCCGAGAGCCTCCTCGGGACCGCGTGCTGCTCGTCGAGGGCCCGCCGGAGGCGGCAGATGCCGCGGACCCTCCCGAGCTGGACACCTTTGCCGCCTCTGCCGCTCGCCCCAGCGCCCTGCTGATGACCAGGGCGTCGTGCCAGACGCTCGAGCCCTTGGCGAAGAAGGCCCGCGCGTTGCGCAGCATCGACTGCATGTCGGACACGCACTCGTCGACGGACTCGTAGAGCTGCCGCTGCACGCGGCGCCGCACCTCGTCCAAGCAGAGCGGCACCGGAGTCTGCTCCAGGAAGGGAGTCCCCATCGGCGGGAGGGACGCGAACGTCGCGCTGGGGTCAGGGATGGTGGCGGCTGCCTGCGCGGTGGTGGCAGCGCTTCCTCCCTCCGCCTGAGCCTTGCCGAACGCCGCCACCTCGATGTACGGGCGCGCTGGCAGGTACCCTCCACGGTGGAGGAAGGCCTCGTCGATGGACGTGGACATGGCCGCGAGCCTGCCCACGGAGCGCGCCTCCCGCACAGCCTCGAACACGGCGCTGAGGCGGGCGTCCAGCTGCAGGCGGGCGGCGGAGTTGTCCAGCCGGATCGGGCAGGTGGGGTCAGACACGTCCTCGATCACAGGCGGGCACAACGGCTTTCCGTTTCCGGCCGCCAGCGAGGCCAGCTCGTGGCGGGCGACGCCGCGCTCGGCCACGAACCCGTCGCTGGGGAAACGATGCCGCGATGCAAAGAAACCGGCCCCCGCGGCGGCCTCCACCGCCACCTCCAGGGGGTCCCGTGAGTCCATGGCGGCGGGCCCGCACATCTCGGCGAAGAGGGGGGCTGGCGTGAAGGTCGGGAAGGATACGGAGTCGGCCCCGTGCGGGGCAAGCGCGGGCCAGTGAAGGGATGGAGGGCGCCTGCCGGCCGTGGATGCGGCGAGCAGAGCCTCAGCACCCGCCGCGCGAGCGTGGCCGTCGCCGGCGGAAGCCGCGCTTGCAGCAGAAGCAGCCGCGGCTCGCGCCGCGCGGGCCCGATGCGCGTGAGACGTGCGCAGCGACAGCTCCTTGAACACCACTCCGAGTGCGTCGTCGGCCCGCCGGGCGAAGCGGGAGGAGGAGGGGGCTGGCGGCAGGAGCACGGCCGGTGCCATCCAGGGCGGAAAACCCAGCAATTCAGGGGCGCCCGACCCTCGTGCCGGCGCGCCCCGGGGCACTGCAGCGGCATGCGGTCCGGACACGGAGGGCGCAGCGGAGGACGAGGGTGTCCCCATGGCGAGGGGGGCGAGTCGGGAGGAGTGAGCGCCAGTCGAAGGGCGCGGCGTCGCCAGCTGCTGCGTCAGCTCTGCCCGGGCCGGCGCGCGACCGGGCTGCCCCTGGTGGCCAGGGAAGGAGCCGCGCGCCTGCCCATGCTGGGCGTAAGAGGACGGCGGAAAGGCCATGGGACTGGAGCTCCCTGGGCGAGCAACCACGCCCGGCACGCCGAGGCTGGCGCTGCTGCGGCCGCTGCTCGGGTTGCTCAGCAAAGCAGGGTCGGGCCCTGGCGAAGCCGGGAAGAGCCCCCCAGCAGACCTTGCCGGGGCAGCGGCAGGCGAGGACCCGGGCCACGGGAGGGCGGAGGCATCAAGCGCCCCGCCCATGGGCGGGTCGGCGCCGTCGCCCGGGCGGGGGCGCTTCGGCGCCGAGGGGCGAGGTTTGTGCGAGAGCATGCTCAACGTCACGCCGCTGGCTGGCCGCTGCGCCGGGACCAGCGAGCCGGGCCACATGGGCGAGGGGCCGGAGGATGACGTCGACGAGGGGGGAAGGCCCTGGCGCCCGCCGTGCTGCGCGGCGGCGCCAGAGAGGCCAGCGCTGTGCGAAGCCATCGCGGGAGGCGCGTCCGGGGCCGCCATCAGAACGTCCGACCCGTCACTAAACGCCGAGCTGGGACGCGACTCATCGAGAAGCCGCGGTTCCGGCACGGATCCCAGCTGCTGCGCTGGTGAGAAGCTGTTTGCGGCGTGGCGGGCCGTGCTTCTAGCGCCGGACGCGGCAGCGGCGGCGGCGGCGGCGGCGACCTCTTGCTTGATGACCTGGGCAGCCGCCTTCTCCGCCGCAGCGACGGTGAACACCGCGGTGCTGAGCCCCACCGGGGCAGCCGCAGCAGCAGAGGCGGCGGCGGAGCCCTTGCCATCTGCCTGCGTCGCCCCCGCAGCGCGCAGCGCCGCTGCCCGAGCCGACCTCGCCGCTGCGCCCACCAGCTGCCGCGGCCCGCGGGGCACGGTCTTGCCCTTGGCCCTGGCAGTGAGGGCAGCTGGCCACGCCGGGTCAGGCCCGCTGGTCTTGCCCGCCCCGTCCGAGGGAGGAGGGCGCGCAACAGTCGCAGGCGTGGCTACCACGTACCCTGCGCCAGCCGCGCCCCGCGCCATGAGGCGCGCTCGCTTTGCGGTCGGCTGGGCGGGCGTCACACCTTGACCGGGGTCGAGCGCCGCCACCGCCGGAGCTGCCGCTTGGGGGGCTCGTTCGGCCGGGGCATGCCGCAGCAAGCCCTTGCCGCCCGGGCGCGCAGCCCCGGCCTGACGCGGCGGGACCGGGATCCCGGAGAGGCCCCGAGAGGGGGCGCTGCACTGAATCCGCGCCAGGAGCGCGTCCATGCTGGGGTTGCGTGCGCGCCGGAGCGCCGCGGCTGGCACCCGCGCCACGCACCGGATTTCACCCACAGCCGACGCGTCCCCGGCGTCCAGGCGCTGCCCGAAGAACACCGCGGCGTCTGCAACCAGCGCTTCGCGCTTCAGCGCTTCCCTCCTGGTGAGGGCGTTGAGCAAGCTCGAGGCCAGGCCCAGCCGATGCCGCACCGTGGCCAGGGCAACCAGCTCGGGGGAGCGCCGGCCTGCCCACCGCAGCTGCGCCTGGTTCGGCAGGCGGAACCGCCGGCGACTGTCTGCGCTGAAGAGGCCAATCCAGGCCGACCCGCCAGTGGTGGCGCTGCCCGGGGATGCGCCAGGCGCCGTCCGAGGGCTGGGCGAGTCCCTGCCGCGCTTGCCTCTGTTCCGCCGCGGGTCCTTCGCGTCCGGAGTTGCCAGCGCCGTGTAGCGGGCGCACTCTGCCTCGGCGTTGAAGCGGCTCAAGGCGCGAGAGAGGTGCCTGTGGCGCAGGCGGAGGGCCCTCTGGAAGCGCGCCGAGCGGCCTCCGGAAGCAACGTCCCCTCGCCTGGCGGGGCGGCGCGCAACGACCGGCGGGACCTCGCCGTGGGCGGCTGCAATCACCACGTCCACGGACACTCCTCCCGCTCCGAAGACGAAGGTTTGCAGCGACGCCCCGGACTCGCTTTCGGGTTGCTCTGCCGCGGGGAACGAGGCGATCGCACGCGCCCGTGGGTCTGCAACGGCTCCCGACACCCAGCAAGCCTGCGGCGCGACTTGCACAAGCGCTTCCCTGCTCAGTCCCCCCGGGGCCGAAATGGTCAGCCCGCCAGAGCGCGATTGCTCTGGGGCGGGAACGCTCCCCGGCCCGGCACTGGCTTGCAGTTGCGCGCACTCCGCCGCCGCAAGCGTGCCCGCCAGCGCCTCCCGGGCTGCCTTTCCCGGGAGAGCTCGCACGTACCAGCCGGCGAGCCAGGCGCACATGGGATGCACCGCGAGGCGGGAGCGCTCCACCCTGGAGGCCACGCGGCTGCCGCTGGTCCTGCCGCACACCGCGCACGGGGCAGCCTCCGAGGCCAGCTCCGACACGGGCCGCAGGCGGTAGCCCATCGGCGGGAACTTGGGCGGCGGGTCGGCGTATGCGGGCACCGCCGGGGCGGAGGACAGCCAGGCCCTGCTCGACGCCTCGCAGTGCGTCTCCGCCTCGACGGGCCAGGGCTGGCAGGCGGGTTCAGTCGAGGCGGCGTCGCCGTCCTCGTCGTCGTCGCCGCGCAGTGATGACGCCTTCGGTGGGCGAAACACTGCCGACGCCTGCACTCCCGTGGGGAGGGGGGCGGCCGCGCCTCCCTCCAGCCGGCCGGAGCCCAGCGACTCGGGGCGCGGGCGGCTCGACGCCGCGAACGGGGGGAGAAGCAGGCCCCTCCTGCGCTCTCGGGTGGCAGAGCGAAGCATGTCGCCAAGCCGAGCAGCGCTGGCACCCTGCGTGGCGGACGAGCCAGCCGAGAGCGTGAACCGGATGCGGGTCGCGCCCACTGCCCAGGCCCCCGTCTGGCGAAGCAGCAGGTCGGCATCCCTGTCGGGCGCGCCCCTCGCCACGGTGAGAGTGGCGGGGGTGCGAGACGGCGGGGGCATCGCCACCGGGACTGAGCCGCCGCTGGCCTGGGAGGCCGAACGCGCAGCCGCAGCGCCAGCCCGCATGGCAGCGTGGCGGGCCCGAGCGGCGTCAATGTCGGCGGCGACTGCGGCCGGCACCACGAAGTCGACTCGCAAGGCCGGGGTCGTCCCGCCCGCGGCCTGCCCAGCTCCGGCCTTGGGTCCAACAGACGGTGGGAGGAGCGCGGGGTATCCGGCCGCCAGCGACGCGGCGGGGTCGAACCGCGGATCGGACACGCGTCGAGGGGACTCCAAGAACGCCGATATGGGGGGATGGGGGTACGGCACGAGGTCCCTGGCCAGACGAGGGCCCACGCTCGCACTGGGCGACGCGCCGGGCACTGGGGCGGACCGAGACGCGACCAGAGCTGCAGCGAGGGATGCGGCAGACGACTTCGCACTGCCGTCGGCAGCAGGAGCTGGTGCCGCCGCGCCTGAGTGCGGAGCAGGTGCAGAGCTGGTGCCAGCAGACAAAGCTGATGACGAGGACGAAGACGAGGACGAGGACGAGGACGAGGACGAGGACGGGGACGGGGACGAGAGGTGTGCGGAAAGACCCGAGCTCACGACCGCCGCCGGCTGTGCGGCACTGCTCACTCGTTCCGGTGCCGAGACCGCCCGGGCCACGGGCGCGTCATGCAGCAGCTTGAGGCGCCCAGGACCAGCCGGACTTGCCTGCCCGTCTGCGCCACCCGCGGCGGCGCTGCCCTGTCCGAGCATGCGGTTTCGCAGGTAGTCGTCCTCGCTGTCCACCTCGTCGGCGGCTGACGGACCCATCTCCAGCACCTCGCCACCCTCCGGCTTGGCGACCACCCGGACGGCGGCCTTGCCGCCCGCGGACATCTTGAGGGAGGCCAGCCCCGGCGCCGGCTCGCGCAGCGCAGCGAGAATCTTTTTGCTCAGGGCGTCGGCCTTGCCTTCAAGCTCTGCCCGCTCGGCCGCCGCTACGGCACCGAGGAGCCTCCCCAGGCTCGCGGGCCCGCTCTGGCCCTTGCCAAGCCGCAACAGGGCTCGGAGCTGAGCGTCCGATGCCACAGACGCGAGCGACGCTTCGCGGGCGGACGCGGGGCTGAGGGCCACGCCGCGCATGCGGTGGGCGTCTCCGATCCAGGTTCCAGGGGTGAGGACGACGCAGAGGACGTGGACCCAGGCGTGGCCCGAGGCTGCCGAGCGGATCAGCGCCCCGCCGCGCACGCCGCAGAGACCGCAGGCCGCCTGGATCTCCGCCCGGGCGAGGGCTGTGCGGACCGGGCCGGAGAGGTAGGGCGAGAAGGAGGTGCCCCCAGCGGCCTCCTCCAGGCGCCGCATGCTGCGGCAAGGCTGGCAGAGCCACTCGGACGACGCAAGCTCCTCCGCGGTCACGCCGTAGCAGCGGGCGTGGACGGCAATGTTGCACCTGTCGCAGTAGGCAATGGGGTCCGCCTCGTCGCTCAGAGCGTCGAAGCAGACCCCGCACAGCCCCTCGTCCTCCGCCGAGGCCGCGGACTCCGCGTCGTCCTCCTTCCCATCGGAGGCGAGGGCGTCGGCCGCAGGCGCGTCTCCGTGGCACGCCGAGTGGCCGACCGGGGGTGCGGCCCCGTTCGACAGCGCGTGGGGCGGGCGCTTGCCGGCCACGCCGCGCGACGGGGCGGCCTTGCTGTCCCGGGGCAGGGCAGGCAACGGGCCGCCTGCCACTGCCATGGCCAGCAAGCCCTTGGCTGAATCGGGCATTGGGGGCGCTGGCGGTTCGTTTCCGCTCCCAGGCTTGTGTCGCCCTGCCGTGGGAACAACCCAGGACGGCGGAAGGGGCTTGTGCTTGGGCTTGTGAAAGCCCAGCGCGCGGTCCCGCAAGCCGCGGCGCAGAGCCGACCTGATCCGCCGGCCGGCCTCGCCCCGGGCGTACTCAGCCTCCACCAGCGCCTCCCACGCCCTGTCGCGAATTGTGCTCCGGCGGAACCCGTCCTCGTCTCGCGGCGCCTCCTCGACGACACCACACCCGCAGGTAGCAGCCACTGCCAGGCTGCCGGGCGCCGCCGCAGCCTCGGCCGCGCGCCGTGCCATCAGGCTGACGTCACTGGCCCGCTCGGGCAACGCGCCGTCCGACGCAGTCCAGTCGTCCGCCACAGGCCAGCTGGTGCTGTCGGCGGCGTACACCCACTCCTTCGAAGCCTCCACCTTGGCCAGCAGCCCCGACACGAGCGACTCCGTCTGACGCTCGCGCTCCCTGAGCCGGGCCTGCGCCGCGGCCAGCTCCAGCCGGACCGACTGCTCGTCCTGGCAGAGCTCTCCAGCCCGGGCCAGCCACGGCAGTTCCCCTCTCAGGGAGGGGTGGTGCATGTCCGTTGCCATGGCTCCCTCGGGCGGCTCGCCGTCCTCCAGCGGCGGGTCTCCGTTCGGAGGCCGCCCGGCCACGCAGCCCGTGACCGCAACGGCAACGTCCTGCTCCCCGTCGAGCGGCTGCCACGCCAGTGCCGCCCCGGTCGCCTCGTCCACGTCCACGAGAGCCTTGCGGCCACGCCGCTGGATCAGCACGCGGAGGGAGCCCGGCGCCGGCCCGGCAGAGCCGGCCTTCACCGCGGCCGGGTCTGCGTAGGCGAGCGGCAGGCGCCTGGCGGCCCCACAGTGCGCGGCCAGGCTGTCCACGTCCCCTGCGTGGGCGGGGCGCGTCCCCTCCGGCGCGTCTCCGGCCTGCCCAAACTCCGCCCTGCTTGCGAAGCGCTCCATGGCCTGCTGCAGCCTCGCGCTTCGGCCTGTGAGACCGCGGGGGCTCTCCGGCGGCGGCGTGCTCGGCCGGCGCAGCAAGGCGCCGTCGCCGCCTCCCGCGGGCGTCGCCTCGGTCTCCGCCACGAAGGCTGCCTTGAGCGCCAGCGGCAGGCAGCTTCCGTCGTCGGCCTGGGACCGCACGTCCCGCGTGCACCACCAGTTGTCTGCGTCGTCCTCCTCGGCCCAGTCGCCGTCAGTCACGAAACCGAAGGGGGCTGCGCAGGCCGCTGTGGCCGACGCGCTGAGACCCCTGCGTTCGTGCTCTCCGCGCGACGAGCCGGCCTCGTCCGGCGACGCTTGGAACAGTCTCCTTCGCTTCGCCTCCAGGGCGGCCCCCAGTCCAGCAGCTCCCGAAGCAGGCAGTGGGGCGCCGGTCCTGGCGTCGTCGGCCGCAGCAGCTCCCACGGCGCGGGCGTGCGGGGCCGCCGAAGCTTCGGCGGAGCTGCCGCTATGAGAGGCCCTCCCTCCAGTGGCCGGCGCTGAGCGCGACGCGGACCACGGCGAGCCGGCGGCCGCGAGAGCCACCGACGGCTGGCCCCGGCGAGCCGTCTCGCCGCCCATCCGGCAGACGTCGCTCAGCACCGGAGCTCCGACACCTGCGGCCTCGAGCATGGCGGCGCTGCCAAGCGCTTCCTCCGGCTCCCACGCCCGGGTGAACCGGTTGCCAGTCCCAGTCATCCAGAAGGGCAGCGCCTTGCGCGACCCCGCCGTGGAGTTCCCGGGCCACGGGACCGACGCCGCGGAGGTGGCGCTCTGGCGAAGCTCGGCCTGGCCGCTGGCTTCCCGGAGCGGAGGGCCGCACGCCGCCGCGGGGAGTGACGGCGGCACTGCCTGGCGAGGCGGGGGCGCGATCGGCTCCCCGCAGGCCAGCGCTCGCCCCTGGATCCAGAGGAGCGGCTGCATCGCGGCCTTGGTCACGGGGCGCATGTGTGGCTCCACAATGCGCTGCCAGAAGCGGCGCTGCTCCTCCGCGCCCTCGTCCTCGGGCTCCTCGGCAGCGCCCTCAAGCTGGGCCGCCTCCGTGGCCGCGTCGTCCGCGTCGAGCCGGTCCAAGAAGCTGCCTGCCTCGCTGTCCGCAGCGCCAACGCTCGACTGGCGCCTTGATGCGCCCCGGCTGCGGCGACGGTCCCGCGTCTCGCTGGCTGCCACGCTGCCCAACGGCGTCGGTGGCTCGAGCACGCTGTCTTGTCCAGCGGATTTGCGCCGGCCTCGCCTGGCTGCCGTGTGCTTCTGGCTCCGCTTGCCGGCCTTGCGGCCCCGGCTGCGGCGCCGCCTGGGCCCGAAAGCGCTGTCGTCCGAGTCTTCGCCAGCCCCTTCGGCAGCCACCGCCTCGTCCAGCGCACGAGCGGCGCCCGCTGCCTCGTCGTCATCGGAGCTGCGCTCGCCGGCCTCGGACTCCGCCACGGTGCGCAGGGCCGATGCGCCGCTTGCGCCACGGGCGCTGCTGGCTGGCCTGGCGCGCACGTCCAGCGCCCAGTCGCCGAGCGTGTCCTCGACGGGCCCGGCGTCGACGCTCAGCGCCTCGCGAACGACACGGGCGGCGTCGAGGAGACCTGGCGGGGCAATGGAACACGCTAGGTCCGCGTCTGCCTCGGCGGCGTTGCCCCCGATGCTGCCGCTGCCCGCTGGCCCGCTTCCGCAGCGCCCCGACTCCGTCGGCGAGCCGATGAGGCCGGCGATGTCTGGCTCCTCCGCGAAGGGGGCAGGCAGTACGCGGAGCGCTGGGTCCTCTGCCGCCCAAATGTACTGCATCCGCGATGCGACCGGGTCACGAGTGACCGAGGCCACCAGCTCCGCAAATGGGTTGCCTCCGTTCTGCGCGCGCCGGGACGACTGGGAAGAGGTGGTTGGCGTTGAGTCCCCCCCGGATCCCGCCGCGGGCTCGCGCAGCGGAGCCCACAGGCGCTCGAGGATGGGGGCGGGGTGCGGTTTGGGCTTGGGCTCCGCAGCGAACCGTGCCATGGAGGTCGCTCGAGAGGACGCCACAGACGCGGCATCGCCGGCAGCCTTTGACCCGGCCCGCGAGTGCTTGCGGCCCTTCTTGCCGGACTTCTTGCCTCCCCGAGGGCGGGGCGTTGACCCGCCCCTGCCGCCCGAGTTGCCCCCCCGCCCTGGGGTGCTGCGGCTGCGGTCCCGCTTGCCGCTGCGGCTCCGCCCGGATGCCCTGCTGTGCCGCGAAAGCGGGTGAGACTCCCCATCCAACGGGGAGCCGGACATGGCCTCGGTCACCCTCGCACTGGCGCGTGCCTCGGTGCGCCGCCCGGCGGCGGCGTGCTGGGGACAAAACGTTGCGAACTCGAGGGCGGAACCCCCGCCGCGCCCAGGGAGCACGGTTCGGAATACTTGGGGACTCGACACGGCGCAGGATGGGTGGGCGGACCAGGTGCACTTGCCGTGGTAGCACTGGGCGCACGCGCCGCCGGGCGGCAACTCGCAAATCGAGCAGCCAAGCGAGCGGCGCTCCTGGGGCACAGCTGGCACACCGATGATGACCTCCGCCTTTGTGGAAACGCCGGACGGATCGAGCTCGGTCACAGACGTTTCTGGGATGTACAGCGCGCAGTTGACGTGGGCCCAGCCGCCTTCGAGAACCCGCTTCATGCAGCCTCCAGAGCGAAGGCAGATTGCGCAGTTGAGGCTTGCAGGCTGCAGCCCAGCGGCGCAGGTGTCGCAAAACCACTCGGACTCTGCGGGCGGGAGCGGGTCGAGGTTGATACAATGCTGATGCATGCCCAGGTTGCACCTGTCGCAGAGCACGATTCGGTTTTCCTCCGACTGCGGTTGACCGGGTCCGCAAAAACGGCAGCACAAGAGAAGAGCATTGCGAGGTGATTGGGCTTGGGCTGCCTGCGGAAGCAACCGTGCCGGCGCGACGCCGACGGAGCCCGGCCCGTGCGGAGTTGCAGTCAGCCGGCCGCCGCGACTTTCCCGCCACACTCCGTGCCTGCAGGGCTCGAGACCCCCGAACGGCTGCTGCCGGCAGCAAGAGCAGGAATCGAGCGCGCTGCAATGCGCCAATCCGCTCCGGAACCCAACCGCTCTTTGCAGGGCGCCATCCTGCTCCGCCCCGCCGCGCTTCCCCCACGGCGCCGCCAAGCTGCCTGAGATGAGGGTCGGCTTGCGGGCACGTCGCGTTGCGCGCGCGCGCTGTGGCACTCACCCAAGTCCCATCCCCGCAAACAACGCAGCCATCGTCGTCGTCACCGCTGTCCGTGGCATCGCCTTGAGGCTCCGGCTGCGAGGTGGGCAAAGCGCGAGGGGAGCAAAGCGGGACAAGACTGGCCTCAGAGCGACCCTCGCCAGCAGGGAACGGGCAGCTCCAGCCGGCACACGCGCGCGTCCACGGACTCCGCCGGAGTCGCTCTGGTATCTAAACGAGATGCGCAGGGGAGTTCACGCGGCGGGCCGTCCGGGCCGCAGCAGCGTGTCGATCTGCCTCGGCCCAGCAAGCGGCGAGCTCTGGCGCGAGAAATCAGCCAACCGGGAGCCCAACCGCCGCGGGCTCCGCCTTGCAACTACGCGAGTGTCACTCTTCTCGCTGGTAAGCGCGGGGCGCGGGAGCGAAAGCACCTGTGGGCCAGCTGGCGGGGCTTGGCTTGCCAAGACGTGGTTGGCAAGCTTGCGGGGCAAAGGCTCACCTCCGCCGCCTCCTTGACCTCCCCAGCGTGGGGGTCCTGCTCCGGTGGGTCCATTCGGGCAGGCTGCCCGTGCCGCTGGCGAGTGGCGGGGTCTGGGAGCGCTGCTTGGCGGGGCAGGGGGCCAACGACGGCCGGTTGCTAGCAAGTTGCTCCCGACCAGCGGCTCTGCCGGGCTTGCCTTTTTGTTGCCAGCAGGTTTAAACCTGCGTGGCGAGCGCGCTCACGGGCTCAAACGCCACGGCTGTCGCGTTGCGCGAGCTGGACTTACAGGTCGCGGCGCCTGCAGCGGAGCGTCACGCCGCCCTGCCCGGCTGCGCCTGCCGAGGAGCTGGGAGCGGCTCCCTCCGCTGGCGTCCGCGACAGGCGGACGACGCAGCAGAGCCCCGCACCACTCCCGACCACTGTCGACTGTCAGCGGCACCAAGGCTCGACCAGGGCGCACTGGCCCCTCCCCCTGCCTTGCCTGGGGATGCTCCACCCGAGCGGCCGCGCTGGCCGGCGCAGCCGCGGCGCCTCGGTCCCGACGAGGGCCGCGGGCCCGCGGTTGCAGTGCTTGCCGGCCCGACATCCTCTGACGTGGCGCCCCGCGCCGCCAGGCGAGGCCGGCTGTGGGGGGGAGGGGGGCGGCGTCCCCCGCGCGCGGGCTTGGCCCCGCTCCCCCACTCCCCCCTTGCGACCGCGCCCTTGGCCTCCGGGGACCCGAGGCCACAATCAGCCACCTGGGTGGGGCAGAGGCCGCGCAAGGCTGCGCCCGTGCGGCAGGCCCTGCTGCGCAGCTCCAGGGGCTTGGCGGGCCGAGGGGTGCCAGGCGGAGCGGTAGCGCAGCTGGGAGGCGGACTTGAGCCCGGAGCGGCCCTCAACTCCGGCCGCGCTCCGATCGCGACGGCGCTGGCTCTGCAGTGCACCCCTATCCAGATGCCCGGGGCGCCGGTGCGGCCAGGCGGCGGTTGCGCACCGGCAGAGCCGCCATCGCCCAGCGGGATTTTTTTGAACCGCAGTTTCTCGAGGTGCAGAGGCCGAAACGAGAGGCGACGCGTGCGCTGGCCTCGGGGACCCGGCTGCTCGTGTGCAGACGCCCCGCTCCGCTGCCCGCTGCCACATGCCCGGGCTCCAAGTGCAACCTTCTGCGGCTTCCCTCCCCAGTCCACGCATCGCCAGGCTGCCCTCGTCGGCGCGAGGAGGTGCAACCGGGACGTGCGTGTCGCGACCGCCCCCCGCGGTGTGCGCGGCCCGGCGCGCAGCCAGAGACTACAGAGCGGGGGAAGTTTGCGCGCCCGCTCGCCAAGGCGGGGATTCGGGCGGGTGCTCGAGTGGCCGGAGTTCGAGAGCAGGCGCCGCTGCAACCTCGCTGCACCCGGCAATGCGAGCGAGATTGGAGACACCCGCCCAAATGCGACGGCTACGGGGACGCTGGTGGGGCGTGCGCGCGGCTTGGGTGCATGGGTGTGGCGCTGGGCACATGCGCTCGTTTGAGCTGGCGCGTGCAGCCCGCGCGGGACGCGCCTCAGCAGCAGCCGGTCGCCCGGCCTGGCCATAGAGTCGAGCGATCCGCCAACGCCAAAGTCGTTGCAGCAACCACGAGGGCGACTTGAGAGCCCGACCTGGCGCCCGGCGGCGGACCTGCAAGGGGGGCCTCCCCGCGAAGGCGCGCTGGTCGGTGGCTTCGGCCAGCATCGGTGTGCCTGGCGGCGCGCCAGCGCCGCGGGCGAGGATGCTGAGGCTGGGCTTGCGGGGAGCCTTGCCGGCAGAGGCTTGCGGGCGGCGGCTGCGGCAGTGCTGCAGCCCTATCCATCTGACGCACCCAGCCGGCTCTGTGGCGCCCGGGGACCCCGAGGCGTGGCAGCTGGCGTGCGCCCACCTCGCTGGCAGCCCGGTACGGAGCCCATGTCAGGCGAGCGTCACGGGCGCGGCCGCGCGAGGAGCCGAACGCTTGAGGGCGACGACCTGCTCGGGCAACTGGATGTTGGGCCAATCGAGGGCACCGCGCCTCGGGCGGGCGCCTCGGCGGCAGGCAGTGCATCCGGCGCAGCTGCGGCCGCGGCGTCCGCGGGGGCCAAGACGGTGTCCAAGCGGACGCAGCTCACGCTTCAGCGCGGGCTGGAAAGCACGGGCGCTGCGGGCAGGCGCGGCCCTGCGTTCGCAGGAATGACCGACGATGACGACGAGCGCATGGAGGAGGAGCTGCGCGAGCTCGACGCTGCAAGGCCGGACCGACCGGCCCCTCGGGTGCTGCCCAAGGCTGGCGCGGCGGCCGACGCGCCGCCGAAACACAGCTTGCTGATCAAGCTCTTGATGCTCGGCGACAGCGGCGTGGGAAAGACAACGCTCCTCAAGCGCTACGCAGAGGGAAAATTCGATCCCATGATCGCCTCCACTGCTGGGGTGGCGTACGAGACCCAGTACGTGGAGCTGGAGGGGCGCAACATCCGCGTCGACATTTGGGACACTGCAGGGCAAGAGCGCTTCCACGTGATTACGCAAGCATACTACGCGGGCGCCCACGGAATCGTGCTTGCATACGACGCTAGCGAGGCTGGAGAGACTTCGTTCAACAGTGAGAAGGAGGTCGGAAGGGGGGGGGGGGGGGGAGACGGGCGCGCGAGTGCCATGCGCCGCGCCTTGCGGCTTCGTCTGGCCGTCGTTGGCACGCACGTTCATCTGGCTGGCTGCGCCGCTCCTGCGCCAGAGATTGCTCAACATGCAACCCCACCTCTTTCGCCCTTCCCGCGCCCTCGCGCGTGTGCGTGCGCCTGACGCAGACATCCGCTACTGGATGAACGCCATCCGCGAGCACGCCGACGCCCACTGCGTCAAGGTCCTGCTCGGAAACAAGGTCGACAAGGCACCCAAGGCCATTTCCCATGCGCGCGGCAAAGCCGTGGCTGACGAATACGGCGTGGGCTTCTTCGAGACGAGCGCCAAGTCGGGGGCCAACGTCACCGAGGCATTCCATAGCGTGGCCAGGGAGTGCGTGCTGAAGGCCCTCGCGGAGGAGGGGGTGAGCGTGTCCACCGAGAGCGACGCCGAGGTCCTGGCGGCGGCAGCGACGGCCAGCAAGGGCAAGGGCAAGCGATGCGCTGTCATGTAGAGTGGCAGCGCAGCGCGAGGCGGCGCGGGGCGGCGCAGTCCCGCCGTCCCCACGCCAGCCCCCCACCGCTATCTCTCCTCCTCGGTGGGTGGCCTCTCGGATCAGGGACCCTCTCCCTCCGAGTCGCTCCGCGGCTCCCGGTCGCCGAACGCCGTCCCCTTTTGCCGCCTTCCACTGCTTGTCGAGAACGGAAGCACGCGATTTCAATGTATAGCCGTCGTGTGCGTGCGTGTGCCCGTGTGTGTGTGTGAGCCTCTGCGCCCGACGGAACGAGATTGACCAGCACAGCACTGCACAGCACAGCAGGCGAGACCCAGCGGCGCTCTTGACATCGAGAGCACGAGCGCTGTGCACTCGCGCGATACGCGCCCCTCGGCAGCAGCCAGGGCTGGCTCATGCGCGGCCCTTGCGCTCGCGGATGCACTCCACCACCTTGAGCGCCGCCTGCGTGATGCGGGTGCCGGGGCCGAAGATGGCCTTGGCGCCGGCCTCGTAAAGGAAGTCGTAGTCACGGGGCGGGATGACGCCCCCGCAGACGACGATGACGTCCTCGGCGTCCTCGGCCTTGAGCGCTGCCACCAGCTGCGGCACCAGGGTCTTGTGGCCTGCGGCCTGGCTGCTCACGCCAACCACGTGCACGTCCGCGTCCACGGCCTCGCGAGCCACCTCCTCGGGGGTCTGGAACAGCGGCCCGACGTCCACGTCGAAGCCCATGTCGGCAAAGCCGGAGGCGATCACCTTGGCGCCGCGGTCGTGGCCGTCCTGGCCCATCTTGGCCACCATGATGCGGGGGCGGCGGCCCTCTTCCTCCACGAACGCGTCGACCACGCGCTGCACGTGGTTGAGCTCGTCGTCGCCGTCGGCGTTGTACTCCTGCTTGTACGCGCCCTGCACCACGTCGGTGCGAGGGGTGTGCCGGCCCCACACGGACTCGAGGGCGTCGCTGATCTCGCCCAGGGTGCAGCGGGCGCGGGCGGCGTCGATGGCCAGCTTCATGAGGTTCTGCGGGTGCGACCCGGAGCCGGTCGACTCGGTCAACGCGGCGCTCTCCGCAAGGGCCGCAAGGGCGGCCTTGGCCGCGGCATCGTCACGGGACGCCTTGATGGCGCGAAGGCGGTCGACCTGCTTGGTGCGCACCGAAGTGTTGTCGATCGACAGGACGTCGACGCCCTCCTCCTTCTCGAGGCGATACTTGTTAACCCCGACGATGACATCGGCGCTCGCGTCGATGCGGGCCTGCTTGCGGGCGGCAGCCTCCTCGATGCGGAGCTTGGGCATGCCGCTCTCGATGGCCTTGGCCATGCCGCCGAGCTCCTCGACCTCGTCGATGAGGGCGCGTGCCGAGTCCACGAGCTCCTTCGTGAGCGACTCCATCATGTACGAGCCGCCCCACGGGTCGACCACCTTGGTGATGCCAGTCTCCTCCTGGAGCACGAGCTGGGTGTTGCGGGCGATGCGCGCGGAGAACTCGGTGGGGAGGCCGAGCGCCTCGTCGAACGAGTTGGTGTGCAGGGACTGGGTTCCGCCCATGACCGCCGCCATGCCCTCCACGGCAGTGCGCACCACGTTGTTGTAGGGGTCCTGCTCCGTGAGGCTCCATCCCGAGGTCTGGCAGTGCGTGCGGAGGAGCCAGCTCTTGGGGTTGGTGGCCCCCATCCGCTCCTTCATCAGCTCTGCCCAAAGGGTGCGGGCGGCGCGCAGCTTGGCCACCTCCATGTAGAAGTTCATGCCGATGCCGAAGAAGAAGGAGAGGCGGGGGGCGACGCTGTCCACGCTGAGGCCGGCGGCCTGGGCGCAGCGCGCGTACTCGACGCCGTCGGCGAGCGTGAAGGCGAGCTCGAGCTTGGCGTCCGCCCCGGCCTCCTGCATGTGGTAGCCGGAGATGGAGATGGAGTTGTACCGCGGCATGTGCTCGGCCGTGTATCCCATGATGTCGCTGATGATGCGGAGGGAGGGCTGGGGGGGGTAGATGAAGGTGTTGCGCACCATGAACTCCTTCAGGATGTCGTTCTGGATCGTTCCGGTCAGGAGGGAGGAGTCAACGCCCTGCTCCTCGGCGGCCACGACGTACATGGCAAGGATGGGCAGCACGGCGCCGTTCATCGTCATCGAAACGGACATCTTGTCCAGCGGGATGCCGTCGAAGAGGATCTTCATGTCCTCGACGGTGTCCACCGCCACGCCCGCCATGCCGACGTCGCCGTCCACGCGCGGGTGGTCGGAGTCGTACCCTCGGTGCGTTGCCAGGTCGAACGCCACGGACAGGCCCTGCTGCCCGGCAGCCACGTTCTTGCGGTAGAAGGCGTTCGACTCCTCCGCGGTGGAGAAACCGGCGTACTGCCGAATGGTCCACGGCCTGCGGTCGCACAAGCGCTGGCAAGCACGGGCGATTCATGTTGGGAGGGGATGCGCCGCGCAGCGGGGGGGAAGGAGCTTCGCCGCGCGAACAAGGGCAACATGGGGGGGCGCTCAGTGTGAGCAAAGCCCAATCCCTGCTTTCCGGGCTCACCGGTACGTGTACATGGTGGCACGAGGGCCGCGGGTGTACGGGTACTCGCCGGGGATCTGGGACGGGGTCGTGCCCTGCGAGGCGGGGTCGGGCGCAGCAACGGAGGGCTCGGGCGGGCGCGTTGGCCGCCTCGCGAACACTGGCTGCGCGGGGCCACAGACCATCGGCGCCTGGCTCACCTCGACGTCCTCGGCCGTGTACAGCGGCTTGATGCTGATGCCTTCGGGCGTCTTCCACACGAGGTCCTCAGCCTTGCGCTTGCCGCGAAGCTCCTGCGATGGCATCGGCGGGAGCGCTTGAGCGTGCTGCTTGGCGCGCGGGGAACCGATCGACGCTGACGACGCCTCGCCGCCCAGTCGCGGCGTGCGCCTGCCCGCACGCCACGAGCGCGCCTGCAACCGGGGGGAGCAAAGCGCCGCGCCCGCCGAGCGCTGCGGGCACGCCGGCGCGCCATGGGCCGCGCGGCGAGGCAGCCGATGCCTAGCGCTCTCACCTTCTCGGCAAGCTCAACCCACTGCGCAGGCAGGCCCGCCATCGCGCGGGTGTGAGCGGGACGCGCGGCACGAGCCACAGCCCGAGCGAGCATGATTCTGACTCCAGACGCGCGCCAGAGGGGCGGTGTGGCGCGGCTCCCGCGAGGCTGCGGCGATGACGTGCTTTTCGGGCCACCGGGCTCGCTCTGCTCTGCTCGTCGCGTCAGCCAGCGTGTGGTGGGCACGCCAGTGTCGCTGGGCTGCGAGTCGGGCTTGACCCGCTGCTGGTGGCGCTCCTCGCCCCGTTCAACCCATGGAAAATGCTTGGTGCAGCCTCAGACGGAGCGCGCGACTCGACCACGCCCCAGAGCGAGGCTCCCGCAGGCTTGCAACAAAACACGCCGCCTAAAACGCTCGCGTGGCCTCTGCCAACGCCTGCTCCAGGCCCGCCACAGCAGTCCGCAACGCTGCGATCTCCTCGTCCTGCTGCTGGATGCGGTGCAGAAGCGTGTTGCGGGTCGTGTGTGCCTGCTTCACCGACTCCAAGTGCGCCTGCCTGATGGCAGCCAAGACGGAGTCCAGGCGAGCCGCGACAGCGCCATCAACAGCCGCGGTGATGTCCTCAAGAGTCGGCCCGGGCGCCGTGCCGAGCACCTCCCTGCCCGCGTGGGGCACGCCGGTGACGGCTGGCGCCTGCGCGTGGCTCTGGCTGTCCGCTCGCCCGGTCACCGCCTGCGGTTGGTCTGACAAGCCCCTCCCTGCGCCCACCAGGCCGGAAACAGCCGCAAACCCGCCGGCGTGCTGCCCGGAGGCGCTGCTTCCGCCGGCAGCCGGCGGGTCAGCCGGGGTCACTGGCGAAACCGCAGCTGTCTCGGGCATGCCAAGCGCGAGCGGCCCGGCGACACGGGGCCGGTCCGCAGCTCGCTGGGTGCCGCTATCCGCGGCAGGGGGCCGCCCTCTGGCTCCGGAGAGCGTGCCGCTGGACGCAGCTGCGCCGTCGCGGGGCCCCAAATCGTCGGCAGCGCGGGGCGCGCCAGCCCGTGCGGCCTCGGCAGCCTGGGGCGCGCCAGCCCGTGCGGCCTCGGCAGCGCGTGATGAAACCGGCTGCGAGTCAGAGGGTGCCGCCGTCTGCCCGGCAGCAGCGGCCGGCGGCTGCGCCGCTGACACCGGCCCGGCTCCGCTGGTCTGGCTGGCGGACACAGGTGCCGCGCGAGAGGGCGACCCATCGGAAGCAGCAGCCTTGTGCTTCCCCGGTCCCTGTGCCAGCCCCGGCGGGCGCCGCGTCGCGCCTTCGTCCGGCCCGTGAGTGCCCGCGCCGGCGCCCAGCCCTGCGTCGTCCGCTGCCGAGGCCCTGCCTGCCTGGGGCCGAGGCGCTGCGGGCGGCGCTGCGGGCGGCGCTGCGGGCGGCGCTGCGGCCGCGCCGGCCGCGGCCGGGGCAGCGGCGGCAGCCGCGCTGCCTCGCTCGGAGGCCGCCGTCTCAGCTGGAGCAGCTGGTCGCGGGTCGGTGGCGGGGGCCAGCCAGGCTGCGTCCTTGAGCAAAGCCGGGGCGCTGTCAGGTGCCACTCGCAAGCCGGTCACCGGGGAGTCTTGGCACTTTGCCGACGCGATCGTAGCCCAATCCTCCATCTCCAGCATCGTGATCGTGCCTGCGTGGGGCGCGGGTGGGGCAGGGGAGGAGCGCGGAGGCGAAGTGCGGGGGGTGCCGTCGCGCGAGGGGCGGGGGCGGGTCGCAGGCGATGGCCGGGGCTGTCGCGAGGCCTGCGTGGGAGCGCTGCCACGATGGGGCTGGCGGTCGACCGGCTTGCGATGGAGCCGCGCTCACCTCCAGCGTCACCGAGCACCATCACCCTGGCGCCGACGTTCATGGCCACCGCAGTGACCGCCACTCCCAGGTCCACCGTGATGAGGTGGGCCCTGGCGCGCGCGTCGAGCAGGTGCAGCGTGCCTGCGCCGTCCGCGGACGCGATGAAGAGCGGGCCAGCCTCGCTGAGAGGGGACACCCGCTTCGAGCCCGGCACGCGGGCCGAGGCGGGCCCGTTGTACGGGCAGCACGTGGCCAGCACGACGTCGTCCCTGGCTGCGTGACGGGCGGTCAGCGGGGCCGCCCACAGCGGCTCCCACGCGCCCTCCTCCCTGGCAGAGCCGACCTCCCTTTCGATCACAGCCTCCTCCTCGGCGGTGCCCTGCTTGGGCCGCTTCTGCCGCCGAGGGGCGGGACCCATGTTCCACACCCGCACAGTCCCCGTGACCTCCGCCGTGACGATGAGCGGCTCTGCCGTGGGGTGGCCTGTCGCGAAGAATCGCGCCGCTACGAACCCGTCCGCGCCGTCGACCGCCACCGGGCCTGTGCTCGGCGGGGCCGTGAGATCCCATAGGTAGACCGCCCCGTCCGCCGCGGCCACCGCGAGCCGCGATTGCGACGCGTCGATGTCGGCGTCAAGCGGGCGCGCGGGCATGTCGAACGCGAAGACCAGCTGCGATGACGGATCCTGCTTCAGATCCCAAAAGCGAACTTGTGCGTCGGAGACAGTGGCCATGAAGCGGGACGTGCAGCTGAAGCGGACCATGCGCACGGGGGAGCCGTGCGCGACGGGCGTGATGCATCGCCCGCTGCGAAGCCCAACTACGATGGCGCGCCCGTTCGACCCGCCGCAGGCGATTGCCGAGCCTGCAAACGCACAGCAGGTGCGGGGGGTTGCTCCACAGGGGCTGACAGTGCGCTGGCTGCGCAACCCTCGACAACCGGACTCCGGCTCGCAGCCCAACGGCGGCAACCACTCGACGCGCGACACTGCCCGGGCGCTGCAGGCTCACCGTTGTGGCTCCAAGCCGCCCCGACCATACTCGAGAGCGCTCTCAGCTTTGGTGACAGCCTTGCCTCGCTGACCTCTCCGGAGCTGCCGAAGGACCAGACCTGGGCGCCCGAGGGTGCGCCCTCGGCGACCACCAGCACCTCGTCAGACATCTCGCCTGGGCCACGCCCTGTCTCCGCTTTTCAGCGCCGATGTTCCCCCGCGTGAGATGGTGGGGAGGGTTGAACCGGTGGCACAGTCTGCACCCTCGGCGGGGCCGCGAGTGGCGGCGAAATCGACGCTGCTCGCACGCAGAGCCGGGCTCGACGCGCGCAGCAGTCGGCGGCACCGCTCGCGCACTCCCCAACAGCCTCCGCAACGAGCATGCTTTCTCGCTCCGCCCTCCTTGCGCTCCTCGTTGCCGCCATCCTGGCCGTCGCCACGGCTGGCCCCATCGAGCTCACGGACTCCGAGTTCGACGACAAGATCACCGGTGAGCTCGGGTTTCTTTAGCGCGCAGCCCTGCTCCGCCCGCGCAAGGCCAGGAGGCGGGCCCAGGGGTGGGAGACACTGACCTGTGCCCGCGGCGGGCGCGCCGGGGCCGGCTCGTTCGTCCCCGCGCGGGCTGCTGGCGGAGCCCCTCGCTGCGCCACAAGCACTGCTTTTCCCGCGGCCCCGTGTCCGCCCGCAATGCTGCTCTGGGTGCTCTGCGACCCCTGCCCGCCCGGCGCGCTCCTTTGCAGATGGCAAGGCGTGGTTTGTCAAGTTCTTCGCCCCGTGAGTCCCAGGCAGCGCGGACCCTTGTTGCAACGTGGCCAAAATGCAGCTGCGTCGCCTCGATCCAGGCTCCACTGCCCGCCCGGCCTGCTTGCCTCCGCTTCTGAACGCTCGCAGGTGGTGCGGCCACTGCAAGCGCCTTGCCCCCACCTGGGACCAGCTGTCTGGCGAGTTTGCCAGCAACGAGGACGTGAACATCGCCACGGTGGACTGCACCGTGCACCGCGATGCCTGCTCCAAGCAGGGCGTGCGCGGCTACCCCACCCTCAAGCTGTGAGCACGTGCACGCTCGATGCCGAGATGCTTGCGCCAGCGCGCCAGCATTGCCCCCTGCCGCTGCCGCTGCCACCAGCTATGGCCGCTTCGAACTTTGCGACCCGCCGTGGGGATGCGCCGCTGCGCGCCTTGTCGCGCCCTCACCGCTCGCCGCGCAGGTTCAAGGACGGGAGCAACACGGGCACCAAGTACGCCGGCAGCCGGGACCTCGGCTCCCTCGCTGACTACGTGCGCACTCACACCGGGAGCAAGGAAGAGCTCTGAGCGACGCGCGGCTCGCCTGGCGCTCGCTGCGGGCACCCGCGAGGCTTGTGGTTGAGCACGTGTGCGAGGTGCGCAAACGCAGCCTGCCGCCACCCCG
Organism: Cafeteria roenbergensis; assembly: GCA_008330645.1. Classification (NCBI taxonomy): domain Eukaryota; class Bigyra; order Bicosoecida; family Cafeteriaceae; genus Cafeteria; species Cafeteria roenbergensis. The sequence continues at coordinate 184,248 of VLTN01000058.1, forward strand.
TCCTCTGCGCCCAGGCCCGGTTGCGAGGCCGCATGCACCGCGTCAGGCCTCTGCCCACGCGCGGCGGTCCGAGCCAGCGGACCACACACACACACACACACACACACACACACACACACACACACACACACACAAGACCACAATAGACAGCCTGCGGAGCTGCTCTCTGCGTCACTCCAGCACCCGCTCCCCCACTCCGGCCGCGCTCGCGTCGGGCCCGGTCTGCCTGCGGCGCGCGGATACCGCCTTGGCGGGCGCTGGTGCCGCTGGCGTCGCCGGCTTCGCTGCCACCGGAGCGGTCGCACATCGCTCGCACCCGCCCGCGCAGCACGCTGCCGCGATGCGCTGCGCCTCCCGCAGCGCCGTGGCCGCCATGATAGCCCCGTAGAGCAGAGCCATCACCGCTGCCACCGCCGGACTGGAGAGCATGGGCAGGTGCACCACGTGCGCAGCGAAGGAGGCGGCGGCTCTGCCGGACGCCTGCGCGCCGGTCCAGGTGGCGAGGGCCGGCCAGACGAGCGCAATGGCGCTGAGCAGGACGAGGCGGCCCAGGAGGCGCCAGGTGGTCAGGCCGCTGCCGCAGCCGCCGAGGGCGCGACCGGCGGCCGCGTCTGGCGATCGTGGCCGACGAGGACGGCTGCCTGCAGAGCTCGCGCCCGCGGAGCCGGCGCCGGGCTTGGCTAGGGCGGGCGAGCCCCCGCTGGGGGGCCTGATGCCGCCCGCGGCCGGCTCTGCCATCGCCCACGCGCGCTTGCACCCGCTGACGAGATGAGCCGAGGCGTCCGCGGCGCCGGCTGCCAGGGCCAAGGCGGAGTCCACGGTGTCCCCGACGATCTGCCTGGCTCTGTCCGCGCCAAGCAGGAGGAGGGCGGTGGCCAGGAGCAGGCCGGCAAAGTCGGACCAGGCAGCGAGGGGGCGCGGGGCCCAGTCGCCGAAGCGCGGCGCGATTGCCAAGAGGATGTCGAGAGCGCTCCCTGGCAGCATGAGGCTGCAGAGGACAATACCGGACAGCAGCGCCCTGAGGCCCAGGAGGCCCGCACCGGCCACCACCACCCACGCCGCGGTAAGCCGGGCAGCCGTGTGCCCGAGCGAGCGGCAGCGTGATGCGGGGCCGAGGGTGGCTAGGGTGTGCTGCACCGCCTCCAGGAGCGCGGCGCGGGCCAGCGCGGCGCGGAGCGGGTCGTTGGGGTCGCTCCCTGCGGCGGCCTCGGCGGCGAGTTCCGACTGGAGCAGGCGGCGAAAGCCGCTCGACGAGGGTCGGCCGGCGCCTGCGCAGCGCGCCCAGGCCCACCAGCAGCACCCGCCTGGTTTGCGCTCGGCGCTGCCTCTGCGCGGGCGGCCGGTGGCAAGCGAGGGCGCGGCTGCAGCGAGGGTGCCGGCACTGATCGGGTGGTTGGACGCCACACCGCTCGCCTGCTGCTGCTGCTGCTGCTGCTGCTGCTGTTGCTGTTGCTGTTGCTGTTGCTGCTGTTGTTGTTGCTGCTTCTGGCCGAGGGGCGGGAACCTGGGCACCGACTGCAGCTGCCGGGGCGAGTGCAGGCCGTGCCGCTCAAGCAGGGCTGCTGCCATGAGCGCCCAGCGAGCCCGGAAGCGAAGGATTGCCTGGGGGCCGCGCGTGTGCGGGGCGGACCGAGAGCGGCTGTGCGCGGCCGAGCGGGCCAGCGATGGCGCCGGCAGGCCCGTGTGGCGCGCTGGAGACGGGCTCGGTACCGGCTCCGGCAGCCGCGGGGCGAGCGCGTCCCTGCCCCGGTGCTGTCCCGCGAGTGGGGAGGCGCGCCACGGGTGCGCCGGCACGGCCCCGGAGGAGTCGGCCCGCAGCCGCGCGCGCGGGTCGGGCGCCTCTGTCGACGGGGAAGCGTCTGCCTCGCCCATGCTGCTTCTGGAGGCGCTGCTGCGGGCCTGCCTGCGGCTCTGCCTGATCTCCTGGATGCGCCGGTTCCGGATGACGCTGCTGGGCTTGCGCTCGCCGTCGAGCATGGAGTCGTCGACCATGAGCAGCGGCTTGAAGACCACGGTGGTGTCGGCCCAGATGGGGCCGGAGGACCAGCCGCGGCGACGGCGCAGCCCGCTGCCGCTGCGGGCGGTTCCCTCGCTGTCGTTGGCAGGCAGGGCCATCACGGCGGCGGCCGCCGTGTCCCAGGCCCTGCGGGCCCCGGGCAAGCTCAGCAGCGATGTGCTGCCCTCGGCAGAGCGCTCTTCCGCGTCCTGGCTACCGTCGCTGAGGTCGTCTGCCAGCAGGGCGCTGCGCAGAGTCGGCGACCGGCTCTGGGAGGCTAGAATGTCCCACAGCCCGGTGGCGCGCGCGCTCCGCGACAGACAAGGGAAGGACTGGGGGCGGGCAGCCGACCCGGGGGCAGCGGAGCCGGGGGCAGCGGACCCGGGGTGCGTGCGGCCGGAGGCGTCGGCGCGGCCGGAGGCGTCGGCGGCAGCCTCCCAAACTCCTGGTGAGACAGGCGGGGCACTGGCAGGGCCGGCGGCGGTAGAGCCGGCGGCGGCGGCGGCGGCGGTGGCGGCGGGTGTCGGCGGCGCCTCCTGGTCAGAGGCCGCGCCACGCACCCCCTGCTGGTGCTCGTCCGCGGCACCGGCCGCCGCCTGCGGGCCCAGGCCATCGCACGGCGCTGGCAGAGGCGGCACCACGAAGCCGTGAATGTCGCCGGCCGCCAGGCCGTCCAGCACCGGCGGCAGGCAGAGAGCACCATCGCCAGCCGCGCCCCCGTCCGCTGCCTCGCCCTCCCCCTCGCTCGCGGCTGCGATGGCCCCTGCTTCCTCTGAGGCCGCACAGCGCACCGACGCCGGGGAGCTCTGCCGGTCAGAGCGCCCAACCCCCCCCGGCGGCGCGCCCGAAGCCTCCCCTCCCCACTGCAAGGCCCCGCTGTCTTCAGCGCCTGCAGGGCCGTCGCGCTCCTTCCAGCGGCTCTGCCCCGCTGGCTCGGCCGCGGCCTGCTCGGGGGCGCTCCCCTCGTCCGCAGAGGCGGTGGAGCTGGCCGAGCTGTCGTGCGAGGCCGCAGCCTCGCTGACGTCGGACAGCACGGATTGAGACCGCGTGCGGCTCTGCCGGCCTGTGGGGCTCCGGCGCGTGGGCGTGAGCCCGGGGCGGCTCCCGACCTCGGCGCTGGCGCTGACGCTGGCGCCGCGCGCGTCGTCCAGGGCGAGGGCCGCGCGGACGGGCGCCGCCTCGACCGACAGCCTCGCAGCCCAGGCCCTGTGGTCGTTGTGCGACCGGTGCGGGGCGTCCGTCTGGCTTCGGGCGGCTGCGTACAGCGCGCTCGCCGCGGAGGCCTGATCGGAGAGAAGCTCCCGGGCGCGTGCGAGCAGCGCCTGGCCCCGCAGCGACTCGCTCTGCTGTGCCGCGTGGGCCACGACGGACGGGTTTGCCGGGTCCGGGACGCCCGATCGCGCCGAGGCGTGCCCCATTCGCACCGCCGCCGTGAGGCGCACCATGACCATGGTGGCGAGGAGGGCGTCGATGCGGCGCCGCAGCCGCGCCGAGGCCACGGCCAGCAGGACGCGGGTGGAGGGCAGCCCGCCGAACGGGGAAATGCGGGGGTCGCCGTCGCCCGCCGGGCGGGCTGCTCCGCGGCGGGGAGGGGGCTGGCCCCCGTGCGGGGCCTCCAGGCAGAGCCTGGCAGCCGCGAGCGCGGCTGCCTCGGGGGTGCGTGCGTTGATCAGCGCCCTGGCCTGTTCCTTGGCGGGCTGTGACTCGGGGCCGGCCAGGGCGAGGGGCAGGCCGAGGCGGCGCGTGGTCACCGTGGCGCGGCGCAGCACGGCCAGGAAGAGCGTCGTGTCGCCCAGCAGCAGCGCATCGACGGCGTGGGTGAGGCCGATCCATGTGGCGCCGACCGCGGCGCCGTACCCCAGCAGGGCGAAGAGGTCCGAGAGCCGGAGCAGCAGCAGCCAGGGGGGCAGGCCCTGCCACACCCACTCCTCGAGCTGGGCCGCCGCGCCCAGGAGCACGTCGGAGCCCAGCCAGCTGGCCGCCAGACCCAGGCTCGAGGAGGGCGCGGGGGGGGCGGCGGCGGGCGTGGAGACGAGAGGCGTCGCCGGCACGACAGGGGAGGCCATGCGGGCGTACACGTGGGCGGCGGCGACGGCGGGTCCGCGCACAAGCAGCGGCCACAGCTGCAGCTCGGACCCGCGGGCAGGCACGGCCGCCACGGATGCGTTGAGAAGCGACGCCGACGCAGCGGCGGCCACCACTGCGCGCGGCGCGGCTACCTCCGCCAGGCTCGCGTGCCACTCGCCCACGCGCAGGAGGCGCACGGCGACTGTGAGCGCCGCGAGGAAGGCCACGTAGAGGGCTCCCGTGAGCGCCGCGCTGCGAAGACAGAAGCCCGGCGTGCGGCGCTCGCGCACGAACCGCGCGAGAAACACGCTGCTGTTGGACCGAGCCATGCTCGCCACTGCCGTCGCGCCCTCGCCGTCGCCCATGGCGCAGCAGCTGCTGCTGCAGCCAGTTCGATGGAAAGTTGCAGCAGCGCGCGTGGCCCGCGCCAGGGCCTGGCTTCGGCTGAACCGCCAGCAGCACGTCGCGGGCATGAGCACCAGCACCCCCGCCTGCGAGCCGGCCATGGAAATGGCCCACAGCTTGTCGAGGAAGCTCGCGCCGTCGATGAAGCCGTCCAGCTGGTGCGTGTCCAGAAGCGCCGGCCCAAGCGGCACGATAGCGAACGAGAGCAAGGACAGCCCAACCACCAGCGCCCCCACGAGCCGGTCCTCGATGGGGGCGGTCCGGAAGCGGGAGTCCAGGTACACGAATGTGCTGCCGACTATCACCGGCAGTGCAATCGCCAGCAACATCAGCTCGCGGGCGCTGGCGTCAAACTGAACCGCCCGCGCGCCCCCAGCATGCTCCATTCGGCCGGTGCTCGCCGGCCGCCCGACCCGGCGCTGGCGAGTGCCGGGGGCAGGGAGGGGGGGCGGCCGGTGGGCTCTGCGCAACGTGGACGCTTCCGAGTGTTTGCCGTCGCGCCGGCAACCGCACAGACCCCCGCACCGCGTCGGTGCGCAGCTTTCGGACCCCACCCGACCTGCTCCCCCGTGTCTGCCTTCGCGCACAGCTCGTTGGGTGAGGGAGGGTTCGTGTGCGGCCGTGTGCAGCAGCGCTGGCGGACAAACACTCTTGGGCGCAGCCTGATAGCTCGCGCGCCCTCACTCGAGCGTGACGAGGAACGCAACGCTCCGTGGGGAGCCTTCCAGGGGCTTGGCTACCACAGTGGCCTTGAATCCCATGGCGCACACTAGCCCCTCTGCCACGCCGGCCATGAACCCTGCCAGCCCGGTCCCGTCGCGCCGGACGAACTTGTTGCACAACGGCGTGTGGTCGATGATGTAGTCTGCGGAGCACAGCAGCAGCGCTTGCGACAAAGGGCGCGCACAACAGTCGCACGCGCAAGAGCGTTGCCAGGACTGGGCCAGGCACTGCGACGCGAGCTCGTGGGCTGGATCGGTCTCGACGCTGGCGGCCGCTCACAGGAGGTGCCAGTGCCTTTGTTCCGAATCAGGCTGACCTCTTGGCCGAACAGGTCCTTCCAGCACTGCTTGGCAACAAAGTTGAGCGCCGGCTCAAACTCCGAAAAGCGCTCGCCTGCCTTGTGCCGGCGCATGATGACCTCGGCCGCGCGGAGCCCGACCGGCTTGCCGTGGGCGTGCAGGCTGCGAGGAGCGAGCGAGGGAGGAGGATGGTCAAATGTAGCGAGCGCAGCATACCGCTCAAGGAACGTGCAAATGCCACGCAGCCCTGGCGCAGGCCCCTGAGGGAGGAGAAGCGAGGGCGAGCGCCAGGGGGGGGGGGGGCGGGGGGGATCGTCGCCGCGGCGTCGCCGCAATGGCAATCGGCCGCTCACCGAAGCCCCAGAACCCGAGTGCCGGGCCTGTCACTCTCCAGCCACTTGGCAAGGCCGAAAAGCAGCAGCCCGAAGCTCCCCGCGTTGATCCGGGCAGTGCCCGAGCCGAGAGCGTTGCGCAAGGGGTCCGGAGCGCCAGCCCCGGCCCCGCTGGCGGCCGCGGCGGCCGCGGCCGAAGCCCCCGAAGCCATGGGGGGCGATGCCTGGAACGCTAGCAAGCGCAGCGCCTGCAGGAATCGCCTGCCCCGCCGCGAATCCGCGCTTCGCGCCCGAGTGCGGGCGCGCGGGCGGTGCTTGGCTGTAAAGGCTCTGTCCAGCGCACCCTCCGGGCGCCGAGGCACTCTCTGGCCCAGGCACCGAGCCGTGCCCTGTCACCATGGATGCGTGGCGAGGGGAGTATGGCAAGGCTGACACCTTGCTCAAGGTTCGTGGGCGGGCCTGGCAGCGCTCGCGGACCGCGCAGCCTCGCAAATTTGCTGGGGCGAGCAACCTCAAGAACGCGCCCGCGGCCGCAAGCGTTGGTTGTCCCGCTCCCCAGCGCCCTCCCCCGGTCCGCGCAGGAGGTGAACGACTTGATTGTCAGCAACATGGCGACTGGGGGCCGCTCAACCCCGGCAAAGGTGCGAGGCCGCGGTGTTGCCGCTGCGGACAGTGCCTCGGCGTGCTGGCGCCGGAACGGAGCTGCCCCCTCCTCCCCCTCCATCCCGCCCTCTCGCCGCGCGTCGTTCGCCCCGTGCGCAGCAAAAGGTCAAGCGTTTGCTCCGCACGCTGGACAAGTCAGTTGCATCGCTGCGCAAGACCCTGGGCGGCCTGCAGGAGCGGCAAACCGCGCTCGGCCTGTGAGCTGTCGCCGCGCGTGCGAGCGCGCACGACTTGCCGCACTGGCTGCGTCAATCCCGCTAAGCCGCCTATATGCTCGTCTTGGGGCTTTGCTCTCGCGCGTGCGCGCGCGCCGCCAGTCGGACCGCGTGCTGGCTGCCCCACGACCCTCCACCCCGCCGGCTGGCCTGGCCCCTCCGCCGCAGTGTTCCCGCGGACCTGCGCGAGGCCAACGACCACCTGCGCACGCTTGAGAGTGGCATCGCCTCGGCCAAGGCGCGCTCGGCGAGCTCTGGGACAGCCGCCCGCTCGGAGCGCGACTCGCTCATGTCGGGACGCACGGACGGCTCCTACGGCGGGGCTGGCCCCGCCGCCTCTGCAGCCGCCCCCGAGATGACGGCGTCGGAGATGCGGCAGCAGCAGGAGCTTCAAGTGCGGCAGCAGGACGAGTCGTTCGCCGCGCTGGAGGAGGGCCTGGACACGCTTGGGGAGTCTGCCAAGGGCATCTCGGCAGAGCTGGGCCACCAAGACGTGATTATCGAGGACGTGTCTGGCAAGATGCGCAAGGCGGACGACTCCCTCCGGGCGCGGTCGCGGGCCATCGTGCGCATCATGCAGGCCAACAACGTGTGCTGGATGTACATCGTGATCTTCGTGCTTCTGGCCTTGCTCGTGGTTCTCACCGCCACGGGGTCGTTCTGAGTCGGGTGCGATGCGTGTGCGTGTCGAGTGCGTGTGTAGCGGCGCAGCGGAGGCCAATGTTCCCTGCGCTGGCCGGTGTCGCACATCGGTCCCGCTGCATCCGCCCACGCGGCGCCAGTTGGCGCTTCCTCCAGCCCGTGGCAAGGGCGGCCGCTCCGCTGCGCACTGCATGCGCCCACGGCCAGGAAAGGGGGTGCGTGGGCCTTGAGCGTTGTCTGTGAGGCAGTGCCAGCGGGATAGTGTGAGACCCCAGAAGCGCTTGATTGGGTCTGCAGGCGAGGCCCGAGCGCGCACAAGGGCCGGGACGAACAAAGCTGAGCACACAGGAGAAACGCACTACGGGATGGCAGCCCCTCGAGCACCACCCCAAGGCTGCCCGCGGGAGAGGGCTGCCGCTGCGGGGGGTGACGACGCCACGTGCCCACGAATGGGCCTTGCAGGCAGGCACACCGCCCAAAGCAAGGCGTGTGGAAGCGAACAAGCTTAGTCGAAGGTCATCTTGTTGCCGGCAAACTCCTGGATGGCGCCCTTGGACACGGCCGCCGTGAAGCTGCCGCCGCGGCCGCCGCCGCGCCCGCCGCCGCGCCCGCCACCGCGGCCACCGAAGCCGCCACGCCCGCCACCGCGGCCACCGAAGCCGCCGCCGCGGCCGCCGAAGCCGCCACGCCCGCCGCCGCGGCCACCGAAGCCGCCACGCCCGCCACCGCGGCCACCGAAGCCGCCACCGCGGCCGCCGCCGCGGCCGCCACGCCCGCCGCCGGGGGAGTTGTTGCGCGGGGGCGCGAAGTCGAGGCGCACCTTGCGGCCGGCGATCTCAACGCCAAAGAGGGCGTTCTTGGCGGCGCGGGCGGTCTCCACGTCGGCAAACTCGGCGTGGCCGAAGCCCTTGGGCTCGCCAGAATCGCGGTCGGTCGCGATGCGCACGCGCACGGGCTCGGCAACGCCGGCGAAGGCGTTGTAGACGTCGTCCTCGGTGGCGGTGTAGCTCAAGCCGCCCATGAAGAGCGTGGCGCTGGCCTCGGCCTCCTCGCGCAGGCGCTTCTCGCCGATGGAGAGCCAGCGGGCGCCGCAGGTCTCGCCGTCGCGGGCGATGGCGTTGTCCTTGCCCTCCTCGGTGGCGAAGACCACGTTGGCGATGCCCTTGGGGCGGCCGGTGTCCTCGAAGCGAGACACCTCCACGCGGACGACTTCGCCGCTGGTGGCGAAGAGCTCCAGGATGGAATCCTCGTCCATCTCGTACGGGAGGCCGCGCACGGTCACGGCGAACTCGCCACGGCCGTTGCCGCCCTTGGACGGGGTCGCGGCAGCCGGCTTGGGGGTCTCCACGGCCTCCTCGGCCTCCTCCTCCTTGGCGGCGGGCTTCTCCTCCTCCTCCTCCTTCTCGTCCTCGCTGTCGCTGCTGTCGCTGTCGCTGCTGTCGCTGTCGCTGCTGCTGCTGCTGTCGCTAGAGGCAGCCGCGGCGGCGGCCGGGGCGGGGGCAGCCTTCTCGTCGTCGGAGCTGTCGCCGTCCGAGCTGTCGCTGCTATCGGAGGAGCTGCTCTCGGAGGAGCTGCTCTCGGCGGGCTTGGCACGCTTGGCCGACGGGGAAGCCTTCTTCTCGACCTTCTTCTCGGAATCGGAGTCGGAGTCGGAGTCAGAGTCGGAATCGGAGGAACCCGAGTCGCTGCTGCTGCTGCTGCTGCTGCTGCTGCTGCTGCTGCTGGTCTCGGCCTTGGGCTCCTCGCGGGGGCGCTTGCTGGCGCGCTGGGCGCTGAACGCCTTGAACACCTCGCTAAGGGTCACGCTCTGGCCGGGCTCCTCGGTGACAGCGCCCTGCGGACAGAAGAGGCGCGAAGAGGGACGAGAAGCACGGGCAATGGTTGCCGCAAGCGAGCCAGCAAAGTTTGTCCCGCTCGCGCCGGGAAACGCACCCCACCAGGCGCCAGCCCGGCAGGCCGCGAATCGGGGACCTGCCATCGGCGACCAGGGACGCCCCGAAAGGGCCCCGGCGGGCCTGCAAGGCCGCGAGCCGCCAGGGAGAAGCGTGGCGCGGGGCAGAGCCCACACTTCACGACCGGCTGGCGAAGGCGTGCAAACTCACGACCTTGGCGGCCTCCTTGGCGAACGCCTTGGCGGACTTGGACAGGCCCTCGGCCTTGAGGAACTGGTGCACCAGCTGGTGGAGCTCGACATCGGTGGAAGCCATCTCAACCGAAGCACGAGCGAGTGGTCGCACTGGCAACTCTCGAGCGGCTCTGTTGCGAGCCAGGGCGCGTGGATGCAGAGCTGGCAGGAATGCAAGAGTCAGTGGCCAAACAGCAGCGGCTCGCGCAACGCGCCGGAATGAGCCCAGGGTGCGCACTCTGCGAACTCCTTGCAGCGATCGGGACATGTGCGGCATCATCGCGTACTTGTGAGTCCGTCCGGCGGCGCGCCCGCCTCGCTGGCTCGGAAACTCGCTTGTTCTGGCGGGGTCGTTTCCGCAGCCAACGCCGGGCTGCTGGCGCCGCTCGGCCAACGCGCCGGCCCAGCCTCCCCTCCCCTCGGCGCGCGCAGGGGGCCTCGCCAGGCGCTTGAGATCCTCCTCCATGGCCTCCAGCGCATGGAGTATCGCGGCTACGACTCGGCGGGCATCGCGGTGCTCAGCCAGCTCGCGGATGCAGCAGGGTCTGGCTCTGAGGGCGCGGCCGCTGCCGCCTCCGCCGCGGCCCCTGGCACTGCTCACCCCGTCAAGGTTGTGAAGCGCGCCGGCAAGGTTGCCAGGCTTGCTGCGGCCGTGGAGGCCGCGGGCATCGAGGGCTCGCTCGGGATCGGGCACACTCGGTGGTCCACGCATGGGCCGCCCAACGACTCCAACTCCCACCCGCACTGCTCCGCGGGCTGCGAGGTCAGCGTTGTGCACAACGGGGTGCTCGAGAACTACGGCTCGCTCAAGAAGATGCTGCAAGCAAAGGGGTGAGCGAGGTAACACTGGTGCCACGTGCCTGGAGTTGAGAATCCCGCAGGCAAGCTGGCTTGCTGCAGATGCGCCGTGCAGCGCCGCGTGGGGAGCTGGCAGGTCCAGGGCCGGGCTGGTCTGCCCGGCCCCACCCCGGCCCGGCAGGCCCGAGGCGGCTGGGGGCGGGGCGCGATCTCGCCGCTCTGCAAACGAGCTGTGGCTGACCCACCGTCCGAATCCGCCTCGCAGCTACACGTTCTCGTCTGACACCGACACGGAGGTGCTTGCGCACCTCGTGTTCGACACGCGCAAGGAGCACCCTGCCCTGGCCCCAGAGGAGGCGGTGCGCAAGGCGCTCACGCTCGTGACCGGCGCGTTTGGGGTGGTTTTCTTGTTCTCTGATCAGCCCGACCTGCTCGTGGGCGCCCGCCGCGGCTCCCCGCTCATCCTGGGCGTGGGCGAGGGCGAGTACCTGCTCGCATCTGACGCATCCGCCATCGTGGAGCACACCAAGCACGTGGTGTACCTGGAGGAGGACACGCTCGTGACCGTCCGCCGCGGGGGCTACAGCATCTCTCACATCACCGAGACGGGCGCCGACGGCAAGCCCCTCCCGCACGACCCCGAGGTCGTGGAGCTGGAGCTGAGCCTGGAGAAGATTGAAAAGGGCGGCCACCCCCACTTCATGATCAAGGAGATCATGGAGCAGCCGGAGGTGCTCGCCAACGCGATGCGCGGCCGCATCCTCGACGACGGCTCCATCCACCTCGGCGGCATCAAGCCCCTCCTCCCCCGCATCGCCAAGGCAAGCCGCATCATCATTTGCGCGTGCGGGACCTCCCTGCACGCCGGCATGGTGGCCGAGTACCTCATCGAGTCCATGTGCCGAGTGCCAGTCGAGGTCGAGTACGCATCCGAGTTTCGCTACCGCACTCCCATCATCAAGGAGGACGACGTCGTCATCGCCATTTCTCAGTCCGGCGAGACGGCCGACACCCTTGCTGCCGTCAAGCTCGCCAAGGAGGCCGGCGCCCTGTGCCTCGGCTTCGTCAACGTGGTCGGATCCAGCATCGCGCGCCAGACGGACGCGGGCGTCTACCTGCACGTCGGCCCCGAGATCGGCGTGGCGTCCACCAAGGCCTTCACTGGCCAGGTTGTCGTGCTCTCCATGTTCGCCCTGGCCCTGGCCGCGGAGCGAGGCACGCTGTCCAAGGAGGAGCTTGCCTCGCGCGGCCTTGCCCTGCGCGACTCCACCAAGCTCATCGCAGGCGCCCTCGCCAACGCAGACAAGGCCTACGAGATGGCCAAGTCCTTCCGCTTCGCCCACTCCTTCCTCTACCTCGGCCGCGGGTTCAACTACCCCGTCGCGCTGGAGGGGGCTCTCAAGCTCAAGGAGATCTCCTACATCCACGCCGAGGGATACGCCGCGGCGGAGATGAAGCATGGGCCCATCGCCCTCATCGACGCCTTCATGCCCGTCGTCATCATGGCTCCCAAGACGGACCCCACGTACGACAAGATCAAGGCCAACATGGAGGAGGTCGCGGCTCGCGACGGCTGCCTTATCGTGGTCACGGACGAGGGCAACGATGAGTTCGACTCCCGCGCCGAGCACGTTCTCAAGGTGCCTGAGTCGCCCGAGTGGATCGCCCCCCTCGTGTACTCCATCCCCCTGCAGCTCCTCTCCTACTACATCGCCGCGTTCCGCAAGTGCCCCATCGACCAGCCGCGGAACCTGGCCAAGTCCGTCACCGTGGAGTGAGTTGCCGCGCTCTCCCGGCCTGAACGCCCTCTCCTGGCCCTGCGGCGCAAGGCTCGTGCTGCGGGCGGGACATGCCAACGACTGGGCGCGCGGCCGCTGCCCGCCTCTTGCGAACTGGCCCTGGACGCGGCCGCCTGCGCGCTGTGTGACTGATAGACTGCTTGTGCGCTGCCCTGACCTCGAAGCATGCTTGCAGCGATCGCTCGGCCGCGGGGTGCGCTCCACGCCTGACCCGAGTTCGAGGGCCGCCGGCGCCGGCGCCGCCCCCAGTCGAGGCAACAGTGTGCACGCGAAGGAAGGGTCAAAGCAAAGGGCCGAGTTGCGCACTCGGAATGCAAGGCACACACGAATCGGCGCGCAATCTTGCTCAGAGCCAGCAGCGCCCCGCCGCTTCCGCTCGCGCCTCGAGAGCGCGAAAGGCGCATGCGACAGGCCATCGCGGCCGGATCCAGATCAGCCGTGCACCACAATCCTGTCCTCCTTGGGCTCGTAAATCTTCAGGTCGTGCAAGAAGGACTTGACAGCCTCGCGCTGGTCGCCCTGCAGCTGGATCACGTCGCCCATGGTCGAGTCGCGAGACACCGAACCGTTGCAAGCCAGGATCTTCTTGAGCGCGCGGCAGATCTTGGCGATGTCAAGGTCGTCGTCCAGGCCCTGGACAGTGGTGATGTTCTTGCGGCCGCTGCGCTGCACCACGCGAATGTGCACCTTCTTCTGCGACGAGCTCTTGTCGTCGAACGCGTCCACTCCGACGTCAAAGTTCTGGATGACTGCGAACCGACACCGCAGGCCGAGAAGCGCACAGCGGGGGCCTTGGGGGCTCGGGTCGAGGCGCTTGCAGGAATCACTGCCGGCAATCGAACAAACGTCCGCCAGTACATCCCCTGCAGCCGCTGGGGCGCCCCCAGACACGGGTCCCTTGGTCGGGAAAAGGGCTTGCATCGGCCGGTGCGGAACCAGTGGCGCGGGTCCGTGGTTGTGCGCGCGGCGGTGCCGCAAAGCAGGCAGACAAATTGCGTCCTTCGTGGCTTGAGCGCGGCGGCACCGGCCCTCGCGCTCGCAAAGGCCACGGCCTGCCGAGCGGCGCAGGCCCTGGGGGGGGGCAGCGGCCGCCGCTTCCCCGGTGCGGCGCGGGAGGGCTGGGTCTCACCAGCTGAGGCCATGTCTTCCACGTTCTTGAGAGAGAACAGCTGTGCCGCGAGCGCGCTCCTCTGCACAGCGAAAATATTGTCCGGCCCGGGCAATAATGGGGGTAGAGCTGGGAGCTCAACAGCAATACGGCAGAGCGGCCTGCGACTCGCGATGTCTCGGCTTCGGGCCCCCGCCGGGCAGCAACCCGTAGCTGTGCGCGCGCGGGACCGGACTGGGGGTGCCATGCGATGCTCGCTGCAGCGCTACGGGTGGCAACGAATTGCAAAGTCGCTCGGGCACTGCGCGTTCTGGCACGAACCGACACGCAAGGCCGCGCACGCGCGCAAGCAGCCGCCTTCGCTCAGGCCTCGCCGTCCGCGGTGACGCCCCGCCTGGCCATCTCGTCCTCGAGAAGGAGGTGCTTGCGGAACACCGTGAGCTGCTTGAGAAGAGCCTCCGTCGTTGCGAGCTTCTTGCGAAGCAGGGCGTCCAAGCGCGCCGCGTAGCCGTCGATGTCGTAGTCCACCACGTCCCTCCCCTGCACCTTGCTCAGCAGCTGCCCCTCCTCCGTGAGCATGTGCGCGTTTTCCTGGATCGCTCCCATGTGCGACGCCAGCAGCTCCTCCTCCTCCTCGACGATCCTGTCCATGACCTCCTGGAACTCGAGCCAGCGCTCGCCGTCCTCCGCGGCAGCCCCGCCGCCCCCCAGCGCGCCCTCCTCCTTCAACGTCCGCGACAGGAAGGCCAGGTCGCGCTTCGGGCTGGAGCGCGACTCCCCATCGCCGATGCCCCTTGCGTCAACGCGCCGGAACTCATCGGCCACTCCGGCGTCGACGTCATCCCCGTCACTGGGGCTGATTGGCGACCGCGCGCCCCTTCCCGCCGCTGCGCCGGCGCCGGCACCGGCTGCTGCGGCCCGGCGCGCAGCCAGCACGCTCAGCGGCTCGTCTGCCTCGTCGTCAGCCTCCTTCCCGTCCCCCCCAGCGCGTCCCATACGAGGCCGCGGCCGGTCCAGGTGCGCGCGGGACGGGGGGGCCTCGCCGCCCCGCTGGAGGCGGCTGCCCCCGCGGCCGCCGTCGCGTGCAAAGCCGCCCCCCGCTGCGCCGCCCCGGGGCGTGACCGCATCGCCCGCCTCTCCTCGCCGGGCAGAGGCCGATCCCGCACCGGAGCTGGCAGCGGGGGCGCCCCGGCCGCGCCTCCCGGCAGCAGCGGCGGGCCCGCGCCTGCGCTCCGCGCGCGCAGCAGCGGCAGCGGCAGCCGCCTCTGCCTCCGCCGCCGCCGCTGCCTCCTCCTCCTCCTCGCGCCCGTACACATGGGCCAGCGAAGGACTGTCTCCGCCGTACTCGGCGTCGAACGCGCGGCCACCTCCCATGCCGTCCTCGTCCTCGTCGTCGGCATCAACGGTCACGGGAGAGGTCCGAAGGCCCCTCGCGTCCCTGCCGCTGTCGCCGGCGCCTCCAGCGCCTGCCCCGCGCCTGTCGCCCATGCGACCCCTGGCGCTAGCTCCCCCGCTGCCCCCAATCTCCCCGGCCCCCTCCTCGCTGGCTGAGGCCTGGAGGAACGCGAGGTCCGACGCCACGGGGTGCGCGAGCCCGGCTCTGCCGCCCCGTGGCGCGGCTCTGCCGGCGGGCTTCTGCTTCACGCGCTCGGCGTAGCGAAGCGTGTTTTGCGTGTGGTCCGCGGAGGATGCGGCCGGGCTGACCGCCGCGATCATGACGGTGCGGGAGCCGCGGGCGGTAAAGTTGTCCTTGAGCGCCAGGGTGAGCTTGGAGGCGCGGAAGGGCACGTGGCTGCTGCCGCTGTCCATCGCACTGCGGGTGGCAGTCGGGCGGCCAAGACACAGAGGGCGGGAGCGAGACGCGCGATGGGGGGGGGGAGGAGTGGGGCGCGACGGCGCGACGCAAGCTCTCGCCACGATGCACCGAAAAGTCTTCGAGCCGACCCGACCCGACCCGAGCCGCGCCGAGCCGCGCGCCGGCGGACCAGTCGCCTCGTCGCGCGGAAGAGCTGGTGTATGTGTGGGGGGGGGGGCGGGGGAGGGGAGGAGGGGGGCGCCGTGACTCACCGAATGCACTCCTTGAGAGCAAGCAGGCTCTTGTTGATCTCCGCTGACTCCATGCGGCGCTGGCGGTTGTGGCTGCTTCGATCGGCCGCGCGCTCCGACCCTGCCAGGTCGATGAGCGTCAGGGAACCGACCACGTTTCCGGCGTCGTCGGTGGTCATGACCTCGCAGATTGAGTGAGAGCGCGAGGACACCTCGTTCATCGCCGTGGCGTGGGTGGTTCGGCTCTCATTGCCGGCCTCCACGGCGGCGATGAGGGCTGCCTCGTCGTCGCAGCGGACCGGGGTGAGACCCACGGTCTGCACCTTTCCGGCGCCGTCCTCGCGGATGGTGACGGGGGCGCGGTCATGGAGCAGGTCGGAGCAGCGCCCGCCGTAGATCTCGAACATGGTGAGGTGCACCTGCAGCCCGCTGCGGCTGTGCTCGGCAGAGGCCTGAAGCCGGAAGATGTCCCTCGCCACGAAGTCCTGGATGCGGGTCATGGTGTAGGTCTTTCCCTGCGCCGGCGCGCGCGACCAGGGAGGGGGAGTAGGGGGGGCAGGGAGGGGGAGCAGTTGAGGCGGGGGAGAATTGGCGCGGACGGGGACAGCGCGGCGCGAACACTCGAGCGAGCAAACGAGAGAGAGACAGAGGAGTGAGTAGTGAGGGGGAAGGGGGGGGGGGGGGCAGCAGTGACGAGCGCTGCGCGCCAGGCATGGGGCTGCAGCTGGCATCAGGCCGGCAACTGCCCGCTTGGCCAACTCACGGAACCCGTCTGGCCGTATGCAAAGCAGGTGCCACGGCCGCCTCGCTTGAACATGAGCGCGACCAGCGGCTGCACGGTGTAGTGGTACACGGACCGCGTGTCGTCCGCGTCGCCAAACGTCTGCGAGCCATCTCGGCAAGCGCAGGCGGCGCACGGGAGCAAAGTGGCGAAACCGCTGACATCACCCACGGTGCATGCTGTCTAGAGGGCGCATTGCGCAGAAGCATCCAAGGGTGCGGCACGGGACGATCAGGCGAAAGGAGGAATCACGCCCCGACCAGGCGAGGCATTGTGCGGACCTTGCGCGCTGCCAAGACCCGCCCCCCGCGCTTGGCAGGCGTTCCCGGGCGCTGCTGCGGGCTCACGTGGTCGAACTCGAACATTTGGTTTTCGAGGTACTTGGTGATGCCGTCCACGCGCAGTTTGCAGGCGTGTACTGCCACGCGAGGGTTCATCGTCGTAACAGCGTCGTGGTCGCGCGTCGCCTTCTCCCGCTCGTTGATGGGGCGCTTCCGCACAGCGACGCAGACCCGGATCTGGCCAGGCGGCACATGCTGCGGCAGAAGAGGCGGTGTGGCACTCGGAGGGGAAGGGCGGACAGGGGTCACAAGGCGCAACGCCTGGGTGCCGACAGCGCGGCACGCCATCGCGTTCGGCCCGGCCGCAAAATCGCAAGCATGCAGTCGCCCCAGCCCGCAAGCGCGCGGGCTGTGGGTTTGGCGCGGTGGTGCTCGCCTCTTCCGCGACAGCGGGCCGGGCCTTTGCCCCCTGGGCAACGGGCGGGGGCGCAAGAACACCCGTCAACGGCCGGCGAAGCCGTGCGGCCGGACTGCCGCCGTCGCACCTTTCGAGACTTGCCTGCGTGCTCGCGGCGGAAGTTTGAGATGAGCCGCTGGAAGTCCACGTCGCCGGGCTTGCCCTCGCGGATGTTGCGCCGCTCCTCGGCGCGGCGCTCTCGGTGGTAGTGCTCCGCCGACTGGCGCCTGGCCTCGCGCTCCTTGCGAATGCGGTTGATGGCCGCCACGGTCGGGTCGCGCGCTCTGCGCCCCTTGGGGGCGTCCTGGGAAGCCATTCCGTTGCCGGGCCCGGGGCGCTCCCGAGCCGCTGTGCCCGGACGGACGCGCGGCCCGCACGCTCGGGCGCCGCGACCGGCGCTTGCAGAGCCCGGCGACCAAAGCACGCCCGCAAGCCGCAGCCCTCCCCCGCGCACGACTGCGCGCCGGCGCGCCTGCGGCCATGGCGTCCTCGGCGATGGAGACAACGGCGGTGTCCACGTACACCACCTCCAAGGGCATCAAGTCCCTCCAGGAAGGGGTGCGCTGGTTTGCTCGACACCGCGTCCCTTGCTCGCCGGTTGCCGTGCTCGAAGCTGCCCCAACACGCCCCTCGGCGCTCGCCCCTGCCCTTGCAACCCGCAGCTGCTGGCTAGCATCAAGACGTTGCAGGCCCAGGCCGAGCTGGACAGCAAGCAAGCTGCCGCCCTCGGCCGCGCTCTCGAGGCCCTCAAGTCTGCCGCGGGAGTCGACAGCCTGTCGGACCCTGGACTGAGCGGCCTGATGAAGCACGCGGAGGCAAGCGACGGCGCTGCCCTCCCAGAGGACGTGGACGTCGCGGCTGCCTTGCTGGCGGAGGCGGAAGCGAAGCGCCAGTCCGAGTCCGAGGCTCGCAAGGCTGCTCTTGATGTGAGTGAAATTGCTCGTCGCAGCTGCCTCGCACCTGCGCTCCCCGTCGAGCAGCCAAGTTTGGCTCGTGTGCGATTCACCCTGGCGGCTCCTTTCCTTGCCTGCTGGCCGTCCCTCAGGCGCACGAGCGCGAGCTGGAGGCCGACTTGCTCAAGGAGCTCGAGGCTCTCAAGGCTGAAAAGGCAGCGTCGCTTGCGGCCACAAAGACGCTCAAAGCCCGGAACAGGGACCTTGACATGGTGTTCGAGCGCGTCGCGGAGGAACAGGCGATGGAGAGCGACATCGTGCGAGAGCGCTTGACGGAAATCGCTCAGACGAACGAGTGGCTTGAGACGCTGGGCCGGCTCATGGCCGTCCTCGGACCCTACAACAAGGAGCTCGAGCACGAGCTCAAGGCCCTCGAGACGATGATGGCTGTAGCGTGATCTTTGACAACTTGCGTGGCGTTGACCGGTGCGCTTCAATCATTTCATTCGTGCTCGCAAGGCACTTTGCTTTCAACGCACCTGTCTGCCTCAAGCTGGGCACCTCTGTCAAAGCAGCAAATTTGTCAGGCTCACTGCCCGGGGGTGAAGCTGCTTCTCAACAAAGTGCGTGGAAGGCAGCAAGGTCCTCGCGACAAAAATGCATTGAGGCACTCGCATGTCTGCCGCACGAAATGATCAACCCACAGCACACATTTGCCTTCGCCTCATCTGCGCGATGCTCTTTCAGCCAGCGGTGAGTCACGATTTCTTGGGTGCTCGCCCTTGATAAAGAGAGCGTGACAGTGAATCCGGCACCCAAGCGAGGCTCGGTTGACAAGTGAACCAACGACGTTCTCCGGCACGGCAGCGAACGCTTTTGTCTCAACCGGCCCAAAGGCAGAAGCCTAACGCAATCGCGCTGCCTCCCCACATCCAGTCAGCCCTCTGAGCTGGTCCACATTCGCCGCTTGATACTGTCGTTGCAGGCTTTGCAGGTGTCTTGGTGCCGTTGCAGATGTCTTGGTGCCGACACAGGAGCGTATCCGCTGCAGGGCCCTCGCCCCCGGTGAGATATGGTCCAGAAGCGTCCAGCATTGCGGCCGAAGCGCCTGGTAGCCAATGCAGTGCGCCCGAGTTGGAGAGAGAGAGCACGGCCGGAACGGCAACATCCCGCTGTGTCTCGACTGGGGCCTCAGCGCGAGGGCTTCGAATCGCACGCGATGCCTGACTCGATTGCTGCTGACGCGTTTGCCAGGGAGCCGCGCCGAGCCCCGGTTCCAAGGTTGTGGCGCATCCAGCGGTCGTAGGCTCGGGAATAACGTCGACGGAGGGAGAGGGTGCAACCAGCTTGCGCAACGTTGGGCCTGCCTGCCCAGAGCAGAGTTCAAATCGCCTGCCAGCGCATCGGGCGACCAGCTGCCGCCTGCGCCAGCCTGGACGCGAGCACAGGGCTGCCCAGATCGTCGTTTGGCAGCCGCGCTGAAGGCCTCGGCGGCTTGGCAGCGGCGGCCCTCTTCTGTTGTCAGCCGTCGGCGCCGCGGGAGCAGCCGTTTGCCATGGCGCAGCGGCATGGGTCGTTTTCGGCGTGGCTTGACGCCCCTCCCCAGCCGTGGGAGCCCCATGCCCCGCTGGGCACGATTGGCACAGGCACGCCCACAACGCCCCCCGGGTCCAAGTGGGATGAGGCTTCTCTGTCCCGATCGGTGTCCTGGGCAGGCGACCTGACGAGGACAATTCTCGTTTCGCCGCTTCCGCCGTCAGCCTACGTTGTGACTCCGTCCCCAGATCGAGCAGGGGGACAAGCAGAGCGGCTTGCAGCCGAAGCTGACGGTGGGGAGTCGCCAGAGGCTGGGGCGCAGCCTCGTGGGTCGTTGCGCTTCGCTTGGCGACCTGCGACGCACTCGGCCGAAGACAGCGATGACCCAGCACCGCAAGACCATGCTCGTCGCCCGAACGTGCTGGTGCGCGTGGTTCCTCCGGCGGATGCGATCCCCGGAGCTGGGGAAGGCTGGCGGCCGGCCACAGCGACGGACGCATCGCTGTCGCTGCATCCCAGGCGCGCTGCCAGCGCCGCCCCCCCGGAGGTCTACGTGTACCACAAGCCGCCCGACGTGCCATCTCCACCTTCCCGACCCCGGGGCGGAGCCGCCGCCCCGCAGAGGTCGCGCCCGTCTGAGGCCTCGGGCGCAGATACCGGCGCGCGCCCCCAGCTGTCCGTGGGCCTTGCAGCCCTGCCTGGCCGGGCAGCGGCTGCGGACAGGGTGCGCGCCCCCCTGCGCCTCGCGATGCCTTCAGACGAGGCGGTCGGGTCGCAGTCGCCCCCGCGTCGCAAGCACATCAAGCCCAGCCCGCAGCCGGTCGGAGCCTCGCAGCGCCCGCGGCATGAGCAGGCCAGCCAGCGCACACAGCGCGCGCCGGAAGTTGTGGGAGGGGGGTTTGCCGTCGGCGGCGAGCAGAGGAGCTACGCGGCTTCGCACCGCAAGCGACGGCAGCGGCAGGGGCAGCGGCGGGGGCAGCGGCGGGGGCAGGGGCGGGGGCGGGGGCAGCGCGGCCGACGCCCCGACGACCGAAGCTCTACCGGCAGCCACAGCCAGAGCTCTACCGGCAGCCACAGCCAGAGCTGCAGCGACAGCGACAGCGTGGGCAGCAGCGCCCACATGGCCGGGGAGGCCGGCGCAGACGCCATGCCGCTGCTGGATGAGTCCACAATCCGCGGCGGCGCCCTCGGACTGCCCGGCCGGCCCCCTGCCGGGACCACGCTCTCAAGCGCCCTCTCCGATGGCAGCTCCGTCGGTGGGGGCTCCGTCGGTGGGGGCTCTGCCGGTGGGGGCTCTGCCGGTGGAGGCTCTGCCGGGGGAACGAGTGACTCGGACATGTCAAGTCGTAGCAGCCGCAGCGGTCGAGGCAGCCACCGCAATCTCCCCAGCGGGCCCCGGAATGGTGCGCGGGCGTCTAGCCGCGGCGGGAGCGAGGGCCCGCGCCGCCGTGCCGCAGCCGCGTGGCAACAGCAAGCTGGCCCGGCCCGTGCCTCGGCCGGCCCCAGCGGCGTAGAGCCGGTGCGAGCAGTGGGCCGTCTGGGCGTGGCTGGCCTAGCGGAGCGCCGGGTTAGAAGCGGCCCTCGACCCGCTCCGCCGGCTCAGGACGCGGTCAGGGAAGCTGCTCAGGCGGCTGAGGCGGCAGCCAGGTCAGCTGACTCCATCAGGCGCGCATCGCTCTCCGCGTCGCTCCCAGCCCAGGGTCTGCGCGGCGTGTCCGCCGACGGATCCCGCTGGAGGGCGCAGCAGCATCAGCAGCACCAGCAGCAGCACCAAGATCCCCGAGAGGGCGCGCAACGAAGCAGCGAGGGCCGCTCCAATGTGCCGGTGCCGCCGATCGCGGCGTCCCCAGCCGCCCCGCCCCCCGCAGGCGCTGCTCCGGTGCGGGTGTCGCGCGCAGCTGACCTCTCTGTGGGCTCTGCCGGCCGGGTGCTGGCCGTTCGCCCGCTGGCCTCCCGGTCAGAGCAGCCCTCCGCCCCGCGCTTCGCCCCAGCCAGGCAGGCCGCAGCTGACACCCAGCCCTTGCCGCGCACCCCTCCCCGCCGCCGTGCCACCCCTCCCGAGCATGTGTGGGCATCGGCGGCCCCGGCGGCTTCGGCGCCTGCTGCCGGCCCGGCAACTGCAGGCGGAGCTGATGGCGGGGTGATGGCGCCGGGGGCTCTGCCCCTTCCGCTCGCCGTTTCGCCTCCTCCTCCTCGACCGGTCCTGTCGCCGGCGGCGGTCTCGCCGCCCCAGCCCCGTGCTGCCCCGGCCTGGGTGCCGGTGACGCCGCCTCAGGCTCGAAGCAGGTGGGCCGCCCCGGCCCGGGGCGGCGCTGATGCCGCTGCGCCTTCAAGCTCGCCGCAGCGCGGCGCAGGGGGCGCCGACAGCGCGCAGGGCGGCCCCGCGCGTGCTGCGTCCTCGGTACCGGCAACTGCGCCCCTTGCAACGCAGCGATCCGAGGTGAGCGACGCCGGCGGGAGCGACGCCGGGGTGAGCGGCAGCCCGCAGCACCACGCGTCCCGCGCTGCGGCGCGGCAGCCCCCGCGGCTGTCGTCGACGGCACCGCTGCCGCAACGGGCTGGCCCGCTGGTCAGGTCGCCCCCTGGCCACGCCGCGCGCCGCCTCCATAAGGACCGCGGCTCGCAGCGCCAGCAGGAGTGGGATGCGACGGCGGACAGCAGTGCGCGCCTGGAAGCAGCAGCAGCAGCAGCAGCGGCGGCGGCGGCGGCGGCGGCGGCGGCGGCGGCGGCAACTGAAGGCGACGAAACACCAGCTCAAGCGCAAGCACCAGCGCCAGCCCCGGCCCTGGCCCCGGCCCAGCCGCCATCCCCAGCCTCGATGCTCCGCAATCGCCACTCGGTCACCGAGGTGATCCGGGAGATCGAGGCTGAGCGGCAGGAGCGGATTGCCGAGGCGGCCTGGCGGCGGGCTCGAGCAAGAGGGACGCAGCCCACGCCAGACGTCACGGCGCTCCTGCAGCGAGCGGAGGCGCGCCGGCGCCGGCAGCAGGAGGCCAGGGAGGCGTCGCTGGAGCGGCTCAGGGGGCCGCTGCGCTCCCGTGCTGAGCCCGTCGGCGGCCTGGGCGGGCGCAGCGCCAGCAGCGCCGTCCACGACCTGAGTGGCTCATTTGACTCCTCCGGGCAGGCAGGCCGGTACGCGGAACGAGTCCCGTTCAGTGACGCCCACGGCAGCGGCAGCGGCAGCGGCAGCGGCAGCGGCAGCGGCAGCGGCAGGGCGGGGAGGAGGCTGCGGTCTGCCTCAGCCAGCGCGCCCTACCGGGGCCGCGCTGGCGGGTCCAGACCACGGCGCGGCCGCCGCGGCTCCGGCTCCAGCACGGACAGTCGCGACTCTGCTGTGAGCGTCGCTGCAAGGAGCGAGTCCTCGCTGAGCGCGCGGGTGATGCGGGTGGCGGACGAGGTTGCCTCTCGGCTGGGCGCGTCTCTGCTCGGTGCGGCCGATGCGCTGGGCGGGCAGAGCACGAGGGTGAACAGCAGCGGCGGGTGGCTCGCGGGAGCGGGCAGCGACGCCGGGGCGGCAGCTGGCGGCCCAGACGCCGCCTGCCAGACGTCCGAGGAAGTGCCCGCTGCGCAGGAGCGATTCGAGCCCGGCTCTGCGGGCGGGAGGCGCGCAGGTGGGGGGCCCGGACCGGCTGCACGGGGCTCTCGCCACCGCCCCGGCAGGGCGGGCGCCGGCGTGCCCAGTCGCGCTCTGCCGAGCGCTGTGGAGCGGTCAGCGCTGGCTGCCGGAGGGGGCAGCTTCTCGCTGAGCCATCTGCATGGCAACACGTGGGCTGGCGGGGGTGGCGGCGCGGCGGAGCACCTGTACAGCAGCAGGGCTCGCCGCAGCGCAGGCAAGCCCGGGACGGAGGCCGAGGCCGAGGCCGGGACCGGGGCCGGTGGCGGGCGGGGGCGGAGAAGCAGCGCTAGCAGCGACGAGGGGCGGGCTGACGGCGCGTTTGCGGCGCTGTCTGCGCCTGGCAGCCCTGGTGGAGGCAGCGCAGGGTGGCGCGGCGCTGCAGCCGCCGGGGCGAGCGACGCCACGCTTGACGCCGCGACAGGGCTGGCGGGTGGCCGGCGATCGCGCCGCCCGCCCCTGCCCGGGGGCGGTAGGGCGCTCCCTGGCGGCGTCGACACCCGGGCGGTGGCGGACGCTGTGGTGAGGGCCCTGGCCGTTGCCGTTCGCGGGGCGGGGGAGGCACTGTCTCCGCCCAGGCGGGCCGACGGGTCGCCCCAGCCTGCCCAGCGACCGCTGGCCCGGTCGCCTGCTGAGCACGGCCGCCGAGCGTTGAGTCGGAGCCTTGGCAAGTCCTGGCGTGCCGGGATGGCGAGCACGGCCGACCCTGCCAGCGTGTCCGCCGCGTTCGGGGCCGGCGGCACTGCAGGACGCGCCGGGGAGGCGGACAGCGAAGAGTCGCCGCCTCGCCGCCGAGCCGCAGCGACTTCTCCGGCAACCCCCCCACGCCGCGGCCACACCCTGGACTTCGACCACGCCTCTGAGGCCCTCTCTGCGGAAGGCAGAGGGCGCTCCAGCAGGCGGCCGGCTGGCGGCGGGGCGACCCGGGACGACGACGAGGACGGCGATGGCGCGTGGACAGACGACGACGGCGACCAGCGCTACCGTGGGCCGGCGCATCGCGGTCTCAATGGTGCGGCCGGCAGCAGCCCCGAGGCCGCCGCGGACGGGGCCAAGGTGGCGGCTGCCCGCCTGGCGGCCGGCCTGTCGCTCGTGGACAGGGCCGAGCCGCACAGCAGCCTCAGCCTCAGCTTCGCGGACCGGGCGGAGTGGCAGGCGCGGCGGCGGAGGCGCGCGGCGGCTGAGGCGCGCGGAGAGGCCGCCGCATCCAGGTCGATGCTGCAGCTGGCCAGGTCGGCATCAAGCGCGAGTCAGTGGAACGTCATCCCCAGCACGCTCTCTGCAGCCAGCGCCCGAGCGCCGGGCAGCCGCGGCGGGCGGAGTCGCTCCGCTCCCAGGCAGTCCGCGGCCGAGCGGGAGGCCCGCGCGTTTGTCGTCGCCGGGACGGGCGCGGGCAGGGCCGCGGCCGCCCCCGTGCGCCCCATCGCGCAGCTGCATGCGGCGCAGGACGCGCCTGCGCAGCTAGACCAGGCGGACCGACCGCCCCTGCGCGGACCGGCGGGCATGCCGCTCCGCCTCCGCGTGCTGAGGCGCGGCATTCCTGCGGCCGGCGACGAGGCGTCGTCCCGGCCTGCTCCGCCCTCCGGCGCCGGCACCAGCGGCGGCGCCGCCGCGGGTGCCCCTGCATCTGCTGCTGCTTCTGGCGGCCAGCCCGCTGACGGGGCCGCCCCCTCTCAGGAGGCTGCGGCCTGGCCTCGCTTCGACGAGTCGTCCGCGCACCACCCCGCGTCGGCCGCCGCGCAGCCAGCGCCGCAAGTCGCCACGGGCCGCTCGGCGACCAGCAGCGCCTGGCGCTCTGCGTCGCTCGCGCCGTCGCTGCCTCGCCCAGCAGCGGGGGCGGCGGCAGCTGCCGCCGGCCGCTCCCCTTCGACCTCCGCGGCCGCCCTCGTGGACCTGTCTGTCTCCGGCGCAGGGCTCGCCGAGGAGGCCCCGGTGACGGGCCTTGGCTCGCGGAGCGTCGGCCTTGCCGGCCTGGCCCAGGCGGGGCCAGACGGGCGTGGCGGTGACAGCCACGGACAGCCCGGCCCCGCCCGCTCGGGCAGTCCTGGTACACACAGCGGGCAGACCGGCCCAGCGCCCGCCGCTGCCGTCGCTCGCACAGAGAGGGTTCCCGTGCTGCCCGGGGCGCTGGTGCGGCCTGTCGCGTCCAGGGCCGTTGCCGGGTCGAGCGCGCACGCAGCGGCAGGCGAGCGCCGCCCAACAGTATGCGGTCCGGCGGACCAGACCTCTGCCAGCCCCGCGCGCAGCGGCCCGCGGGCCGCGGAGGACGACAGCGTTGCAAGGCCTGCGCCTTCGCTTCCGGCTGGCGCCATGCACGGCGGCCGCCCGGGCCAGCTCGCTCCTGCGCCGATCCGGCCGGTTGGCCGGCTGAGCAGAGGCGGCGAGGTGGCAGCCTCGCCTCAGGCGCGGGTGTCTGGTTCGCAAGAGCCCTCGCTCGGCAGCGGGGTCTCGGAGCGCAGTGGCCGTATCTCTTCCTCGTCCACGACGCGCGAACCCGGCGCCGGAGCGCGCCAGGCGAAGAGGAGTTCCTCGCTGCGACGAGGGCCGGGCAGCGCGCGCTCCACCTCGCGCCGCCGCGCCGCGCTCGCGAAGGGGGCAGCGCAGGCCCAGTCGCCAGCGCGCCCAGACACCACCGCGGACCCGGCTGCACCCGGGGCGGAAGCGGCTGCGCCCGCCGCCCCCCCGCATGCCTATGAGCCACAGAGTTCGCCAGCGAGCCAACCAGGCCTCGCCACGGCCTCCATGGCGCAGCCTGCCGTCCCGCGGGCTCGCTCCCGCCCAGTATCCCGCCCCATCCGCTCGACAGCGGCCAGCAAGCAGGCGCGGGCGCGGGCAGGCGCTGGCTCTGCCAGCGACGCCGAGTTGGCGGCGGCCCGCGAGCGCGCCGGTATTGGCTCGCTTCCCGCGAGCAGCCGCGCCTCTGCGCTTGCCCAGCAGGATGCCGCCCCCCACTCGCTGCCCGCTGCAGCGTATTCGGCGCCCGTTGCGGTGGTGGGTGCCGCGCCGCTGAGCACGTCTCCAGATGGCGAGAAGCTGCTGGGGTCCTGCAGCGACTCGGCAGATTCGCCCAGCGAGTCGCATCGTTCGCCCAGCGAGGGAGGACGGTCGCCCAGCGACGGGCCTGCTTCACCAGCGGAATTTTCGGCCGCGTCGTCAACCGCCGGCCCTTGGCTGGCGAGCGCCGAGCCGAGCGTCAGCGCCGCGCTGCAGCCGCGGAGCGCAGGGCCGGCCAGCCCCAATCAGGGTCCCACCAGTGTTTCGCGGGACGAGGAGGGCGCGAACACGGGTCAGCAGAGCCGTCGCTTCCCCGTCCCCACCGGCAGCCGCGCATCGCACCGGTCAAGCAACGACGGCACACGCCGCTCCACCAGGGCCGCGCACCGCCTCAACGCGCCCCCCGCCTCCACCCCGGCCTCCTCGGCCTCGGCGGCCTCTGCCGACGACGAGCCCCCTGCCGACGCGCCCGTCCTGCAGCTCCGTAGAGCTCCGCCCTCGCCCCCTGGCCGGCGCGACCCCGCGCGTCCCGTGCGCGCGGCATCCTTCAGCGGCGCGCCCCTCCCCTCCGCCGTGCCCGCCAGAAGCGTTCCAGCGGCCCGCCATGCGGCGCTGTCACTGAGGGACCCGTTCTCCCACGCAGCGTCTGCGAGCGGCCGACCCGGCGCAGCCATTCCAGGCCTTGCACCCGCTGGATCGGGCGCCGCGGCGAAGAGGCTCTCGTCCCGAGCGCCGTCCCGCCGCCTCGCCCCTGAGACCGCTGCCGCACCGCCCCACGGCACAAGCGACGGCGCGGATGGTGTGGGCGCCCAGGCCTGCCCGGCGACGCGGCCCTCGCGCCGGCACAGCGCCCTAGCCAGCTCCAGGCACAGCGCCCTAGCCAGCTCCAGGCACAGCGCCCTAGCCAGCTCCAGGCACAGCCGGGGGGGCAACGACGCGGCGGGCGGGCCGGGCAGCGCCGCCTCGGACAGCCGATCGCGCCGCGAGCCCGATGGCAGCCCGCCCGGCAGCGCAGCGAGCTCACGCGGCGGAGCCCTCTCCTCGGGTGCCCCGGCCGCCTCCCGTCTGCCGCGCACAGGGGTGCCCTCCGGCCGCTCCGCTGCGCGCGGCCGCGGGCCGCCCCCGGTACAGGCTCCGGATCCGGCGCCGAGACCGTCCGATTCCCGCCCGCCTCCCGTGTCGGTCCCCAAGCCGGGCGCCTCGCCGGCTCTGCATCCGACGCTCTTCATCAGCTCTGCGGACCCTTCCTCCCCGATGGGATGGTCCATGCCGCGGTACGGTCAAGGCGCTGTCACGTCCATGCCGGGTTCCCAGGCCACGTCCGTGTTCGGCGACGGAGCCGCCGAACCCCCGGCGCATGCTGCTAGCGCCGACCCGGCTGCTTGGGTGTTGGGGAGCGCGCTGCACACGGCCCCGGCAGGCGCGGGAGTGCTTGGCAGGCGAGGACTTGGAGCAGTGGCCGCCGCCGCGGCCGCCGCCGCCGAGCCAGGCGCTGCGGCAGGAGCCCGCCCGGGCCACATGCGCCGAGTGGGCGCCTCGAACGCCCCCAGTCCCTCTGAGCCCTCCGTGCTGGCGTCGGCAGAGCAGAAGCGGGAGGGGTCTGCGCCGGCGCCGCGGCCCAGCCTGGCCCAGCTGGCGGCGGAGCGGGCCCGTCGGTCGTTGCGCACTGCTGGCTCCTCGTCCGGCAGCGAGGGCTCGGCCGGAAGCGCATGCGTCGGCAAGGGCGGCACGGGAAATGCTGCAAGCGGCGGAGCCAGCAGCCAGCCCGGACGCGGCGAGACCCCGTCGTCCTCGCGCCGGTCCCTGAGGCGCACTCCCTCGGAGGCAATGATGGCTCGCGCGGCCTCCCTCGAGCAGGCACGCAGGGCCCGCGAGGCACAGGCCCGCGACTCTGCGGGGAGCGGGGGCAGGTCGAGTCAAGGCAGGCGCACATCGTCCCGCGGCGCCTCGGTCGCATCCCCGCGCCCCGGTGGGCGTGTTGCCGCGGCTGGAGCGCAGCATCCAGAGGCGGAGGTGCGTCCTTCCAGCGGCAGAGCAGCAAGCCGCAAAGCGGTCCCCTCGCCGCCCGCCCCCCGCCGCAGCCACCACCACTCACGGAGCGCCGCGCTCCCCCCTCGCTCGTCGTCTTTCTCGCTGGGAACTGGGGTCAAGACGGCGCGCGAGGGTGATCGACTGAGCCGCCTTGCGTCGCTGGCGGCATCGGCCCGTCCGCCCAGGCAAGCGGGCATTGCCGGGGCACGCCGGGCGTCAGTCGGCGGGGGCGCGCGCAGCTTGCAGCGAGGCGCAGAGGCCGCTGCGGTTCGTGGCCCGCTTGAGCCCGACAGCCAGCGGGCTTTGCGCACGTCGGCGGGGGCGCCTGGGCTGCGCGAGGACAAGGCCCCTCGTGAGCAGGCGCAGTCTGCCTCCTCGGTGCGAGCCGCCAGCGCGCTGGGCAGAGCCCTGCGGTCCGCGGCGGCGGCCGACCGCCAGACTCTTGCTGCTGTGTCTGAGGCGGCAGCCTCGTTGCGCGGAGGAGCCGCGCGCCGCGGGGCCGGCCGGCGGGGGAGTGTTGGGGCTCGGTCCGCGGCCTCGGCAAAGCCACTGCTCCGTCGCCGGCGTCCAAGCGCCTCCTCGTCCACCAGCTCCAAGCAGCCGACGTCCAAGGCTTCCAGCGGGCGGTCCAGGGCGCGCAAGTCGCCCCCACGGTCTGGAGCGTCTGCGAGAAGGAGCGCTGGAAGCCGGGGCGGCAGCCGCCCCGTCGCCGGCCAGAGAAGCGGAGCCAGCAGTCGCGCCAGCAGCCGATCGAGCAGCCGGTCGGGTGGCAGCAGCAGTGCAGTTTCGAAGCTTGCGAAGCTCCGCTTGCTTGCGGCAGCCGACGCGGGCAGGGTTGCGTGATTCGCGAAGGCGTCATCAAATCCGGCTTGCGCTTCCCAGCTTCAGCTTCGACCACCACAGAGCCAACTGGCTCGACATCTCGTAGCGCCTCACGCAATGCACACATGTGCCAGAGTCGACGCGCAAGAGATCTGCGATTGCAGCTGGCAGCAGCAACGCTGCCAACCTTGGGTCGCCTGCGCCGACTCTGAACGCCTTCGAAGACGCCAGTCGCCAGCGGCGCAGGCTGCGGCAAGCAGCCGAACTCGAGGGCGTCGCACCGTGGGGAGAGCTTCGCCATCCCATTCCAGCGTCGCCCCCGGTGCACTCGAATGTGTGGTGGCACTTGCTGGGGAATTCGCGGAGCGCGCGAGACTCCGTGTTGCCTTGCGCAATGGCTGGCTGGAGGGAGCGGCGACGTGGACGCAGCCGACGCTTGAGCCTGGACAAGCTGGCCGACAACGTCTGCTTTTGGACCCAGCGCCTCTGTGTGCCAGCTGGGCAGCTGGGCTCCGGTTCCTCCGCTGTTTGCTGGCTTTGCTGCCTGGCGCGTCGAGGCCCAGAGCGGAGAGCCCTGTCCGTGAAGGCGTGGGGCTGCTGCCTGCCGGCGCTCGTCCCCAACACGGCGTTGCCAGCCAAGGCAGCCTCAGGGCGCCGCGTCGACACCGTGGCCGCCACGCATCGGGGAGCCGGCTGCAAGGCACCCCTCAGGCGAGCGCTGCCCACACAAACACCGCTCGCTGCTTCAGCCAATCGCGCCAACCTCCGAGGAGCCCCTGCCACTTTGCTGCCCCGCGCTGAAACCGAGCAAGTTGCAGGCGGGCCGCTCGTGCAGAGGCCAGCAAGGCCTTGGCACAAGCCCCGTCGAGCGAGTGCCTGTCGGCTGGCAGAGGCGCGCGCCGCAGCAGCAAAAGGTCTATCGACCCGAGCGCACTCGCCGCGACGAGCATGGCAGCCGCTGTCCCCGTGGGGCGCATCATGGCCAAGATGGCGGTTGTTGGCTTTCTCACGGGCGTAGGACTGGAGGTCTTCATGGTGGCAACGGGTTTTTGTGAGCAGGCGAATGACGATTCGCCGCCCTCCTCGCAACGATGCGCCGCCGAAGCGCCTCGCGCTCGCCAATGTCCCCGCTCTGTCCTACCCGCCACCCGTCGCCGCAGACGGTGTCGCCACGCGGAAGGAGGCAGAGAGGCGGGTGGAGGCTCGCGAGGCGCTCAAGGACATCCGCCAAACGCAGCGGCGGCGCTGGCGCGACGCCCTGGCAGACTCCGTTCGCGACCACGGCGGCGGAGACGACGCAGGTGCGGGTGATAGTAAGGGGGCCTCGCCAGCTGGCGCTCGCGACTGAGGCGGGCGAGGCAACGAGCCGCGGTTCGGGCCGGGGAGAGCGCTCACGCAAACACGAATACACGAAGCTAGCTGGAAGCCCTCCAGTGCGCAAGGCCAGGCGCGGTGAGCGGCCATCGCCTCAGCCTCTAAGGTTGTGCAGGCGCGCCTCGAGCTCCGAGACTGTGCTGGAGCCGGCGCCGCCGGCACCAGCCGAGGGAGGGGCTGCCATCCCCCCGTCCCCGCCTCCCGACGGTGGCGGAGCGCCCCCGCCCGACGGCGGGCGCGGTGGATCTCCACCACCTCCCATTGCAACCGGCGCAGCGGGTGCCGCCGACACGGCCGTCGCCGTGGGGACGGCGGGCGTGGCCCCTGTGAGCCCGAGGCTGAGCTCCGCCATCACCTGCGACACCAGCGCCTCGGCCTCCTCCTCGTCCTCGTCCGATTCCAGCGCGTCGTCGATCGCCTCGCTCATGACCTCGGACGTGTCCTCCATCACCTGGCTCTGGACGGCAAACTCCCGCGCAATCTTCGCCATCTGGGGCGCCTTGAGCGACTTGCCCATCTTCACCATGCTCTTGGTGGCGTTCTTCATGGCGTCCGCCATAGCTTGCGTGCTCGACATCGCCTGCGGGAGCGCCCGTGGAGCGGATGGGGGGCGTGGCGGGCAGGCAGTTTGCATTCGCGCGCGCGCGCCTGTGCGACACGCGCTTGGGACCGCCGTCCTCGCCCCCACAGGTCCGCCGAACGAGAATTCCGCCACTCAACTCCATAGCCGTGCTTGCCCGAGCCCGCAGCGCCACTCACAGTCATTTGCATGGACACTGTCTTGAGCTGGACCGACATGTTCAGGAACTTTTGCCCAAACTTCTTCGTTCGAGCGTACGACTTGGCGTGCATCTTCACCACCGTCTGCGGGGCGCGCCGAACAACAGTAGTGCTTGGGCGGCGGGTGGCGGCGGGCCGGCATGCGGCGGGCGCTCCCGGTAGCAGCTCGCGGACGTTTCGTGGAACACCGGAGTGGTCCGCTCGGCGGCTGGCGAGGCAGCGGCAGGCCCAGCGCCCCGCCTCGCACCCCCGCGCCCCCTTCCCCACGCGCGGGCATGTGCGCGGTTCCCAGCCGCAGCTTGTCCCGCACCATTTGCCCCTCCTTGGCGGCCTTGCGGATGTCCGTGGCGATCTTGGCCTGGTTCCGCTCCAGGTCGCGCTGCTCGCGCTCGAGCGAGCGGATGGCCCGCTTGAGCTCCTTCTGGTAGACCTTGAGCTGCTCCTTGGGGGTGAGCTTCGGCGGCGCGTTGCCCATGGTGGCCGCGGTTCGTGGCCGCTCGCCAGAGTGCCGCCAGCCGCGCCGCAATTCTGGAGCCGGCCGGTCGGCAGAGCAAATGGGGCGGGAGAGTTGAGGTCCGGCATCGCGCAACACAGCCGAGGTCTTTGGCTCGTCGGACTGAAGGCCTCGATGTCCGCCCAGGTCAGCGTCCCGCTGCTCACGGGCGGCGATGGTGAGCAGCTCTGGCCAGCGAGCCCCCGCTGCCCGTGCCTGGGTGCGCCTGCGCCAGGCGGCTGCGGCGCCTGGTTGCTGCCCCTTCCTGTTGCGCCCCGCAATCTCCCGCGCTCACGCTGCCCTTGTGGCCGGGTTGCGCCGCAGGTGCCGGCAAAGGCGGCGACGACGCCAGCGGCAAGACCAAGAACCAGCTGGGCACCATGTGAGCGCCACGCGCGACTGGGCCGCAGGCACACTGGTTGCTCGCACCAGCACCGCACCTCCCGCGGCCTCGAGTGCAACATGCTGTTGCGTGCGGCGCCGCGTCTCGGCTCAGCGGGCGACCTCCCGCCAACGGGCCTCTCCTGCCCGCCCCCCGCTCCCGGCCGCGCCCCCCTTGCAGCATCGGCGTGACTGTGCCGTGCCTGTGCTCTCTGTGGGGTGCCATCCTCTTCGCGCGACTGCCCTGGAGCGTGGGGCAGGCCGGCGTCATTGGCGCGCTGCTCACCTTTTCGCTCTCCGGGCTGACCGTCTTCCTGACCGTGCTCTCCATCGCGGCCGTGAGCACCTCGGGGAACATGCGAGCGGGCGGCGCGTATTTCCTCATTTCGCGCACGCTGGGCGTGGAGGCAGGCGGCTCCATTGGCCTGGTTTTCTTCGCGGCAAACAGCGTGGGCATCACCTTCTACCTCGTAGCCCTTGCGGAGGAGGTCGACTCGCTTGTGGGAGGCACCGGTGACCCGTGGATGATCAAGGCTTACGCGTCCGGCTCGCTGCTGCTGCTCTTGCTGGTGTCGATGGTCGGCGCATCGCTCTTCACGAAGCTCAACCTTGTTGTGCTGGCCGCCATGGTCATCTCCATCATCGCTGCCATCGTGTCCTTCCTCATGGGCACCGCTGAGTCGCCCGGCTACACCGGTCCCTCTCTGGACACTCTCAGCAACAACCTGCTCTTCGACTACGGCACGGACGACCAAGGCAAGCCGATGGACTTCTTCGCGGTCCTCATCATCGTCTTCCCGGCGATGACCGGGATCATGGCCGGCGCCAACATGTCCGGCGACCTCAAGAGCCCCGGGGAGTCCATCGGCAAGGGCACCCTCTGGGCCGTGTTCATCGCCATCACCGTGTACTTTTGCCTCATCGTCGTCATCGGGGCGTCGGTGGAGCGCGACACCCTCCAGAACAACCTCAACATCATGCAGGACGTGTGCTTCTGGTCCCCGCTCATCGCCATCGGGCTCATTGCGTCCACAGTCTCCTCCGCCCTCGGCAACCTCGTGGGCTCCGGCCGCATCCTGCAGGCTCTGGCCCGGGACGAGCTCTTCCCCTTCCTCTTCCCATTCAAGTGGGGCACCCAGAAGGGCGACGAGCCCATCCCCGCCACGCTCTTCGCCTGGGCCATCGCCCAGGCCTGCATCTTCATCGGCTCCCTTGACGCCGTGGCGGCCATCATTTCAGGGTTCTTCCTCCTCGTCTACTGGGCCGTCAACGCCTCCTGCCTCCTCATGCGCCTCGCCAGCGCCCCCAACTTCCGCCCCAAGTTCCGATTCTTCTCGTGGCACACCGCGCTCGCCGGGGCCATCGCCTGCCTCGTCCTGCTCTTCCTCTCCTCGGCCGTCTACGCCTCCGTCGCCGTCGTCGTCGTCTTCGGCCTCTTCATCTACGTCGGGTACACCGCCGACAACACCGACTGGGGCGACGTCACCCAGGCCCTCCTCTTCCACCAGGTCCGCAAGTACCTCCTCCGCCTCGACGAGCGCCGCCTGCACCCCAAGAACTGGCGCCCCTCCCTCCTGCTCTGCGTGCAAGACCCTTCCACCCGCGAGTCGCTCCACCTCATCGACTTCGCCAACAACCTCAAGAAGGGCGGGCTCTACGTCATCGGCCACGTCGTCCTCGGCGACCTCGGGGACGTCGGCGCCCGCCTGCGGCCCCTCCGCCACGCGTGGCTCGACTTCATCGAGACCGCCCGAATCAAGGCCTTCGCCGAGCTCACCGTGGCCCCCACCGCCCGCGTCGGGTACCAGAGCCTCGTCATGTGCTCCGGGCTCGGCGGCCTCAAGCCCAACACCGTGTGCCTCCCGCTGCCGCAGGACATCACCGGCGAGCTGTGCGCTGGCCACCGCCGCAGGCGCATCGCAGGGGCCGACGGCAAGGTTCGCCCCTCCCCCGACACCACGCCCGTCCGCGGTCTGGGTGGCTCCTCCGCCTTCAGCGGACCCGGGGGGTACGGCGTGCTGGGCGGCGCCTCCTCCGTCGGCGGCGGCAGCGCCG
This sequence comes from Cafeteria roenbergensis, assembly GCA_008330645.1. Taxonomy (NCBI): domain Eukaryota; class Bigyra; order Bicosoecida; family Cafeteriaceae; genus Cafeteria; species Cafeteria roenbergensis. Next base: position 217,957 of record VLTN01000058.1, read on the forward strand.
ACGCTGCCCCCAGCGGTCTCATCAACAGCTGGACCCACGGCCTCACCAAGAAGGCTGCAGCCCGCGCCGCCGCGATGGAGGCGCGCGTCGCCGCTGCCGCGGAGCGCGTCGCCGAGATGTCGCGCGGCGCCGCCGTCGACATGAAGGACAAGGACGACGCCGGGGGCGCCGCTCTCCTGGTGAGCGACGCGGACGCGCGCCGCGGGGGCGCCGTCCTCCGCTACCGGGGCGCAGTGGCGGCTGCGGCGGTTGCGGCGGCCACCGACGCTGCCGTCTCGTCGCCGCGTGCTGCCGCCGCTCCAGCCGCCACCGCTGCCGCCCCTGCGGCCGACGCCGCTGCCCGTGGCGGCCGCAGCCCCGTACCCAGTGATTCGTCAGGCAAGCCGAGCCCCGCACCGGGCGCGGCACGGCCCGCCCGCGGCGCCACGGGCACGTCGGGCGCGGCCAGCAGCATGGCCGGGCTGCCGGTGGTGGCCGGCGGGGGCGCGTCCACCTCCGGGCTGGAGCTGGGCCAGCTCGAGGCAGCGGCCCACACCGGCCGGCGCACCCCCACGGCGCCGGCCCACTCTGCCAAGCCCTCCGACCCCGCGCTGTCCGCCCGCAAGGCCAGCGGGGCGGCCGCATCCGCGGCCGCGCTGTCCGAGTCGGCGGACGCGGACGGCGATGCGGACGGCGACGACCCCGCGGCTGCCGCCGGCTCCCCCCGCCCGCATACCGGGGAGCCAGCCCGCAATGGCCGTCGTCCGTCTGGCGAGCGTGGCGAGGGCGAGGAGGACGGCGAGGAGGACGGCGATGGCGACAGCGACGAGGACGGCGCGGCAGCCCCCACGGCTGCCAACAGAGGCCTCGCCGCGGCCTTCGCTGCGGAGCGGCAGCGCTGGCGGGAGGCCACCGTGGCCACCGCCGACGAGGAGGCTCACGGGTCCGCCTCGGAGGCGCAGGAGCCGTCCGGGGCCGACGCCTCGGCCGCCCCCGCCGCGGGCTCCGCCACCCCGATGCGCGATGCCCAGGAGTACATGGACGTGGTTCGAGACTGCCTCTTCCTGGGGCGCAACGTGCTCCTCACGCGCTGGTTCGGGGAGCTGGACAAGGAGCTCATCGTCTCCTTCGCGGCCAACGCGCGGAAGGACCGTATCCGCTCCGAGGCCAAGCGCCTCCGCATCGACGTCTGGACGTCCAGCCGGCAGAGCGTTGACCCGCAGGGGGCCCTCCTCCTCTCCATGCAGCTGGCCGCCGTCCTCCACCGCACGGACGTGTGGGCCGCCCACACGGCGCTCCGCGTCGTCTCCATCGTGGAGTCCGCCGAGGAGGAGGCCGCCGAGTACGCGCGCCTCAGCAAGTTCGTGACCGACTACCGCTACGACGCGGACATCCGCGTTGTGCCGATGCTGGGCCGCCGCGCCCGCCCCATCGTGTCGGAGCTGCACTCGCGCAACCTCGCCCTCCCCGAGGCATCCCGAGTCGACATCATGGCGGACGCCTCATGCATCAACGAGGTGATTCGCCACCACTGCGAGCAGACCTGCGTCCTGTTCACGCCGCTCCCGGAGCCAGTGCCCCCCGCGCGCGGCGCCCTCCACCTCCCCGTCCAGCAGTCCACCACGAGCCTGAGCGCCAGCGCCTCGAGCGGCGCGGCCGGCCGCCCCATGACCGACGCCGCGTACCTGCAGTACATCGACCTCATGACCCGGGGCCTGCCCCCCACCGCCATCGTGGGATCCTCGGGCATGGCCCGATTCGTAACCACCGACCTCTGATGACTTGCCTTGATGCTGCCGGCACCGCCCCCGTCGGTTCCGGCTCCCCCTCGCTCCTCCCCGCTGGCTGCTCGCAAAACGGCCGTCGCTTACGCGGGACTGTGTTGGCGCCGAGCGCGACGGACAGCAACATTGCCCCGGGGCGGGGAGGGCGTGCGGTCGTGGCGCACTGGGTGTCACGCGGCGAGCGCGAGGCCTGTCCGCAGCTGGCCTCCAGCCAAGCGCGGACAGGGTCGCGGCCCCGCTGGCGCAGCGATTGCGCGGCGTTGGAGCCGCATGCTGTGAGATTTCCCCACTGCCAGCCTTTTCCCCACCCGCCCCTAGCAAACGCACGACTCTGTGTCCACGCAGCCGCGCGCGCCAGCGAGCCCACTCGCCACACGCCCGTGCCTGAAGTGCCCGGCGCCGGCGCCGCCGAGCGCGGCAAGCTCGGAAACCGCGTCCTGCGGCTCTGCAAGCGGAACGCGCCAGGCCATGGCCCTCGCCTCCCCCTCTCCCCATCGCGCGGCTCACACCTGCCCTCGACCCGCGGGGCGGGAGGTGCTAGCAAGAATTCCACCCAGGCCCTGTTTGGCACCGTTTCGACTCGCATAGGGGGCCGCTGGCCAGGCGCGACGCGGGTTGCGTTGGCGTTCAGTTGCCATGGCAGACTCCTCGACCCTGGTGCAGGCGCCCGACGGGCCGCGCATCATGTTCGTGGGCGTGGGCACCTTTGTTATGATCATCGTGGTCATCGTGGCGGCCATCATCATCGTGTCGGGCCGAGGGCTTCCGCAGCCAATGTGAGAACGGTGCAACGGCGAAGCATTCCGGCTGCGTCCGCCTGCGCGCTCGTGGCTTCGATGCGGGGTCGCAGCACCACCAGCATCGCTCCCTGCCTCCAAACGTGCATGGCCTCGTGCGCAGTGTGGCTTACGCGGGAGCTGCTGCGCTTGTGGCAGTTTCGTTTTTGTTTTTGCTCTTTGCCCCGCGGGAGCCGGCGTTCACAACGCCAGACGAGCAGCAGCGGCTGACCTCGGACTACTTTGCTGGCATCATTCTCATCACCATCCTGGCCTTGCTGTCCGTGCTCGGGTCCCTGGCGGGCGTGGTGGTGTACGGCT
>VLTN01000059.1:0-219308 GCA_008330645.1 Cafeteria roenbergensis
AGCAGCTTGCAGGGACGCTGGCTGGGTGGCTCGTCAGCGGTACGGAGGGAGCGGCTGAACCGGGGCATCAGCCAACACCGACAAGCGGAGGCCAGACGGTCGGCGGAGGTGCGGCTGCCGCCAGCGCGGCGGGAGCGGCGACCGAGATGACGACGGGCGGCGGCGGCGCAGCGGCAGCTAGTGCGGCTGCGCTCCAAGCGGCCAAGAGACATCTGATGCCGCACAGCCGAGAGCGGATGCGGCACAGGTCTACTCGGTCAGGCGAACGCCGGCGATCGGGTTGGCCAGGGACGGACCCGACGCGGACGCGGACGGCAACGACCCCAAACTGGAAGGGCATCTCGCTCAAAGAAACTCGTGATGCGGGCGCTGAAGCGCTCAGACCGCAGCGATGCGGACCAAGGAGGTGGGCGACATCCTGCTGCGATGCGAGAGGTCGCCAAGGGAGCCTACCGGGACTACGAGCGGGACAGCAAGGAGTACAAGGACGCCTGCACCGAGGCACGGTACTTCAGGCCGGACAAGGACTGCGTCGTGGGCAAGGAGGCCGACCTTCATGACGCCAGGGTGAAGAAGCGCTACCAGCTGGCGCACGTGTGGAGGTCGGACATCGCGGGGGCTGTCGAGGGCCTGGAAGAGCTGCGAGCCGAGATCGAGGCGCTGGCGCTGGAGGCGATGATGGAGCTCGGATCTGGCGACGAGCCGTCGGATGGGGCCTGCACAGCACGCTGCAGGGCCGAGGCGCTGGCCAAGGGCACGACGGAGAAGCGTGTCGCCAACATCGATGACCCGGCCATGTTTCCGCGTCATGAGCGACCTGGTCGCGTTCCGAGAGGCATGCGTGCCGGGAACACACTACTGGCTCCGCAACACGATGTGGGGACCCCGCGGGCTCACGGACGAGGAGTTCGCGGTGGTCACCCGCTACCGCATCGGAGCCTCCGAGTGGCCGACACGTGGTGCCGGACGGCGTGTCGATCAACTGCGCGTGCGTGCAGGGGGACACCACGGCGAGAGGCACCGTCCACATCGGCGGGGTCTCGGGCGTGGCACATCACCTGGCGCGTTGCCGCTGCGGCAAGGGCTCCACCATCCGGGCGCACAACGACGTCCGCGACGTCCTGCACGCGGCGGTGCGCTCGGCGGGACTACAGTCGGTGGTGGAGCCCTCCAGCTGGCAGGACGGGCAGACGCGCTTCGGGTCCCAGCCGGGGTCCAGCGAGGCCGCGCGCAAGCGACCGGACCTGCGGGTGCACGTCGACTTCGAGACCACCTGTCTCGTCGACGTGCAGATCACCTCGGCGGTAAGCAAGTCCTACGTGACGCAGGGCCTGCAGAGCATGGACGCCTTTCTCGAGCGCCGTGAGAATGACAAGATGAGGGAGTACAAGAAGAGCTCAGCTACAAAGGACAACTTGAGCTCCATTGTGCCCTTCGTCATCACGACCACGGGACGCATGGGACCGGCGGCCTTCGCCTTCCTCAAGAAGGTGGCGGACACGGCCTTCGGTGATCGGCCGAGGGAGCGTGCGCGCTGGGCCTTCCGCTGGCTGTCGAGGCTGAACGAGGTCATCGCCAAGGGACTGGCGACCCAGCTGATCGGACAGACGCAGTACCTGCGACAGCAGGTGGAGCGTTTGCGGTGAGCAGGGACGGCTGAGTGGCGACTCGAGGCAGTGTGATGGGAGGGAGCTGGGATTTGAGACTTGGGATTGTGGGCTTCGCGCGGTTTGTGACTCATCGGTGATGGAGTTGCTGGATTGGTGATTGGTGAGTCTGTGAATCGAGTGTGTGGTATGGTTACGCGAGTTTTCGACCCCCCCCAACGATGTTCATTTCATTTCAGGTCGGCGCTCCAGTCCAGCAGCAGCTCCACAGTATCCTTGTGGCCACGCTCTGCCGCCAGAATCAGCGCCGTCGAGCCGCCCTGCGATGCCACGTGTCCTCAGCGACCACGGCCCTCAAAGCACGCCACCATCGCCACTTGCAGCTTGCCCCTCTCAAGCCAGCCAACACCCCATGACATCGCCCCCATCGCCAACACGGTGCGTGGTCCGCCCGTGACGCCTGCACGCGGTCCGCGCCCGAAGGCAGCTGCCTCGCCTGACTCACCCCGGTCTTGGCCTCCAGGGCGGCGCCCCGGTCCAGCAGCAGCTCCACAGTGTCCTTGCAGCCACGCTCTGCCGCCCAGATCAGAGCCGTGCGGCCACCCTGCGATGCCGCATACCCCCAGCAACCACGGCCCTCAAGGCATGCCCCCATCGCCGACGCGGTCCACGGTCCGCCCGTGACGCCACGTGCAGTCCGCGCCCCAAGGCAGCAGCCTTTCCCGACTCACCCCAGTCTTGGCCTCCGGGTCGGCGCCCCTGTCTAGCAGCAGCTCCACAGTGTCCTTGTGGCCACGGCCAGCCGCCATGATCAGCGCCGTCGAGCCAAACTGCAACACCACGTGCCCTCAGCAGCCACAGGTGATCCGCAAAGCCACTGATGCCACCTTCGGCTAGACTCACAGCGGCAGCCAGCACACCATTTCATCGCCCCCATGGGCCACCGCGGTCCGCGGCCCGCCTGTGACGCCCGCGCGCGGTGCGCGCCCGAAGGCAGCAGCCTCGCCTGCCTCACCCCTGTCTTGGCCTTCAAGTTGGCGCCCCGGTCCAGCAGCAGCTCCACCGTGTCCTTGTGGCCACTCCATGCCGCCAGGACCAGCGCCGTCGAGCCATCCTGCGAGCCCACGTGTCGTCAGCGACCACAGCTCTCACGGCATGCCGTCAATGCCACCTCCCTCTTGCCACCCACGAGCAACCCAGCACCCCATGCATCGTCAACACGGTCCGCGGCCCGCCCGTGACGCCCACGCGCAGTCCGCCATCAAAACAGCAGCCTTGCCTGACTCACCCTGCCCTTGGCCTCCAGGCCAGCGCCCCTGTCCAGCAGCAGCTCCACAGTGTCCTCTTGGCCACGCTCCGCCGCCAGGATCAGCGCCATGCGACCATCCTGCGAGGCCACGTGTCCAAACCGACGTAAGCTCTCAAGGCATGCCACCAGCGCCATCTGCAGCTAATCCCCCACGAGCCACCCATGACACCGTTCCATCGCCACCGATGTCCGCGCGCCGCCCGTGACGGCCACGTGCAGTCCGCGCCCGAAGGCAGCAGCCTTGCCCGACACACCCCGGTCCTGGTCTCCAGGTCGGCACCCCGGTCCAGCAGCAGCTCCACCGTGTCCTTGTGGCCACGGCCAGCCGCCATGATCAGCGCCATGCGGCCACCCTGCGAGGCCACATGTCGTCAACATCCACGGTCCTCAAGGCATGCAACCAGCGACACCTGCAGCTTGACAGCCAGCAGCGCTCAGCACCCCATCATACCGCCCCCATCGTCAACGCGGTCAGTGGCCGGCCCGTGACGCCTGCACACGGTCCGCCCTCAAACCAGCTGACTCGTTTGACACACCCCGGCCCTGGCCCGAAGGTCGGCGCCCCGGTCCAGCAGCACCTCCAGCACGTCCTTGTGGCCACGCTCTGCCGCAATGACCAGCGCCGTCGAGCCATCCTGTGAGGCCACGTGTCCTAAACGACTTTTGCTCTCAAGGCAAGTCACCAATGCCACCTCTCGCTTGCCACCCAGCACCCCATGACACCGCCGCCATCGCCACCGCGGTCCGCGGCCCGCCTGTGACGCCCACGTGCAGTCCGCCATCAAAACAGGAGCCTTGCCTGACTCACCCTGTCCTTGGCCTCCATGTCGGCGCCCCTGTCCAGCAGCAGCTCCGCCATGTCCTTGCGGCCACGCCACGCCGCCATGATCAGCGCCGTCCGACCGCGCTGCGAGGTCACATGCCCTCCACAACCACAACCCTCTCGGCATACGATTGGCGACACCTGCAGCTAGCTGCCCACCGGCACCCGTGACGCAATGCTGCTGACCCGATCACCGTCGCGCCCCGGACTGTCCCGCATGTTTCCCCGCGCGGTCCGTGGAGCAGAAGCCTAACTGGCAGTACAAAGACAACTTGCTGGATGTATTGGACCTCATCCCCTCGTCAGCGAGCGGGGAGCATGCTAGAAGCCTCAGCGCTCACGGCTGCGACATTTTTGCAGTTCAACGGCGCGCCCGCATCGAGCAGCCTGCTGGCCTCGGCAGTGTTCCCGGCCATCGCCGCCTCCCAGAGCGCGCTTGCCATTGCATTTGCCTCCACAGCAGTTGTGGCCATGCTGTCCGAAGTGCGCGGTGGCGGGCGACCGCTGGTTGGGAGCTGTGGACCAGACCAGCAATGCTGCAGAGCCCGACAGCCTCATTTTTGTTCACTCAACTCAGGGCCCAGAGTTCAAAGAGGCGCAATCTCCGCGATGTCCTGCACGCGGCGGTGCGCTCGGCGGGGCTGCAGTCGGTGGTGGAGCCCTCCAGCTGGCAGGACGGGCAGACGCGCTTCGGGTCCCAGCCGGGGTCCAGCGAGGCCGCGCGCAAGCGACCGGACCTGCGGGTGCACGTCGACTTCGAGACCACCTGTCTCGTCGACGTGCAGATCACCTCGGCGGTGAGCAAGTCCTACGTGACGCAGGGCCTGCAGAGCATGGACGCCTTTCTCGAGCGCCGTGAGAATGACAAGATGAGGGAGTACAAGAAGAGCTCAGCTACAAAGGACAACATGAGCTCCATTGTGCCCTTCGTCATCACGACCACGGGACGCATGGGACCAGAGGCCTTCGCCTTCCTCAAGAAGGTGGCGGACACGGCCTTCGGTGACCGGCCGAGGGAGCGTGCGCGCTGGGCCTTTCGCTGGCTGTCGAGGCTGAACGAGGTCATCGCCAAGGGACTGGCGACCCAGCTGATCGGGCAGACGCAGTACCTGCGACAGCAGGTGGAGCGTATGCGGTGAGCAGGGGCGGCTGAGTGGCGACTCGTGGCAGCGTGATTGCAGGGATCTGGGACTTGGGACTTGGGATTGCGAGTTTCGCGCGGTTTGTGATTCATCGGTGATGGAGTTGCAGGATTGGTGTTCGATGAGTCTGTGACTCGAGTGTGTGGTATGGTGACGCGAGTTTTCGCTCCCCCCCCCCCCGATGATGCTGATATCCCCTCAAGAGGAGTGGCCGCCGCCCAAGGGCTCCAACGCACCGGTGCGAGTCCATGTGGGACTCACCAGCCAGAGCCCGCACCTGCCTCACGCACGCGCCCCTGGTTGGTTGTCTACGAATTCGACTCGGCACGATCGGCGCCCCCACATCAGGCATCCTCCTTGGCTTGGGCGGTGTTTCCCTTTTGCGGCGCCTCCCAAAGTGCCGCAACAGTGGCCTTTGCGTCTGCTGCAAGAGTGGCCATGTCCTTGGCGATGCGGGGCGGCAGCGTTGCAGGCGCTGTGCCGATTCGGCAACGTGGCAGTGCTCGCTGCTGTGGATTCGATCAAGCGCCAGGGGGCAGGCAAAGCGCAATCCCCGTTTCCCGGTGCCCGTTGCGGGACAGGGCTCGACGGTCTTGCGAGTCTCGGAGGCAAGAGCCGCCACGCATGCTTTGCGAGCATACTTGGGCGCCTTCAGTCGGCCTTGGGTCTGGCAGAGTACGGCGGCACAAGCTGGGACGTGACCGAGCGCAAAGCGCGCAGAAAGTCCCGCTCAAACTTGACGTCGGCAAAGCGCATCGCCGCCGCTCTTCCGCCCACCTGCATTGCGCAAAAGTCAAGTTCTTCGGGACGGGGAATCGAACCGGAGCCTGGTTCGGTGGCTCCCAGTCGAAGCAACGGCGAGGGGCCTTCAGCGCCGTCCTCCTCCAACGGCAAGTACGCAGCGGTTCCTTCTTGTGACGCGCACAGAACTGCGGCCAGGGCCTGGCCAAAGCCTGCGGGTGACCGTGCCCGGCACCCAGTGCGCCGCCCGTCTGCAGTTGGCACTACAATGTCAAGCCTGGGACCGCCAGAATCGTGCGCCACTGGAACGCAGCCGGCGGCCTGGCTCTCCACCACGGCGATTCCAAAGTGCTCGTTCCACATGCAGTGCAACCCAGCAGCGCCGAGCTCCAGCGCCTCGCAGAGCGAGCCAGGGCCCTCGAAAGGCGCGTTGATGCGCCACTGGACGCGGTCCGCGATGCCCAGGGCTTTCGCCTCCGCCTTGAGAGCGTCAACCCGCCGCTGGTCCTGTGCGTTGCGGGCGCCACCCACCAGGACAAGCCTCATCTCGCCAGCCCACGGCTTGCAGGCCAGCCCCCGTGCTGCTTCAGCAAACGCCCTGAGCTGGAGCGAATGGTCCTTCTCTGGCCGGAACTGGCCCACGCTCACGACCCATGGCAGCCTTTGGGCCTTGGCCGGAAGAGCCCGGCGGGCTGGTCGGAGCGGGAGCATCGCCATTGCCTCTGAGTTGCACGGCGGGAAGACAACCTGGATGTCCGCACTGGCGAGGTCATCGGTCCCGAAGAGCGCGTCCCACGCGCTAGCTAGGCCAGTCAAGGGCAAACGCGCAGCGCCGGCGGCCGCACCCCCCTCCGCACCGCTGTCGTCGCTTCTGCGAATGGCCCCGCCCCAGAGCTCGCTGAGGTGGCCCGCGGTCCAGGACGAGTTGGCCATGACCACGTCGCAGAAGGCGCCGCAGCGGGCGTAGGCAGCCGCAAAGACTCGATAGTACGCAAGCTTCAGCCAGGTCCTGACGGGAGACGCGGCCGCGTGCCTGTTGTTGTGCGCAGCTCGGCCCTCGGCAACCACTCGCGTCATCTCCGGGGTGATCACGGGGTAGTGAGTGTAGCAGGCCACAGTTGCACCACTCAGCAGCGCCGCGACGGGGTATCCAAATGGCGCTCCCATGGTGTCGACGAAGACCGTGGGGGGGCAGCGCACCACGCACTCGGCCGTGCAGAGCATCCCGCCCAGGCTCTGACCCAGCATCGTCAGCGCCGGATAAAGGCCTGGGTCGAGCAGCCAACGAGTGGAAAAGAAGACCATTTCCACGCTGCTGCCCGACAGGTCGATGCCGAAGCGAGACTTGGCCTTTGCAAGCAGTGCGTCCTGTCCCACGTCGGAGTCGCCGCTGTAGATGACGACTCGCGCGGGGGATCTGCGCCGTCGCAAGTCATCGTCGACGGCCTTGACCGCGAGCCACAGGACTCGCTCCCCGCCTCCCCCTCCGTTGCTGCGGGTCGGACGATCGGCGGCAAAGCCAGGAAGCAGCAACCGTGGGTGGGGAGGAACGGTTGGGGGGGGGGGGGGCCATGGTCGGCCGAGCAGTTCAGCGCGGACCAAGGAGCAGCAAACACGCGTCACATGGGATGCGCGTGCAGCAAAACAGCTGTGCCGGCCACCTCACCTGTTCGGGTGGAAAAAGGCAACGACTGGGCGGCCGCTGCAAGCCTTGAGCGTGCGAATCGCGAGGGCCGCCAACGTGGCGGTGCTCAGAACTGCCATCACGCCGAGGCAGGTTGCCCAGCCCGACCAAAACAAGGTCCACCACCAGAAGGGCAGGTCGGCATCCGGCCCCTGGGATCCGTTGCCTCCCATTGCAGGCGCCCTCGCCCGCTGCAACGGTGGCTTCCACCAGGACTGGCGGCGCCGCGCTTCTCCGTTGCTGCTCGCCGCTTTGCCAGCTCTGCCGCTCACCGCGGTGCCGCGCCCACGGCAGCCAGCTCTTGCGGAGGGCGCCTTCGGCGGAGCAGTCCACCCCAGCTGCACCAACCCTGCCTCCACGCCGGGCCCCGCCTGCTAGTTGCGGCGCAGCAGCGTTGCGCCCTTCTTGCGGCACGCAATGGAGCGCAACTGTCCGCAATTGCCAAAATCGTGGCAAGTGTCGCGCCCCGAGGCCGTGGTCCCGCCGTCGGTGCGCGATGTGAAGTCCTCCTTGCGCGGAGTGTTTCGAAGCCGAGCTGGGTCATCGCCAGCCCGGGCTGCCCGCGACAGAGGCAGCTCGAGGCTTCGAGTCGCGACGGACAGCGAGGTTGGCCTGAAGCCGCTTGCCGGTGGCGGCCGTGCGCGGCGAGCGTTGGGCCCGGTGGCCCCCGCCCCGCCTGTGACGCCCATACGCGGTGCCACGACCGCAGCTAGAGCTCGCGCGACCGCAGCCAGGGGGCAGCCGGCGGGGAGGCAGGCACCCGTTGGGCAGGCGGCTGCCGAGGGTCACAAGCCAGCGCCAGGTGCCCCGCCCACCGGCAAGCGGAGGCGCCGTCGACGTGGGGCGTCTCGAGGCCCGGTCCGGAAGCCTGTGTTTGCTGCTCGCACCGCTTCGTCTTCGGCCGCGGTGTCCGCCGCAGCCACGGCGGCGCGTCCCCCCCGAGTGTACTTCGGATACTGCAGCGTGCCCGGAGAGAGCCGCGAGGCGCGGCGGCGCAGCGGGGACTGCGCGACGGACAGAGTCGTTGTGGTGGACAACTTCTGTGGGCAGCGGTTCCAGACCCTGGCGCTGCTTGTGGACGGGCACGGCTTCCAAGGCGCGGCCGCGGCCGACGCCGTGGCGGCGGCACTGCCTGAGCTGCTCTCGGAGACTTCGACCCGGGTGCCCCGCCGGGCCCGGGCTCGTCGCTCTACGCGTCCCATGGGTCATGCGTCCGTGTCGGCGGGCGCAGCGGGGTCGGCGGGGGCCGGCGGCGGCCTGAGCGCCAGCGTCGGGGGCAAGTCTGGCTCGTCGAGCCCAGCACTGGCGGGCACGATGGCGATGCGGTCGCTCAGCAGCGGATTCGACTCCGCGGGGTCGCTACAGGGACCACCTGGGAGGCGTGGCCTGGGCGCTGCGGGCGGAAACGGCTCGCTTGGGACGCTGGCTCGTGGGGCGCGTCCGAGCCCGTCAGCTCTGCTTCTGGCGGCCAGCGCCCCCGTGTTGCCCTCGGCTGAGTGGCCCGACTCGCTGCCTCTCTCGCCATCCCCTGGCGCCGCGCTGGGGAGCCTTCACAGGGCCGGGTGGGACAGGCCCGCTGAGCGGTCCGCGCTAGGAGGGACGCAGGGCTCGCCGGGCGGCCGGGGAGGGACCGAGCGGTCCCGACTGGCAGCGTCGCTTCAGTGGGCCGGCCGCGCCTCCGGGCTTCAGCTGGCGCCGCTCGCGTCCCTCGGCGACCGTGCCGCCGGGCTCGAGCGGCGGGCCGCTGCCACCATGCGCCTGGCCTTCGAGCAGGCCCACGCCTCGCTGGCGCGGGCGGACAGGGAGGGCGAATCTGACTGCAGCTTCAGCGGCGTGTCTGCGCTGGCGGTCATCGTGCGCGGCGGCCTGCTCATCGCCGCCCACACCGGGCTCTGCAGGGCCGTGGTGGGCCACGCGCTTCCGGCCGCGCTGGCCAGTCGCACGGCGCAGCTCGCGCTGTCCCGCTCGGACGTGAGGACGGCCGCCGCGGGGGGCGCGGGGGCCGCTGGGCCGGCGTCACAGTCGCTGCTGCCCGGGGAGGTCCAGGTTATGCCAGACGGCGACGCGCAGCTGTGGGAGCGGCAGGGCTCGAGGGACTTGGCTCCGTTCGACGGCTTCCCGCGGCTGCCTTCCGAGCTCCGGCGTGTGGTTCGAGAGACGGACCTGCGCGACTGGGATGCCGCCGCCCTCGCAGCGGCGGGGGGGGCAGCGGCGGCGGCGGGCGGCAGCCCGGAGCTCGCCCGCGGCCCGGCGACACCCCTGGCTGCGGCTTCGCGCAGCGGCACACAAGGCGGGGGTGGGACTGTGCCCCTCCTGCCCCCCTCGGCCGGATCGTCTCACCGCGACGGGGAGTCTGGCGCGGGCGCGCGCTCCAGCGGCAGGCCGGCCACGTCCGCGTCGGCGAGCGGCGCGGCCGCCCGAGAACGGGCCGCTGCGGCGTCCGGCGGCTCGCTCGAGGCGGGCACTCGCCTTGCGGCGGCGCCCCTCACGCTGGACCACCGACCGGACCGGCCCGACGAGATGGTTCGGGTGCAGGCGCTGGGAGCGCGTGTGGAGTACTTCCGGTACGCAGACGGGACGCTCGGCCAGCTTCCGCGGCTCTTCGCCGACCAGGCGGAGGGCCCAGGCCTGCCGCTCAGTCGCGGCATCGGCTTCTGCGACCCGCTGGCGGCCAAGGCCGGGGTGGTCCCGGAGCCCGAGGTGAGCATGCGGCGGCTCACGAGGGCGGACCGCTTCGTGGTCCTGGGGTCCGACGGCCTGTGGGCGTCCCTCAGCGCGGCCGAAGCCGTTGCGGTGGTCGAACAAGTCGCCGGGTCAGTCATGTGGGGCGGGTCGGTCGGCGCCGACGAGGAGGAGGGCGGCGCAGAGGCCCGGGAAGCCGCCGAGCGTGCCGCTGCGGCCTCCGGCCCGGGCGGCCGCCCGCGGCTGCCTCCGTTGTCGGACGCTGCCTCCGCCGTCCATGTGTCTCCGGCGCCCATCGGGGGCGAGTCTGTTGCATGGGCCGCAGCCGACGGGGGGCCCGTCACAGGCATGGGCGGCGGCGCCTCGGCTGGCGCAGTCCCGGCACGAGGCTGCAGCGAGGCCAAGCAGGGCGAGCCCGGCACGGGCACCTGGCTTGCCGCCGACTGGGACCTGGCGGAACTGCTCTTGCCCGAGCCGGTGCGCCTGGCGAGGCAGCTGCGCCTCCGCCGGCTTGCCGCCGCTGCGGCCGAGGCCCTCTGCGCCGCCTCGCTCGAGAACGACCGCATGCGCCGCGACCGGCGGGGCAGGCGGGACGACGTCACAGCCATTGTGCTGTGGCTCGACCACCCGCCCAAAGCACCGTGACCCCGCATCTCCCGGCCGACGCGTCGCAAGAGAGTTTGCAGCGCGATTGCGTGTCGTGCGGCGCGTGGTGCAAAAAGACGGACGATTCCCCTCGGCACCTCCTCACCGTGGCTGGCCCCACCCGGCGACGTACAGCGATGCGCTAGCCACCGCTCACAGAAGCAGCGGGCAAGCCACGCCGGGCCGCCGGCACTCCGTCCACACACAAACACGCGCGCGCACAGAAAACACGAACACACGCAAAAGAGGCGCTTGAAGGCACGAACGCACACAGTCTCGAAGGCGGAACAGGAGCCTGCCCGCAGCTGGTCGTCATTGCAACTCGGCAAGCACGTGACGCGGCCCAGATGCTGTGGTCAAGGGGACGCAGCGCCGAGCAACGCACGCCCCGGCTACATCATCGAGTACGTGGGGAAGGGGCAGTCGGCCACTGCGGTGGCCAGCTTGTTCGCCTTGCTCTCTGGCGGGTCGGAGCAGCACCCCGCACACCGGCAGAGCCGCTCCTGCTGCCACGTCTTGACATCGCTGCTTGCCAGCGCGCCGATGAGGTCGGGAGCGGCCGACTGGCAACGGTCAAAGGCGGAGAACTGAGCCCCCGAATCCTTGTCCTGGGTGAAGGGCACGCCGTCGCCCGCTGCCGGCGAGAGCGCGGAGCACCGCGTGGCTTCAGGCAGCGCCTGCACTGACAGCTGGAGCCTGCCCTGGCACGTCTTGCACAGCAGGTCGGCCGTCGTGCGGTCGGCAGGGTCGTGCTCGCAGCGCTGCAGTGGCAGAGCGGACACGGGAAGCATCAGCGAGCCCACGTCCACGCCGCCGCCGATGCGCGGCTCACGCCACACACCCGACTCGAGCGACGCTGACTCTTGCGCAACCACCCACTCTCGCAGTGGATCGATCGCGCCGTCCTCCCCGGCCTCCCCGGCATCCGCGGCCGCCTCCTTCGGCTTCTCCGCAGTCTTGCAGCAGCCCATCGAGGCGCACGCCAGCCCCTTGGTCTGGGCGCACAACGCGCGCTGTTCCGCATCGGACAGAGGGCCGTTCGTCCGGGCGTCCTTGTCGTCGCTCTTGTCCTGCCAACTCGCGCTGCACCGCCAAATTGCGTCGGAGAGGCACAGCTCGGAACAAAAGCTGTTCTTGCAGGTTTCTGAGAAGGACTTGCAAGCCTCGCCGCCAGGAAAGCCCTTGGCCTCCGCCCCGCCGCAGTCCATGCACATCTTGTCCGCGTGCCCGAAGCAGGCGCCGCCTTCAGGGACGAGCGACGGCTGCGGCAGGCGCACCCAACAAAAACAAAGCAAAAAAGCAGCAACGCGGCAAGCTGGGGGGTGGGGGAAACTGGGGAGCAAGTGTTGCGGCCATCTCCGTGCTCCCCTCTCGCGCGAGGCAGAACGGTGTGCGCCCGCGCGCCGCTTAGAACGCATCGGGCCAGACGAGTGCCAGCCCTCCAGCCGTTGCTCACGGCTGCAGCCGCGACAGCCCGGGAACCGGCGTGCAAAAACCTCTGGTCCGCCCCTGCGCGCAAGCCTGGCCGGGCGCCCAACGCGGGCACGGCCAAAAAGGCGCAGGCCGCGGCTGCCAACACAGCAGCCGGGTGCAAGCCCATGCCGCAAGGCCGCCGCATCGCGCGGTGCGCGCCTTGGGCTGGGCGTCGACACTCTGCGGCTTGTTGCCGTTCTGCCCGGCTCTGCACGGGTTGTTGAGCAGCGTCGATGCCCTCTGTCAACCCGGCAAACACAGGACCGGCGAGGCGACGTTTGCCCCTGCCTGGAGCGTGCCGAAGCGGGGCACACGGAGCAAGGCCCTGGCAGCCCTCGACTGTGCAGCGCGGAGCCCCAACGGAGGGCGCACGGCGTCTCGGGGCCGCCGTGGGCGAGCGCCAAGCGCATGCGATGCGCGTTTCGGCAGAGGGCGGCGCAACCGCGCCGCCCGGCACCCTGGGCTTGCCACCGCCCTGGAAGCATCGCCGCCGTCCTCGTCGCTGCGCTACTTGTCGACTCTGCTCGCGCTGTCTGCCCGCTGGGCTGCAGCGGACACGGGCTGTGCAAAACACAGGACGTTTGCGAGTGCTTTGAGGGCTACGTTGGCTTCGCCTGCTCCCAGAGTGAGGCGCTGCACGCCCCTGTACTTCCAAAGCTTGCCCTGTGCGGAGCACGGGGGAGGGGGCGGATGGTGGCGAAGGCAGAGAGCAGGGTCGCCAGAGCGCGTCGGCCTGAATTCTGCAAGCCGTGGAGCCCCTCGGAGGGCGCGCTCGGTGTGGAAAGGGGCTTGCGAGCCGCGTGGCTGCTTCGCGTGCAAGCTGCTGCTAGCAACCAAGTTTTCTGCTGCTGCTGCTTTCTGCTGTTGTTTGGGGCTCTCGCAGGAACTTGCCCCGTTGGCACGGCTTGGGTCGGCAAAGCTCGCAGCGTCGGAGGCCTGGGGCTGGACGCCCACGGCCAGGCGGAATGCTCCAATGCCGGCGCGTGTGACAGGCAGTCGGGAAGCTGTGTGTGCGCACCGGGGCGGACAGGTGCGGCGTGCGAGCGGGTCGGCTGCCCGCAGAGCGTCCTTTCGGGCGCCCCGTGCTCCGGACTTGGCAAATGCCTGCCCCTCTCAGACCTAGGCAGACTCTTTGGCATCGACGGCGACCCCTCGGTTCGAGGGGACGGAGCCGGACCGACGTATGCGGTGTCGCCCAGCGGGGTGTGGGACGCGGAAACCCTCAACGCTTGCCTCTGCGACGGCGGCTTTGGGGCTGCCGACTGCTCTGTCGCCCTGTGCCCCAAAGGCCCCAACCCGTACACAACAGGAAAGCAGCGAAGGGCATTTCGCTTCGCCATTGACCTGAACGGGGCGACCCCGGTCCCGGACACTTTCCAAACTGCGACGCTCCGCTTTTTGGGCAGCGAAACCCACGGGCTCGACCTCGGTCTCCTCGGGGCGCTCACAGACGCCGAGTGCGCTGCGTGGGCAGCGACTCACCCCTTTGTTGGCGAGGCTGCCTGCGCCGTGTCTGTGTCCAACGTGGACGAGTACCAGCTTGACCTCCGGCTGGGTTGGGAAACTTCCAGAAAGCCTCACAACAACTTTTTCGACCACGATGGAAACCCGCCGCTTGCATGGTTCAGCTGCAACGCGCGACACGTCAGCGACGCGGCCGTTGCATGCTCAGTTGCCGATTTGGATGTCACTTCCGCCATGGTCTATGCCGCGAACGGGGACACCGGCTTTTCGATCGTGTTCGAGGTGGTGGATGACACGTCGAACCCAAACACCTACAAGGTCACTGTGGCCACCACCACATACGGCCCCTTCCCGATGAGCACCGCGCCTGCTGCGATCGGCACCATGCCCAGCGCCACCGTGGCTTGGACTGTGCTGTGGGGCCACAAGGCGGGCGCGCAGTGGCACGTCTCCAGCACGAACGAAGTGACGCCCCCAGGGCTCGAAGAGCACCGCGCATGCGGCGGTGTTGGCCGATGCGACGTCTTTTCCGGAGTGTGCACTTGCCCCTACGGTGCCGAAGGCCCGTCGTGCGGAAAACTCTTCACGACCGACGAGACGATCAACGACGCGCTTCCGGTGTCAGTCCTCACTGCTGACTCGCTGCAGTATGCTGGAGATATTCTGCAGATGCGGGCGAAGCGATCGCGGTCATCAGACTTCAACTTCATCTCCGTCTCGGAAGCTGCCAACGCGCCGCTGATGGTGCTCTCGGGCGACGGCCACTTACGCTCCCGGTCCATTCAGGGCGACATGGGAGCCACTGTGCTGTCCGGGGGGCTGTTCGTCGGGGGAGGGGGAGGCACCATTCTCTCGGGCGGGCTGAACGTGGTCGAGGGCCACGTGTCGGCAGCGCACACCACCTTCAACGAGGATGTATTGTCCGCGCACAGCCACGAGGCCACCTTCCAGAACGCGCTGCTCAAGCTTTCGGCAGACAGGGCTGCCTCGGACGCGTTCAGAATCATCGACGTCGTCGTGGACCGCAGCGGCGCCGCAACGCGGCTCATGCAGCTGCTTGGAAACGGCCAGCTGGAGGTGGTGTCGGGGCCGCTGGTGGCGTCTTCGGCTGAGGGGGCCTGGGTCACCGGCACTGGTGGGCTGCATGTCACAGCGGGGGGAGCAACTCTGCAGGCTGGAACCACCATTGAGTCCACAGACGCGACCGCGTCGGCACTCTCCGTCGGAATGGCGCATCCGACGTTCACTGGCACCGGAATCAACGTAGTGGCAACGCAAGCTGCCCAGGCCACGTTCAAGTTTGCCGAAGTGACGGCCTCAGGCACCGCTCAGGCCGTCTTAACTCATCACGGAGACGGGCGCTTGCAGGTCCACCGGGGCGGGATCGAGACCACAGGTGGGCTCACGGTCACGACGGGCGGAATCGCCGTGGCGGCAGGACTGTCCGAGTTCGACTCCGGGATCGATGTCACTGGCGGTGGCATGACCGTGTCGTCAGGCGGGTTGGCAGTGTCGACAGGAGGCACTGTGCTTGCGAATGCTGACCTTGCCAACGCACACGTCCTTCGATCGTCTGCCACCGCGCTCACTGCCGGGCATCGCGTTGTGTCGGTCGAAAGCGACACCAAGGCAACGACGTCTGCTGACCATGCGCTCTTGTGGGCAGGCTCGCAAGATGGGGCGGGCGTGATGACCGAGCGACTCAAGCTCACCGCTGCTGGAGTCCTCTCAGTCACGGGGCACATTCACCTGTCGGCTAAGCGTCCTTCGGTGGTAGCCACTTCCGACGTGTCGCTGACGGGCGCGCAATGTGGCGCCGTCGTGGCCGCTGGCTCCGCCGCCGCAGGTGCAGCGCCAATCGTCGTCACCCTTCCTCAGCAGCTTGGAACTGAGGCCGCAGGCTGCTTCGTCACAGTGGTCGTGGCGGAGACGGCGCGCGAGGTGCAAATTCGCAACGGCCAGACCATCGGGGCGCTCTACGGCAAGTGGCCGTACTTCGAAGGCGGCACCTACAAGCAGGGCTCGATCCAAACGACCGGCTTCCTGACCTCGGGCGGGGGAACCGGCATTGCACTCGGAATTCCGACTGGTGCCGACTCGTTCCTCGCAACCGTCACGCTTTCGGCCATTACGGGCTTGCCACTTGGCAGCAACGTGTGGTACGTGACCGAGGGGCACGGTCCCTGGGCGAGCACGGCGTTTTGAGTTGGCGCGAGCGGGGCGGCCGGCGCAAGTTCGCCGCCAGCGCGGGCGCAGTGCTGCACACAACCCAACGCACGGCCACTCGCTGAAGCACACACCGCTGCTGAAGCGCCTGACACAAGCGAGCGGGCCCGGTCGGAGCCGTCCGGCCGGCAGAGCCGTGCTCGACATTCCGCCAGCGCGTCTCACCACAGCCAGGAATCGCGAAGCTTGCCTCTGCTGCAGTCTTTGCCCCGGGGCGCGGGCCGATACCGCGCGGCAGTGCGGCAATGGATGCCGAGGTGTGGGTGGAGGCGGCCGCTCAGTTCGCAAGCGGAGCCGAGTGGAGTCGCATGGTTGAGGAATTCCTGGACAGCAAGTGCGCCGCGTTCGCGGGAGCCGATGCTGCTCTCAGTTCTGGCTCCGGCGCGGACCACAGCTTGTACGAGAGCTACTCGGCGTTTTGCAACCTGCGCGAGACTCTCGTCGCCACGATGGCGGCAGAAGTCGGAGCTGACCCGGCGAGACTCGGGACGCAGCTGCAAGCGCACCTGAGGACGGCGAGCGGCGCCGGCAGTGCGCTCCCCCGGGACCAGCTCGCAACCCTGTTTCAGTACGACACGGCGGCTCACGCGGGGGAGACGGATTTTCATGCATTTTGCCGCTCGATGGCCGCGCGGGCTGCGGCGCTCTCCGGCGCCGCGCCGCAGGCCCCCGCGTCTCCCCAGACCGGCACCGCCCGTGCTCCCGGCACCCCGGCTCCCCCTTTGCCAGCACCTTCCGCTGGCGGGGAGCCCGCGACTGATCACCTCGTGGCCCTCGCGCTCAGCACTGCAGACCCGGACGCGGTTGCCGCCGTGGCGGCCCAGGCGCTGAGCGACACGGCCGCATCCCCGGAGCTTCGCCGCTGGGCAGCGGCTGCTGTGCGTCACGCCAACGCTGGCGACCGCGTGGCCGCGGCCTGGGGCGAGCAGGACGAGGCGTTGCTCCGGGCCCTTGCGACTGACGAGGCGGAGAGTCGGCGCGAGGTGAAGGAGGCCCGCGATGCGCTGGAGCTGGCCAGCGCATGGGCCGCCAACGCCGCAGCACGCGCGCCCTCTGCAGCGACGCCGGCTCGGGAGCACGGCCGACCCGTCCCTGGGGCGGCCGTGGCGCAGCAGGACCAGGAGCACCTAACGCCGCTCCGTCGAGCCCCACCGCAGGCAGGTCCCGGAGGCGGGGATGGCGGGTTCGCTTGGTGGTCGGGCGTTTGGCAAGATGACGACGGCACGAGCCCTGCGTCGCGGGCTGCAGCGCTCGCAGCCGAGCTCGTGTGGACGACACACGCGGCCATGGTGACCGCGGACACTGTAGCAGCGTGCCGCGGCCGCAGCCTTGCAAGGGCCAGCGCATTGGAGGCAGCATCCTACGCCCAAGCGGGCGCGGGCTTGGGTCGCGTCGCGGGGGTGCCGACGCGCGACTCAGTCGTGTCTGCCAACTCCGCGATTCTAGTTGCCATGAGCGACGCGATGCACAAGGCGCGAGCCAGCGAGGGGGCGATGCCTCGCGACGGGGCGGGGGAGCTGGAGGAGTCAGACTCTGCTGCGCAAGCGGCAATGGAGACTGGCGGAAGCCTCGCGGCAGCCCTGGACTCGCTTGGGCCTGACGCCTTCACCCCCTCTGGCCGCGGGCAGCCCTCGCTTGCGGACGACATTCTGGACTGGGCACTTGCCGAGCGGGATTCGGCACTGCTGCAGCGTCGCGTAGCCGTGCTCCTCGATGCTATGGAGTCGCTCAATCAAGTCCTTCGCGCGTCCGGAGACGTTCCAGGAGGCGCGGTCCTGGTGTTGGACCCGGAGCTGCTTCGAGACAGCGCGACTGGCGACTCTGATTGTGATGGCGCGCTCGCCGGACCCGCTGCCCTTCCAGAGGCGCAACGTCCTGTGGCCAGCGGGACACCTTCGCCCCGGCGCCTGCCGCCCCTCTCGAGACCGCCGGCGGCTGGCAATCTTCGCGGTGGGGACAGGCTTGCTGACCAGGAGCAGCGCCTCCCGGCCGTTGAGGAGGGGGCAGAGCCACCCACGACGCTGCTGCCGCTGGCCTCCGGCCCGCAGTGGCCAGGCGCGCGCGCAGGGCGGCTGGCCGACCTTGCGTCCAGGCCGCCCGCGGAGCCCGCCGCTGGGCCTGTGAGTAGCAGCCCCGCCTTGGGGCCGGTCCGGTTGCCCGGTCTCGCTCTCCCACCCAGCCGTGACGGAGAGCAGGGTGCGGCAAGCACAGCCCTGCCCACTGAGAGGGAAGTGAGTGGTGCTGAGGCACAGCCTGCTTCAGGAGGCCTGCAATCTGACCGGCAGCGTTCCGGAGGCGAGGCTGGCCACGCCCCGCAGGCGGGCAGGGGCCAGGCGCACGCAGGTGGCGGGCCGGGGGTTCGGCAGGTCCCGCCGGAGCCTTCTCGCTCGGCTGAAGTCAGCACGTCGGTTAGTGGATCCCCAGCAGGTCGACGGGACTCGCCGGCCAATGACTCGATGGGCAAGCCCCGAACCGGTCCGGTAGCAAGCGCTTCGATGAGCCCAACTGCCGTGCCCGCCAAGCGCGCCGGCTCGCGGCCCGTGCTTTCAGCGGAGCCCGCTCTCAGCCCGCCGGGGCAGGGCACTACCGAGCCGCAGGTAGGCTCTGGCGATTGCTCGGAAGGTTTGGCACCCGACGGGGAGTGCGAAAACGACGGCACTCTGGCGAGTTTCGCTGGGCCAATCCATGATGCGGCGTCGCCTGCGCTGAGCGGCGCCCCCCCAGTCGAGCACGGAGAGGCCGCACCGCAAGCAGAGTGGCTGAGCAACGAGCCCGAACCTACCGCCGACGAACCAAAGCATCGACCGTCGGCCGGGCTGGATTCGGCCGTGGCCCTCGCGAAGTGTGCGCGCGAGAGCGAGCAAACCGGCCCGAGCAGCGGGCTAGTCGCTTCAGCAGGCCGGCAACGCACTTGGGACGCGGGCATCGCATCTTCAGTGAGCGTGCAGGCTGGTGAAGCGCATCCCTCTCCGCCACCCGGTCACGGTGCGCGCGCGACGATGTTGAATGAGGGCAGCTCTCCCGTCCTCCAGAGCTTGCCGCCGCTGACCAAGGCGCGGGCCAAGCCCAAGGCTGGAACCGCCGAGGACCAGCTGCACGCGCTGCTGCAGGCTCACAGGAGCAACTTGGCCGCCGAGCGGGGTGCGCGGCAAGAGGTCCGCGCGCACCAGCAGGGGCGCTCGCATGCGACCGTCCGCCGCAACGCTGCCCGCCGAAACCACCTTGGGGCCACTCGTCGGGCGACTGGAGGCGCGATGCCACACGAGTCGTCGCCGCCGGAATCGCCATCCCTGCAGCCCGTGGCCGGCCCTCTGGAGTCGCCAGCCTCTGCCGAGCAGCCTGGAGGTCGTGCAGCCGAGTGTCTCGCGTCGTCCTCAGCGACTCGCCGGGCGCCGAAAGAGGCGGCTTCCTGGTCGGCGCGGCCGCAACCGCAGGCAGCCGCAGCAGAGGCAGCGCCCAGTCACGCACAGGTCGGCCGTTTGGAGTTGGATCGCACACACTATTCACCCCCCGCAGCGACGGGCGCATGGGGGCTCGCAGAGCCTGAATTCCCCTCCAGCAGCAGACTTCCCGCAAGCTCCGACTCGCGGGCCGAGGTGGAGGAGCTCGTGGAGGCCCACCAGGTGGCGGACGAGCGGCGCAGGCTTGGGGTGGCCATGGCGCGGGCTCGGCAGCGGCGCGCAGGAAGGCTCAGGCTGCTGGCCCGCCAGCAGCGGCTCGCTCAGCGGCTTGCGGGACAGCAGCGGCCGGCCTCTGCGGGAGCGGCTCGTGGCTCGCCAGCAGCCGCCCCGTCCACTGCGTGGGCGTAGATCGCTCCGTTGCGGCCAGGGCGTGAGCGATGCGTGAGCAGCGAGGCGGCGCGCGTCCTGAGTGGCAGCTTTGGCCACAAAGCTGCGAGTGCCGGAGCTTCCGGCCTGCATGGATGCGGAGCCGTGCACGCGCCACCCCGCCCCCTGCCAGTCTCAGTGGCGGCGAGCGCATGCACCGCACGGCAGCGCAGGGGCAAAGCCTGATTGAAAGATGCCACACAAAAACAAACAAAACGCGAACTCCCCGTCCCTCGCACGTGGCCCCCGCTCCGGCCCTACTGGCGGGCAGGCCCCCCTTCAGGCAAGGCGTCAGGCTCATCGCCGTCGTCGTCCTGGCCGCCAATGACCACGCCGGTCCTGGGCACGCCGCGCTCCACAGCGGACAGGGCCCGCAGCCCCTCGGGGTTGACGAGCGACCGGTCAATCTTGCCCTCGTCCGCCAGCTGCTGCAGGTGCGACGCAAGCGCGAAGCAGCGACGAGAGGTGAGGCCCTCCAACGGCACGTCGTCGGCGGGGCGAATCTCGCGAGTGGCCGTGTGCCAAAACGTGAGGCGGCCGTCGACCTGCACCTCCTCCCGCCACTCGCCCTCGAAGAGGCGGCGTTGCCTCTGCAGCCTGTCCTCGTACGTCTCACCCAGCGCCGGGCTCCACGTGATCCAGCCCCTGTAGACGTCCTCGGCCGGCTGTGTTGCGATGGAGAGCAGCTCGTTGCGGGTCCAGTCGGCGAGCGCGATAACGTCCTCCACCGACGCAGACTCGTCGCCCTGGAACACGCCCTTGAACAGCGCGGCCGCCAGCTCCATGTTGTCGTCGTCCTGCCTGATGGCCGCGTCGTACTCGAGCATGTCCACGAAGGTGGCCTTTTGCACGTTCTCCAGCTGCTTGTTGACGGACAGCTCCGCGACACCCACGTTGCGGATGCGGTGGAGGGTGTCGTCCCAGAACACCTGGAAGAGCTCCTTGTCGGCCGTGCGGCCGTTGAACAGCCCCGGGTTGTGGAAGTCCACCATGAAGCGCTTGTGCAGCAGCCACACGTGCAGGGCGAGCAGGCTGTGCTCTGTGATGAAGGTGCGCTCGAGGTTCAGTGCTGCGTACAAGGAGTGGCGGCGGTGGAGGCAGGGGACGGGGCAAGAGGGTTGAATGGAGCGCGGGCACGGATGGCGGGTCGGTTTGGCGGGGTCGGCCGGTGCGGCCGGCGGAGGCAGCGGCACGACCGAGTGGGCGGCGAGGCGGGCCGCCCCGCATCAGCGGCCAAACGTGGCTGGCGTCGGAGCGCTCGGCGGCCCACCCGCCCGAACGCTTGCCCGGCCTTCCGTGCGTCAGGCCGTTCTCACCTTCAAACCATGAGTTCTGCGTGGCTTGCTCCTCGATGGAGCGCCACGTTGACTCGGCGTTGACGATTTGCTGACTCCACTTGGAGTTCGTCAGCGTCAGCGTCATCCAAGGCATGAACGCCTTGTCCGTGAAAGTCAGAGGCCTGGGCTGGAAGAGGCTCTCACGAAGCACCGGCATGTTCTTCGAGAGCAACTGGCGCTCGACCTGGTGCATCGGTGCGAGTTGCTTCGCAGACACGGGCTGCGTCGCTGTGCTGAGCGAGTCGGCAGGCGCGGCTCCTTTGGCTGCCGCCGGCGCCACGGCCTCCTCGCTGGACCGGTCAGAACACAAGTGCGAGCTGGAAAAGTGCCTTGCGCCCGGCGCAAGCGGAGCCTGGCCGAGCGTCAGAAATGCCGAGCTGCTCGCGCCGCCCAAGTTCCTGCAATCGCTCGCACGCGCGCGGGCGGGGAGGATCAGGCGACAGTCGAAGGCGCACGCACCGCACGCAAACCAGCCCTCGACGCTCGCAAAGGCACCGAGCCTGACAGCACATTGGGCAGCAGCAGCTGCGCGGCAACGAGCGAAATGCCCCGAGCGCCGCAGAATCAGCTCACAGCCGGGCGCTGAGGCCTGCAGCGCGGCCCAGGCGCTTCGACGCGCTGAGCATGGCAGGCAAGCACCGGCTCGCCCCCTGGGCTGACGGCTGCTTGGCGGTGGCCGGTCCGGCCGCAGCGGCGAGGCGCGTTCGGCGGTGCTGGCAGAGCCGCGCCGAAGCTGCCCCGGACGAACGTGAGTGCGTGGGCGTTTGTTGTTGTTGTGCGCGTGCGCGCGCGAAGAGCATTTGTATGTTCAACCCCCCCCCACACACACAAAAAAAAGCGCCCCTCGGCGAATCGTGACCCACTGCGCCCAAAGTGGCGCTCTCAGCACGCTTGAGTTGCCGTCTTGGGAACGGGGACAAATCAGCACCGCATGACTGCCGAAGCCGCCGCGTCCAGCGACGAAGAGTCGCCCGTTTGCTCCCAAACACCAGCTGCGAGGAAGGCGGCATCGCCCTCCGCGAGCAGTCGCGGGCCGGCGAGCAGCAAGCCCGGCACAGCGTTCGTCCACGGCGCCCGGGTCATGGGCGGCACCGTCGGCGCCGCGAGCACGGCGTGGAGCGACCATGCTAGCGACCCGCGCGCCGCGTCCACCGCACCGACTGAGTCCAGAACGAGCAGCGGTGAGCGCGTCGCGCCGGCGTCGACAAAGCCGACGGACAGAACTGCCCCCTGCGACCCGCTGCCGCCCGTGGCGGCGAGCGACTCTGAGCAGCGGCGAGCCAGCCCGCAGAGGCCGGCGGGGATCACGGCGCTCGCGTTTGCGCCCGCGTGCGGTCCAGCGGCCCGCCTCAGCCACAGGTTGCTCCCTGCGCCCCCGACGGCAATGACTGCGTCGCCGCGCCGGACCTGCGACTCCGCCAGCCCGGGCACGGCGTCCGCCACGATGCTAACGTGCGCGTCCGCGGCTAGCGCCCCGTGGGAGGCGATGAAGGCTGCCAGCGCGTTCCTCTGCGTCATCTCGTCCTCGTGGCAAGCCTGCTCCGTGCCGTTGCGCAGCAGGCAGCGGGACCCGACCACGATGGTCACTGGCCGCCTCCACACGTCCCGGGCGAAGGAGGCCGGCCAAGGGCGCCGCGGGGCGGCCGCGGCGGGCCGCACGCCTCCCTTGGGCTGCACCTCGGCGGACTCGGCGTCGAGGCCAGCGCCAGCGAAGGGCCCCCCCGCCCGCCCCCGATCGCGCGCCGCGGGGGGAAACTGCACGCTCACCCGCACAGCGCGCAGCGGTCTGTCGGGGTCGCGAGAGCAAACGCCCGACTGCTCCGCGGACCACAGCTCGCGGCCGGACGCGTCGCGCACGACTGAGGGCGGGGCAAACTCCGCCCATGGCTCTGCCAGCTCCGCAGCCGGCACGCCGGCCAGGCCGAGCTCGCCGGCAAGCCGCGACACTGCTGCAGAGAGCAGGCCCGCCTGACTGGGTCCGGGCGTCACGCGCTGCCACGCGCTGGACGAGTTGGGGAGCAGGCGCGCTCGCTGGACAAGCGCCGCGGGGCGCCCGGCAGCGCAGAGGACGGTCGTGTCGAGGCGGAGCGCAGCCACATTGCCGTGGGAGAGAAGGGTCCACACAACCGGCCCGCGCTCCGCGGAGTCGCCAGCACCGCCGCAGGCTGACACGGACACGCCCACGGTCGCGACCGCCACCCCGCCTGCGGTACCGCGACGAGCAATGGCGAGGCCCCGCCGACCCTCGGCCTCCTGGTCGTCGCCCACGCTCACTGAAAACACGCCGGCCACCCAAGCCTCGTCCAGGACGCGCCGCTCGCCGGCCTGCGGCGGGGCGCACGTGGCCGAGGAGGCGGGCCTGGCCGTTGCGGGGTTGCCCTGCGCGCTCAGCGCACCGTCCGCCGCTGCCTGCCAGGCGCGGACCCCTGCCGCGTCGGACGGGCGAGAGGCGCAGGCGGCCATGAAGGCCCTCGAGGCGCAGTCTGCCAGCACGCCTCCGTCGTTGGGCGAGCGCGTGTCCCAGAACCAGTGGCCCTTTCCGGGAATCTGCTCCAGGCGCAGCCAGGCCGAGGAGACGGCCGGCGGCGCGACAGCCGCCGCCCCTGCCCGGACCAGCGCCGCGAGTGAGGCCGCCCTGCGCGCCTGCGCGGCCCCCACCGCCCTCGCCCCGCGCCTGGAGAAGAGTGGCGGCACCGTCGCGTCGTCCGCCCCAGTGCGAACCACGGTGGGGACGCCCGCCGCCACGTCTGCGGCGTTGGCTTCGGCGTCGTTCCCCACCACGCACGAGTGGAGCACACCCCTGAGCCCGCCGTCCGACCGGCCCCAGTGCGCCGCGGCCGCGTCCACGGGGCCGAGCAGCAGGTTGGCGTCCGAGTACGCCTCCTTGCTCAGCCAGCCAGCCCCCGGCCACGCGCACACGGCTCTGCCAGCGCCCCGCGACAGGGCCACCCACGCCCCGTGGCCGCCCATCGAGTGACCCGCCCACAGCACTCGCTGCCCGTCGGGCGTCGGCTGGCACGGCCACCAGCGGCCCACCGCCGCCAGCGCCCCCCGGTCGCGGCAGACGCCCTCCCAGTCGAGGGCTCCAGCCCCGGCCGACGCCCCCGCCAGCCCTGACGTGGACTGGGCGGCGGCCCCAGCGCCGACAAGCCGCCTTGCAGCCTCCGCAAGCCGCCCCAGCAGCAGCGGCACGGCCGCCACCGCCGCAGACACGGTGCCCTGCCCGTGGGGACCCTCCCAGTTGTGGGCGCCGCGCCGCTCCGGGGCCACCACCACCCAGGCGGGCACGCCAAACTCGAACCCGCCAGCGTCGGCCACGCTGGGCGCGGGGACCCCGCCGAGGCGCTCGCTCAGCGCCGCCGCAGCGCGCGTTGAGCCCGGCCGCCTGCCCGCCTTGAAGGCGTCGGCCTGGGAGGCGGCGCTCACGCCGGTCCCGTGCAGTGACACCAGCAGCGGCGGGCCGGCCGCGAAGGGGGATTCAACGGCCAGGTCTGCAGTGTCGCGGCCCGTGCCGGCCGCGGCAGCAGCTGCCCACGCCGGCACGCCCCCGGCAGAGCCGGCACCGCACTGCCCACCCCGGCGATCGGGCGCAGCTGGGGGAAGCGGCAGCACAACGGTTGCAGTGAGGGCCGCGCCGCCCGCGGCGGTGGCGAGACGGAAGCTGGTGGTGGCCGCCTCGCCCGCCGTTCGGCAGCGCACCACCGCCGCCAGCTCTGCCACCAGGACAGGCTCCGCTGGCTCTGCCGCTCCGAGAGACGGCGCCAGCACGCCCAGCAGCGACACCTGCAGCCGGGCAGCCGGGGCGCCGGGCGGGCACACGCCCTCTGGCAGGGCGATGACCGCGGCCGCGCCGGGCTCTCGCGCCGCCTCCGCCTCCGCCGCTGCTGTGCTGGCGTGCCCCCCGCCCGCGCCCTCCCAGGGGCCTGGCGTCGCGGCCAGCGCCCCGCTGGCTTCCTCGGACAGCGGAACAGGCAGCACGGCGGCCTGCCCTGCACCGAGGTGGACAGCCCCCGCAGCGCAGACATGCCCCCGGCCGCCGCGCCCCTGGCTGGTCTTGACCGCGACCACGCCTGGTGCGCACCCGGGGCCGGCCGGCGCGTCGAGCGGGGCAGCGGCGCCCCACACCACCCTGCCGGAGGACCACTGGCCGAGGCCCCCCGCCCCGGCCCCGTCCGCCGTGACCCTTGCCTCAGACGCGACCAGCGCGACGGGGCGCGCCCCCACCGCGAGCCTGGCGCCCACCCACGCGCCCGCAAGCACGGCGCTGCTGCTCGCCTCGGGGCCCCACTCCGGGTCGACGCGCACCGCGTCCGGCGCAGACACGAGACCCGACCGCTCCGCCGCCAGGGCCGGCGCGTCAGCCTGGCGGCGGAACGCCCTCACAGAGCACGCCAGCGAGGCGCGCGCGCGCCCGCGCAGCCGGGACACCAGCTCGTACGGCCCCGCAGGCAGCCGGCCCGACCAGGACGCCCATCCCCCGCCGTACACGTCGGCGGCCAGCGGCAGAGCCCTGTCCCACCCGCCGCCCCCAGCCTCCGCGGCGGGGCGCACCAGCCACACGGCCGTGGGCCCCGAGCACGCGACAACGAGCGTGGCCGCCTCCGGCAGGCTGAGCGAGGACACGGCCCAGCCCTGCACCTCCAGCACGGCGGCCGTCCCCACACCCTGCACCAGCGCGTTCCAGGCCGCCCCCTCTGCCCCCGCCTCGGCTGCCAGCGCGCGCGCAACAGGCGCGGCCTCCAGACCGCCGGCGCCGTCGGCGAACGCGAGGCTGTCGGCTGGACGCTGCGCGCTCGGGGCAGATGCGGCCACGCTCCACTTAGCGCCGCCCTCTACCACCTCAGACGGGGACGCGTACAGAGCGTCCCCGCGGGCGAAGCCTGGGCCGAGGATGCCGGCGCCGGGCGCCGACCCGCCAAACAGGCCGTCCCCGCCCGAGTCGCCCACCGGGTCGGCCTCCACCTCCAGCTTGCCCGCCGACCACGGGCCCAGCCACAGCCAGCCGTCCAGCACGCCGCAGGCGTCCGCCCCCGTTGAGCCGCCCCCCCTGTGAGCCCGACCGGCTCTGCCGCCTCCCAGCTCCACGCGGCAGCGCGAGCGGGCCAACATCCGCAGCGCCTGCATGTCCGCTCCGCTGACCCCCAGGACCTGCCCCACGGTGGCGGGCGGGGCCTCGTCGCCGGTGCCAAGCACCCTGTCTGCCGCCGTTGCGGGCTGTCTTGGCGCCTCGCGAAGCATCGCACGGGCGACGCGCTCGAACCCAGTCGGCGCCGGAGACGCCAGTGACGAGGCCAGGCGCCCAAGCCAGTACGGGCCGCGCCGCCGGTCGGCCAGCCACCGCGGGGGGGCGCCCAACGGGTCGGCGGAGGCTCCGCGGTCCAGGTGGTGCGCTGTCGCCGACGCAGCGCAAAGCACCGAGCCAGGCGAGAGCCATGCCGGGAGGATCGAGGCATTCGCCGACCACGACGCACCCGGGATCTCCTGGCTATCGCCAGGGATACCGCCCCAGCCGCTGGCAGCCTGTGGGACGATCCAGTGCGCGGACGGCGGCAAGCGCAACCTCTGCGCGCACAGCTCGGAGACTCCAACGCCGCGAGAGCTCGCCGCCGCATCCACAAACGCACCCAGTCGTGCCGCTGCCGCCTTGGCATGCGCCTGAGCCACGCTCAGTGACTTGCGGGCGGAGCGCTGCCCCGGGGTCGCCGCGCGCGTTGGCACCATGGCGCCTGCCAACGCCAGCAAAGGCAAGGCGCGCCACGCGACAGTCCACCGCATTGCGGCGGGCGGCGTGGCGCCAAGGCCCTGGGCAAGGTTCGCGTCCAGCCAGCGGGATCGCCGGCACCGGAGTGATCACGCTGAACCGCTTCGCAGCAGAGGCAAATGTGCTCTGATTCCGCGCATTATTTCATTCGACTTACAGCCTTGTCAAAACCAATCCAGCAATCCATCCCCGACCCGCCGATTCCATGCGTCCCGTGGTCGTGACGACGAAGGGCACAATGGAGCTCAAGTTGTCCTTTGTAGCTGAGCTCTTCTTGTACTCCCCCATCTTGTCCTTCTCACGGCGCTCGAGAAAGGCGTCCATGCTGTGCAGGCCCTGCGTCACGTAGGACTTGCTCACCGCCGAGGTGATCTGCACGTCGACGAGACAGGTGGTCTCGAAGTCGACGTGCACCCGCAGGTCCGGTCGCTTGCGCGCGGCCTCGCTGGACCCCGGCTGGGATCCGAAGCGCGCCTGCCCGTCCTGCCAGCTGGAGGGCTCCACCACCGACTGTAGTCCCGCCGAGCGCACCGCCGCGTGCAGGACGTCGCGGACGTCGTTGTGCGCCCGGATGGTGGAGCCCTTGCCGCAGCGGCAGCGCGCCAGGTGATGTGCCACACCGGAGACCCCGCCGATGTGGACGGTGCCTCTCGCGGTGGTGTCCCGCTCCATGCACGCGCAGTTGATCGACACGCCTTCCGGCACCACGTGGTCGGCCTCGGAGGCTCCGATGCGGTACCGGCCGACCACCGCGAACTCTTCGTCCGTGAGCCCGCGGGGTCCCATCATCGTGTTGCGGAGCCA
Source organism: Cafeteria roenbergensis (assembly GCA_008330645.1). Lineage (NCBI taxonomy): Eukaryota > Bigyra > Bicosoecida > Cafeteriaceae > Cafeteria > Cafeteria roenbergensis. Next base: position 27,526 of record VLTN01000059.1, read on the forward strand.
GTAGTGCGTTCCCGGCACGCACGCCTCTCGGAACGCGACCAGGTCGCTCATGACGCGCAGCATGGCCGGGTCGTCGATGTCGGCGACGCGCTTCTCCGGCGTGCCCTTGGCCAGCGCCTCGGCCCTGCAGCGTGCTGTGCAGGCCGTGCGCGCCTTGGCCAGACGGCGCAGGAAGACACACTCGTGCTTGATGCGCAGCATGTCGTCGTGGTGCAGCATCATCTTGCGCTGCCAGGGCGCCTCGGCCTGCTCGTTCGCCCGCGCCGTCACCCCGTCGCCGTACAGGCACTCGCGGAGCTTGGCCCGCAGCCGCTCCGGCAGCTCACGCTTGGCCGGGGGCGCGGGTGATCGTGCTCCGCGAGGTCTCGCATTGCATGCCAATCCCGGGACGTGGTGGACCTCGTCTCTTCTTCCCGGCCCGTTGACGCCTCCGGAAGAACTGGATGCTTGCCTGCCCGCGAACTGAATCGCCCTGCCGGGCAGGCCCGAATGCGCGCCCGTCGCCAAGGCCGAAGCACGACATGTTCTAGTTTAACATATTCATAGAGCTCATGACTGAGTGGGTAACTTTCCCCAATCGCAACGGCACGCCGCGCGCAATTCCCACTCCGTGCCTCGGGGAAGCTCGTGCCCCCGCGGCCCCTGTGCGCAAGGCCAAGTCCCTTCCGCTCTCTGTCCATTGCAGGACGCGTGGGTCCTGGCAGTACGCCGAGTCGTCGCCTCCAGCCAACTGAATCCATGAGCCTCCACCAGCCAATCCCATTGCTCGGTGCCTTCGTCCAGACGTTTATTTTCCACATTCCTCGGGATCAACTGCGGCTGGGGTGAGCCCTGAAGCAACGCCAGAGAGACGCAGCATCTCCCGCTCGTTGCCTTCTCGTCTGCTCCGCGGGGCGGTGTGCGAGCACCGCAAGCAAAGTGCTGGGTATATACTGCACATGTTCACGCCAATGCGCTGATTGCCCACCCCAAACTCCTGGCCGCGACTCCCATGCGCAGGGGGGAGGCTTGCGAAACTCGGCGCCGACGGCAAGGCCGGCTCCCCAGCCAGTGCGGCTTCAAGGCCCTAGCCCGCGGCATCTGCTTTGGGAGACACATGTGTCTCAGATGAGGGGGTGGACGCTGGCGGGTGTGGGGCTGGAGCGGTCCTGGGGCGGTTCAGGAGCCTGCGCGACAGCTGCGACAAGCAGCGCCTGTGCTTCGCAACGCCCGCCGAGCGCGCAAGCCACACTTGAGCGCGACCCCACCTCGCGACACACTCGGAAACAAGCATGGCCGGAGCTGCGGGTCAGTTGGGCTATGGCCGGGCTGCAGGCGCGGCCCTGTTCGGCCGGCCGCGCGTTGGTGGTTTGCTCGCGGTTCTGCTGGCATAGTTGGCTCTGCTCTCGGCTGCATCGGGCAGAGCTGCAGGCCAGCATTCGAACGCGACAACGGCGAATTTGCCGAGCACACTCGCCTTTGTCGCGCCCGCGGACTCCCAGGAGGCCGCCCGCGACGCTGACAAGCCCCACAACGAGCAACCTTCCTCGCGTTTTGCCGAGCTTGCCATGCTGAGCCAAGTCTCACGGGGCGCAGGGCGGGCGTGGCGGGCTGTGCTGTCCGCATGCGCGCGGACGGCGGTTTCGGCGAGACTGCCTTCGAACCAGCCAGTCGCGGTCCTGAGCGGCGCAGGCAAGCCCCTGTGCCGCACCCTCTGGAGCGCAGGTTCCTTGGTGCTTCACGACAGCACGGGCGGCGCGCGGCCCGTCCTGGTGCGCCTTCTGAGCTCCGCGGCGTCGGAGACTGACACCCACCCGTTTGCGACTGACGCCGAGCAGTGGCTTGCCGACCACCTGACCCAGGAGGAAGCCGGAACCGACGCCATCGATTTAGCCCTCGGGGTACTCTCGTTGTCCTCCGTCTCGCCGGAAGTCGCCCGCGCCCGGGTGGAGCTTGTGCAGGCCTTTTTCACGTTCAACACGAGACTGCTCGCCGTCAAGGGGCTCCGCTCTGCCGGCAACGAGGACATCGTCAAGCTGCTTGGAAGGCTCGGCACCGCCAGCATGGAGCTCGCCCACTGCACCGACATCGACGCCGTGCTTCAGCATGCCGGAGTGACTCTGACCATGCCCGGCGGCAACGCGCAGCTGGCCAAGTGGCACCGGCTGGGCCACCTGCAGTCCGTGGCCGGAGGCTTCGCGGAGGTCATGGCCAAGCCATCCACCATCGCCACGGTAAAGGAGAATGCCAAGGAGCTGCTTTTGGAGGCCGAGGAGCAGGCGGCGACGCGAGAGTCCCGCCGAAAGGTGCTGGATAAGCTGGACGAAGCCGTTGGCTTTGTGCACAAGGACTTGCTGGAAGCAACGGCGGCCGAGCTTCCTGAACGAGGTGACCAATCGGTCGAGGACTTCGTGTTCGCACAGATGCAGCAGCCTGGCGGCCTCTCTGCTGCCGCCCGTATGGCTGCCAGCTCGCCAGCGGCTCGCTCTGTGGTGTCGCAAGCCGTGGATCAGCCCTGGTGGTTGCTTTGGCCAGGCTCCGAGGCTCGAAAGGGGTTGGCGAGCAGGATGGCTAGGGATATCGCTGCGTTGACCCATCCGACCAATGGACTTGGAGAGACGAATGGGCGCGCTGTGTTCGGCCCGCGTGGAGTTGGCAAGACGTCCATGCTTGCAGCCGGTGCTGTCGCTGCCGGCGTCTTCTCTAGAATCTCATCCCTCCCGGAAGGGAGCAGAAGGATCGTGCCAATGTATCTTCACATGGGACGCGCGGCATACCTCTACGAGCGCCACGAGTCAGCGGCGAAGCACGGTGGTGCCTGGCTTAGCTGTGCGTCGCCACTCATGATGCTCATGGACAGGGCCGTTCAGCTTGCAGGGTTCAAGCCGAGAATCGACGTCGACCCAGACGCGCGGAAGTGGGACGGCAGCTCCTGGTGGTCGGTGCCATCGAGGGCAGGCAAGTTTCTGCAGGAGCACAACCTGTCCATGTTCCTGGTCATCGACGAAGCGGACGAGCCGTACAAGAAAGGTGGCCAGTTTGCGGAGGAGCTTCGAGACTTTATCGACCAGAAGTGGAACATGTGCTACTACGTTTCGGGAAGTGCAGCCCGGATGAGGGACCTCCTTTATCACCCGCGGCAGCTCGAAGGCAGCGGGATGTACCACTGGGAGGACTTCAAGCACTGTGACATGCACTCCGATAAGCTAGCGGCTCAACCTGCGTTGCCGCCAATTCAACACTTGGACGAGTTCGCTGAGGCCATCAAGTGCATCGGAGACGAGTTTGCCGCGCCAAAGCTGTTTCGTGCGGCTTGCGAGTGGCGCTCCGAGGAGACGGCGAGGCTTCGATTTGCAGAATTGGTTCTGCAGCATGGTGGAGTCTTGCGTTCGCTGGTGGCCGACAAAAAGCGCACGGACACTGAGCTTCCCCTCTTCAAAATGCGCAGCGACATCAGCGCGGATGCCGGGCGGCTCGCTATCGCACTGACCTTCTACGATCGCTTGATTCGCAAATGGCCAGGGCTGAAGTCAGAGTCAGTGGTTGGCATGCTTGCGTCTGGCAGTCTGGGTTCTGTGACAGACGTGGGGATTGACTTCGCGGAGCTTGTGGCGACCTTCAATGAGCGCGTGGCTTCCAGCCATGGGCAACAGCACGTAAAGCTAGCAGCCACAGACGTTGAGAGCACACTCTCATCCCTGTCCGACGCGGGTGTGCTGACCTTGAGCGGAAGCCGCTGGGTGCCTGCGAGCTGGACCAGTTTGCTAGCCATCCTCTTGTCTGTGGAGGGCAACGTGGAGCTGCCGTACGAGCAGCGCGTGCACCTGCGGTATCCGACCATCGGAAGCACCACCACGGAGCCTGCAATGGCAGACGCGTTCGTCAAGCGCGGGCAACAGTCCACGGTGTTCGTCGACGAAGCCGGACACCAGCCGAGCGCCGAGCTCCAGGCGAGCCTGTGGAAGTCTATGCGCGCCCTTGGCCGCACCGACTCGCACGGGCTGCCCGCCATTGAGCAGGTCAAGTGGCCCAAGAAAGGGGAAGGGAACTTTGCCGACTGGAAGTTGGACAGCTTCCTGGGCCCCACGCCCGATAGTGGCGTCGACGTCGTGATTCTGACCACGGCAGACCGCGAGCGCTCCCCGCCCGTGCAGCATCTGGTGCTATTGCAAGTCAAGACCAGCGCGGCTCGTGAAGACAAGACTATCCCGAATATTGAGCAAGTGGGAAACATTGTGGACGGCTTCACCAGGCAGCTAAAGAGCTGCCCAGGCCTCGTTAGAGGAATCAAGGGCAGATTCTCTGACGATGCTGCCTTGGTCGTTTGGACGATCATTGTCACAAACCGAACAGTGACGCCAGCGACCATCCAAACGCTTCGAAAGGAGACGCGTTCAAGGCGTGCCAGTCTCGTTGAGGCCCTGAACCAAGGAGCTCCGGAGCCAGCCACCGGAGCAGCGAGCGAAGAATCTCGCATGCCAGCATTCCATGGGCCTTTTGTTGGCGTCTCGAGCGGAGATCAGCTCCTGAAAGGGCTGAATTCCGCGATCAAGCACTGGGCAAGGAAATCGGACATGATGGCATGGGGAGGACAGCTTGAGTGAACGTCTCGTCCACCTTGCCGCAAGCGCTGACGTATGACTGCTGTTCGGTAACCGGTTGGGTTCATTTTGTCCGCAGACGTAGATTCTACCCTGACCCATCTGGCATCGTCATGACACTCTCTTGGGCTACGCGGCTTCCCCACAGCGTGCTGGGGGTGCCCCCGGCGTGACTCAGAGGGTCCCGAGCTCTGGTCTACCCGCCTGCGTCGGCGGCCAAGACAAGCAGCTCGCCGGCAAGGCGCGCAGCGTGTGCCTCGCTTTGCCCGCCGTGCCGTGCGAACGTTCGCACAGCACTCCAGGGCCCGTTGCGATCGGCTTTGAGGTTGTGTGAGAGCAAAACCGCATTCGTGACCCGCCCGCCCATCCCGCGGCAGGCTGAGAGGTGGCTTGCGAGGTTTCAGTGCCTCTGTGGGTGCAGTCACCGAGCAAGGCACTGCCACTCCTAGCCTGCTGGCGCCGGACACCGAACAGGTGCCCATTTGGCCACTGCTGGATGCGTGATCACCATTCCCTACGATCACACGCATCAGCACGAATCGGAGGCCTTGCCGGACAGTCTTGTGTCTCGTTGGCAGAGTGAAGGCGAGGACCGCCGATGCTGACTTGGTGGCTGAATGTAAACCGTTGAGGGGGGCCGAAAACTCGCGTAACCATACCACACACTCGATTCACAGACTCTTCAAGAACCAATCCTGCAACTCCATCACCGATGAATCACAAACCGCGCCAAACCCACAATCCCAAGTCCCAAGCCCCAGATCACTCCCATCACACTGCCACGAGTCGCCAATCAGCCGCCCCTGCTCACCGCATACGCTCCACCTGCTGTCGCAGGTACTGCGTCTGCCCGATCAGCTGGGTCGCCAGTCCCTTGGCGATGACCTCGTTCAGCCTCGACAGCCAGCGGAAGGCCCAGCGCGCACGCTCCCTCGGCCGGTCGCCGAAGGCCGTGTCCGCCACCTTCTTGAGGAAGGCGAAGGCCGCCGGTCCCATGCGTCCCGTGGTCGTGACGACGAAGGGCACAATGGAGCTCAAGTTGTCCTTTGTAGCTGAGCTCTTCTTGTACTCCCTCATCTTGTCATTCTCACGGCGCTCGAGAAAGGCGTCCATGCTCTGCAGGCCCTGCGTCACGTAGGACTTGCTCACCGCCGAGGTGATCTGCACGTCGACGAGACAGGTGGTCTCGAAGTCGACGTGCACCCGCAGGTCCGGTCGCTTGCGCGCGGCCTCGCTGGACCCCGGCTGGGACCCGAAGCGCGTCTGCCCGTCCTGCCAGCTGGAGGGCTCCACCACCGACTGCAGCCCCGCCGAGCGCACCGCCGATTCTCTCAGCAGAGCAGCGCATGACGTTGGCGCAACAGGTCTCAGTGCGGAGGAGGCCCGAAAGCTGGCTGCAGACTTGCTCCCATTCAAGTCCGAAGCGAGCGGCGTTCCTTTTTACATTGTCCAGATTGTCGCCGACCATGAAGTGATGCTGGACGTGTGGCCAGCGCGCGTGAAGCGGTTGGCGGCAGCAGCGGGCATCCACAACTACAGCGAGCCCAGCCCGTCAAGTCCTGATAAGTAGACGTGGGAGGCCGGCGCTTAATGGTCTCGAGTACGCTGGTACGCTGCAAATGAGTGACCGTGCGTTGTTGAACAACTTACTCTGGTTCTCTGCGTGGTTGCGGAAGGGCGTTCAGCATCATCGGCCCGGGGGGGGGGGCAAACTTGTGAGGGCCGCCCTTGGGCAGCGGGCCGCTTTGCAAAGCAAACGCAGGCGTTCAGTGAGGGGTTGCGCATCGCACGCAAACGGAAACAGGTCAACGCCAGTGCAAGAAGCGAGCCGCTGGCTGCGCCGCCGGCGACGCAGCGGCGCCTCGCTCGCCCACGGCAGAGCCAGTCTCCTCAGGCCTCATGGGAGCCTGCCGCCGCCGCCGCAGCAGCAGCTGTGGCGGAAGAGGCGGGCGCCGCGACTGGCACTACGTCGAGCGCCAGCGCCTGGTACCCCTTGAGGGTGCCGAAGGCCGCCGAGGGCGGCAGGTTCTCGACCACGGCGTACGCCCCGGCCATGCCGGTCGCCTTGGTGTCCGGGTGCTCGCGCAGGTACGCTGCCTCCGCGCTGAGGTCCGTTAGCATGGTCGCCAGCGAGCGCTCGTGGGCCTGCATTAGGCAGAGCTGCGCTGCCTTTGGCTTCTGGAGCGTGACGAAGGCCCAGCCGCGGCGGTGTTCCATGCGCTCCACCAGGGCGTAGATGCAGAACACGTCCGATGTGAAGGCGACGCAGCTGCAGTCCGGCCGCACGAGCAGGCGCAGGCCGTCGATGGCCTCCACGCCGGCGGCGAAGCGGCGCACCATGCTGTCCACGCTGCGCGCAAGGCGGGTGTAGCCGTCCCGGCCCATGTACACCATCGTGGCCCACGCCTGTGCCATCAGGGCGCCCGACCTGGAGCCCTGCATGGTGGGGGTCACGTAGAAGCCCCCCGGGAAGTCTGCGACGGGCACGAATGCGTGTGCGCGCAGCTCCCGGAAGGAGAAGAGCGCAGTGGAGGCGCCCTTGGAGGCCAGGCCGTACTTGTGCAGGTCCACGCTCATGCTGGTGACGCCAGGCACGGCGAAGTCGAACTCGGGGACGGCGATGCCGGCGTCGCGCATGCCGCTCATGAGGACCCCGCCGAGGCAGTTGTCCACGTGGAGCCCCACGCCGCGCCGCTGGCAGAGCTTGCCCAGCTCCGCGATGGGGTCAACCATTCCGTGGGGGAAGGTGGGCGCACTGGCGTAGACGAAGGCAGTGCGCGGGCCGATTGCGGCCGCCACGTCCGCAGGCCGCATCCTGAAGCCCGTGGACTCGTTCACGGGCACGGTGACCAGGCGCATCCCGAAGCACTTGACGGCCTTGTCCAGAGCGGGGTGCCGGGTGGCGCCGGCCACCACCTCCACGGGCCCGCAGGCTCCCATCAGGCGGCCCAGCACCGTGATGCTGGAGCGGAAGCTGTCGCGGTACGCCTTGGTCGCCAGGAGCACGGATTCTGTGCCTCCCGAGGTGAGAAGGCCGCAGTGCGAGCCCTCGGCGGGGGCCGAGCACATGCTGAGCGTCATGCGGATCAGCTCCGCCTCGATCTTGCGCACCGACGGGTAGATGCCCGGGTAGAGCGCGTTCGACGCGGAGTAGAGGCGCCACACGTCAGCCTGCAGCTCCTTCATCGTCTTGGTATCGGCGGAAAAGGGGTCGGAGTAAATGCCGCCGGTGGCCGTGCCGTCCCGCATGCGCGTCTCGTGCTCCCGCATGGTCTTGAGGGTCTCCAGCACATCCTTGGCATTGAGGCCCTCCCTGGGCATCTCCAAAAGCGCGGCTGCGAGGAGGCGGCGGTCGGGGCAGGAGGAGGCCACGCAGGCAACTAACTGACTGACGCAATTCGCAAGGCCGCGCGCGGCGGACACGAGAGCGGGTGCGCGAGCTATGCCGCACAGGGCACGCGGCGGGGAATGCGCCGCAGTCGCAACCGCCAGCAAGCACGCCCCCGGGGCGGCAGGGGTGGCCTCGTTCCATGGGCCTGGGCGCCAGCGCAGCGCGGCAGAGACAGCCTCCGGGACGCCCCCTCCCCCCCTTCTCCCCCGCGAGGCCCTGCTCGCCGGGCGGGCCGGCGCCGGCACTGCCCAGGCTGCCCGGCAGCGATGCACGGCGGCCGCTCCTCTGCGTTCCGGCGCCGGGCGGCAGCAAGCCGGCGCTCACTCGGATCGCCGTCGCCGTGCAGGCTTCGCTTGATGCCCGCCAGAGACTTGTCTTCCTCGGCCTGGATCATCGCCTTGACGGCGGGAAGGCATTTTGCGGCTTCGATCGCGGACTCGATGGCGCTGTTCTTGAACTCCGTCGGATTGGACGCAGCCCACAGGAGCGCCGCGAGGGCGCGGTACGAAACATAGCCGGCCGCCGCAAGCGCAAGGTAGTGTTCCAGCTTGCGGGCCTGCCCCTCCTCGGGAGGCGCTAGGAGGGATTCCAGGGAGCTGCGGAGCTTGTCGAGGTCCATGGCTCTGTGGGCGCCCTCGGAGTGGCCGGGACACGTCGCGGGGGCCGCGGAAACAATGCTGGCCGACTGACTTCCGTCAGTCTCCCTTCCGCGAATCAGGGCCGAAAGTCCCTTCAACTCTGCGCGCGGCGGCGCTCTGCCCGGGGCTGTTGCAGAGGCGCGCGGCCTCAACGCAACCATTCGTGTCATCAGCCGCCGCCACGCCTGCTGCCTGGCCGTTTTCGGCCCTTCCGCCGCCCCCACCCCTACGGGAGCCAGTGAGGCCGCGGCTGCAGGTCGCGGCAGCGGCTGCCGGGCGGCCAGCGGTTGCGGGGTCTGGCGCAGCTGCGACTGACCCCGGTGTTTCTGGTCAGCGACGCCGGCGCTATGGCAGCAGCGAGTGCGCAGGCTTCCGCCAGGCTCCCCAGCAGCGCGGGCGAAGGGAGCGTGTTGCTGCCCGGGGCAGCGGGCAGCTTGGGTTCGCATTCGCCGCGTCTGCCGTCGACCGCGCGAGCGCTGGAGATGCCAGCGCCGCGGACTCGCTCTCGCGCCGAGGCGGCTTCAGCCGGCAGGCCCGGCGGCGGCGCCCCGTCTGCGTCGCCCCCGCTTCACGGCGACATGCCGCGGGCCGTTGCCAAGGCCAAGCGCTCCCGGCGGCGCTCGGTGTCGGCGCGGGGCATTCGTGACCTGCGAGTGCCCGCCGCGGCGAGAGTGCGCCTCACGCCCCAAGCCGAGGGGGGGCTGGCCGAGCCGCAGCAGGTCGTGGCAGCGGGCGACGTGTTCGGGGCTGTGATGTTTGCCGTCCGGTCCATGGGAGCCGCCTTTGCCCCGGAGAACGGCAGCGTGGACTTGGTGCAGTCTGAGCGGGCCGGGTCGCGCCTCGGGCAAGCCAAGCCGCAAATTTCGAGCACGGCCGGGTCCGGCTCGCCAGTGACCGTCGTCCACGGCGACATGAGCGGCCTGCGCGCGGGCGAGCGCCTGACCTGGACGCGCGCGGCGGCGCGGCTGCGACAGGCGGACAGGATGGGCGGCGGATCCCCCATGGTTCCTGTGCGGGCGAGCCACCGGGCGACGGCCTCTGGCGGCGCCGTTGGGTCATTTTCTGCGCAGCGGCGGTCCTCGCAAGGGGCGCAGCGGCCGAGGCTGTCCGGGGCGTCTCAGCGTGAGGCAGGGCAGCCAGAGGCCGCGTCCGCCGCCGCCGCCGCCGCCGCTGCCGCTGCCGCCGCCCCCACAGACGGGGTGAGGGGCCTTCCCCGAACAGGTACCTTCAGGCGGGTGTCGGTGGGCGTTGACGGCGCCGACGGGGCGCTGCCAGTGCTCTCCAACGCTGGAATGATGGCTGCCGAGGTGGCGGCGGCGGCGGCCCACGCCGCCCACGCGGCCCACGCGGCTCCTCGTCGGCTCTCCGCTGAGGATGCCGCGGCCGCAGCCGCAGTGGGGGCGGGGCGGCAGCGGGCCACAACTGGGGCGCGGAGCATGCCGGCGAAGCCTGGACTGTCAGCTGACGAAGCCGTGGCCGCAGCCATGGCGGGGGCCGCGTCGGACGATGGCTCTGCCGGCCGCGACGGCGAACGCGCCGCCTCCACGTTCCGGCGGCAGAGCAGCGAGCGGACGGCGGGGGCGGACAGCGCGGCTCTGACCGGGCGCGGCGCGCCGGCCACTGCGGCGACGGCGCATCGGGAAGCGGCGGGGGGAGGCCGGCTGGCCATGATCAGCGTTCGCTCGGCCCGGCGCGGCGGGGGCGCGCGCAGCCACCACAGGGGCGAGTCGGCGCCCGACCACAGTCGCGGCAAGCCTGCCGTTGGCGGCGGCGGCGGCGGCGGCGGCGGCGGGGGGGGAGGAGGGCAATGCGGGGGCGGCTCAGGCGAGGCCGGCGGGTCGCCCTCAGTGCACAGGCCCCGGCCTACGCGGCGCAGCGAGGGCACTTGCCCAAGGGCGACCCACATGGGGTCGCTGGCGGCGCGCGGGGGCGGTGGGGTGGGGCTGGCGGCGCTGGCGCCGGCGGGTTCGATGTCGGCCTCAGTGCGCCACGCGGCGCTCGTGCCGTCCAAGTCGGCGCGCTTCCGGGCGGAGCTGGTGGCCTCGGCGTCCGCCACGGTGGGAGAGGACCTCCCCGCGCTGGCCACGGGCGAGGGCGCGGTTGCGGCGTGGACAGCCTCGGTGACGGCGGGCGGGGGCCTAGACGAGGGCACGCTGGCGGTGCACGGTGCCGGGCGGCGGGGGCGCCCGCAGCTGGGCGGCGCTGCGGGGAGGAGCGCCTTCGGGGCCAGCGCCTCGCCCCGGGGGCGCAAGTCCGCGGCGGGGATGCAGGCGCGGCCGAGCAACATGCGGGCGCCGCGGCGCGGCGAGCGGCGGAAGAGCCGCGTGGGGGAGGCGCTCGCGCAGGTGGGGCGGGCGTTCCTGGAGGGGGAGTTTCGGTCTACGGCCACGCTGGGGGGCGCGGACCGCACCGCCACTGCGGGGCACGTGCCCACGCTCTCGGGAAGTGAGTCCATCGGCGACGGCGCGGTGGGGAGGGGGGTCAGCGGCAGGGGGCGGGCGCGCGGGGGCAGCTTGCAGGTCGAGGGGGGCACGACCTCGCCGCGGCACGGGCGCGGTAGTGTGGGTGGGGGAGGCGGTGGTGGAGGCGGCGACGACAGCGGCGGCGGCGGCGACGTCACTGCGACGGGGGCACATTGGAACAGCGCCGACGATGTGCGTCAGGCCTCGGACCCCCAGCAGCAGCCGCAGCCCGAGCAGCAGGGGCAGGGGCCCTCTCCGGCTCGGCGGCGCGGGGGGCTGCGGCGGGGGCCTCCCAGGGAGTTTTCTGGCGGGATCAGTCCCGGCCAGGCCGGGCTGTCGGAGGCGTACACGCGAATGGCCGAGTCCGGGTGGTGGGCCGACGGCGAGGACGCCAACGAGATCGACTGGGGCGTGCTGCTGTGCCCCTGCTGCCCGTCGCGCTGGGGCGCCGCGGCGCGACGCCGGTGGGAGCTGCACACGCAGCAGGCCGAGGCGCACGCTGCAATGCTGCGCGAGGACTCGGGGCTCCGGGTCGCGACCCAGTCGCAGGCAAGGGTCGCCCCTGCGCCGTCCGCGGCGGCCAAGAGCCAGGCGACGCCAGAGGCTGACAGCTTCTGAAGCGGCCGCTGGCGGCTTGTGTTGAGAGGAGGCGCGCGCTGGCGCTGGGCAGCGCGGGCTGCCAGGGCGCCTTTAGCGCACCAAGGCTGCTGCACAGCAGCCGCCCTCCACTCGGCGCATGGAGGCGCTCGAGTCCTGAGCGTGGCGCGCGAAATCTGCTTGCCAAACATGAAATCGGTTATTTGCGACAAGCCATATAGTCACTCGCAGCCCGCCAGCCGCGCTCGGAAACCGCACGCGTGGGCCCAAGCGGATGGCTGATGCGCGCCCAACTGGCGAGGGAGGAGGCGGAGGGGGCGGAGGCCCTGGTGCGGGCGGGGGTGGGGGCGGCGACAAGCTGCCTCCCGCCACCGGCGGCAGTTCTGCGCCTCAAGTCGAGTTGTTCAGTGAGCCTTGAGCGGTCCGCCGGGCGCGGAGGCGCCACCTTCAGTCGCGGGAACAAGCCGGGGTGGGTGCCTCGCGAGTGCTTGCAACGCGCACCGCCCCGCGCGAGCCCGCTTCCCCTGTGGTTCCCTGCGCGGATGTCGCAGAGGACAAGACGCTTCTCATGGTTGTGGGAATTTTGCTGCTTCTGCAGGCTCTCATGCAGGCCTTCAGGCCGCCGTCGTCATGCACGTGTTGATCCGTGCGCTGTTGTGCATGCTCTGCGTCCTGTGCGTCGCACGGCGCGCGTGGCCCGCGCTGTGGGCGTTTCCCTGGCATCGAATCTGCGACTTTGGCGCCGGCGGAAGCGGTCGATTCCGTTCGTGGCAGTCTCTCTCTCAAGCACATGCACACACGCACACACACGCTTGCGAGCGTCGGCTGCTGGCTGCAATCGGACAAGACATGGAACCCGGCGCCGCGACTTTGAAGGCACCCCGGCAACGAGCGCGAGCGATGAAAGGCGTTCGGGTCCACGGGCGGCGGCAGGCTGCCGGGACGGGAGGCTGCAGCGCGGGCACGCTCACGCGTGCGACGCAGATGGCTTTTGGCTGGCGTTGAGCCGGCGGCGGGAAGAGGCCACGACAGCGGCAATGTCCTTGGTCGAGGGAGTGACGGCTGGTTTGCCGCTGAGCTGCTGCTCCGACCACTGGCGCTGGGACGACGCCACCGATCCGGAGACGGTGGTGAGGAAGTCAGGGGCCATGGAGTAGGCTGCCACGGTGCTCTCGCCCTGGCCGGTGGAGGCGAAGGGCCTGATCACCTGCAGCTCCGAGGCCTCCGCGGAGTGGGTCATGCCGATCTGCGCCCCCGCGGGCCAGTGCGGCTCTGCCTGCGACGTGATCACGGGGGAGGACCCGGTCGCGACACGCTGGACCTCCCCGCGGTGGGTGATGAGCATGCCTGTGCTGGGGCGGCGCTGCGCGGCGGACGCGGCGCGACTGCGGCCTCCCTCGGGGGCTCGCGACGCGCTGCCGGACGCGGACGAGGAGAGACGGTGGTGCATCGACGGCGTGCTGTGCGAGTGGCCGATGGTGCCCACCGAGCTGGCCCGAATCTCGGAGCAGAGGGGAAAGTTCTTCACGGAAGCGTAGCTGCGCTCCACCATGGACAGCGGCTCTGCCCCACGCCCGCGAAACCGCGCCGGCTTCCCGGTTCCGGGAAAGTAGCGAGTGTCACCGCGGAAGCGAAGCTCCGGGACGAAGGGGGCCCTGTACGTGCGGGCCCGGACGCGGCTCCAGTCGACTCCAGCCATCCACCGGTGCGAGCGGATGCCGTCGAAGGATAGCCTGCGCTCTGGCTGCTGCCGCAGCAGGGCGGTCAAGAAGTCGGCACCCTCCTCGCTGAGCGTCCGCGGCAGCGGGCCCCTGCTTCCCGACCGCACGTTGGCGCCCACGTCGCACTGCGCGCCCACGCCGACCGCGCAGCGGAACGGCGGGCTGCCCGTGAGCAGCTCGAACATGACGGCCCCCAGCGAGAACCAGTCGACGGCGGGGGTGTAGGGGTCCCGGGAGACAAGCTCGGGGGCCGCGAAGTCTGGGGTGATCCACTGCGTGCCGTCAGGCGGCAGCTTGGCAAACTCGCCCGAAACCCGCTGCAGCACGCGCCTGGCGGAGCCGAAGTCGACCAGCTTCACGTGGCCCCCCGCGTCCAGGCAGATGTTCCTGGGCTTGATGTCGCCGTGCAGGAAGCCTGACTCGTGCAGAATGCCCAGCGCTTGCGCGAGCTCCGCGACGTAGAACTTGGCCGCGTCCTCGCTCAGCCGCCCGCCGCAGCGCTTGACCACGTCGCGGAGGGTGCCGCCAGGGGCAAGCTCCATCACCAGCATCAGCGAGGTGTCGTCTTCCGTCACGTTGAACAGCCTGGTGGCGAACCTGTCCAATCCGTTGAGGTACGACTGCACCACGACCTCGCGCCTCACGGAGGGCCCCAGCTTGTGGCTGAACAACACGCCCTTGTCGATGGCCTTGACAGCAAAGACGCGGTCCACGCCCTTGTGCAGGCTCGCCTTGAGCACAGCAGTCCCGCCGTACGCAAGGACGCGATTCCACGTGAAGCTGTCCCGCGTCAGCAGCGAGGCCGAACCGAGCGCCCGCTCGGCGATCCAACGAGGCTGCTCCATGCTGAAGAACGCGGCCAGGGCCGTGCTTCGGGGCGGGAAGGAGTAGGCGTCGAGCTGCGGGGACACCGCCGCGCTGCTGTGCAACCACGGCACCGAGCAGGCGCTGCCCATCTGCCGCTGACACGCCGACGCGAGGGCGCGCCCAAAACCTGCGGAGACCGGATCGCGGGCGCGGAACGGCAGCGGCGGCCAGGGTCGAGCGCACAGCGTTCAATGAGGGTGTGCCAAAAGTGGGCCTCCGGGGCCGCGCGCGCTTGCCTGCCAGTGGAAGGTTTGCCACAGCGATGGCAGCGGCCCCGCGTGTCAGCGCGGCCGCACGATTCCGCACCCGGGCATGTGCGCGACAGCCCGTGGGTGCAGGCGCGACAGCCATGGGAGCACAGCAAGCGGGCTCCCGTCTCACGTCACACTCGCTGACCTTCCCCCCCCCTCCAGCGCAAATCTGCGCAACCAGCACGCGTCACTGGGCCGAACAAATTGGGCGCGGTCGGTGCCCGCCTCTGTGCGACGGCCCGCTCCGGTCGCCGATGGGCTGGACCGCACAGGGTCCCTGGCTTGAGGGGGCCTAGTCCAAGTGGAGGACCGCGCGCTGGGCACAGGAGCACCCGGCGGACGGGCGACTGGGGTGGGACTGCGAACCGACGCGAAATGGCAATCACCGCGCGCGCCTGGCCAACTGCTGGCCACCGGCGCCGGAGGAGCTCGATCGTCGGCCAAGAGGCTGGCTCCGCCCCGGCGCCGCCGGCCTCCCCGCGGACTGCCCCTGCGCCGCCCACTCCGCCCGCTCCGGCCGCCTGCCCGCCGAAATGATGTCGGTCGCAAGAGGAGCCCGGTCCGCAGCCTCGGCCGCTGGGGCAGCCCGGCGCGGCATGTCCAACGCCGTGGCCAAGGTCGAGTCCGAGGCCGCCAAGGGCTCGGCCGTGACCGCCCCCAAGGAGGCGTCGTCCAAGATCGCGGCGTCCACGTACTCTCCGCGCGCGGCTGAGCCGGCGAAGCCCTCCGCCTTTTTCGGCGGCCGGATTTTTGCCTTTCTGGCTGGCTTCGGCGTGGGAACGCTGTGCTTTGCGATGCCCAGCTTCGCCGGCACCAAACTGCTTCACACCCAGGTGACCAAGAACGTGAAGAACATCGGCGCGGACATTGAGGCCAGCAACACGGAGCTCCGCCAGCGTGTGGCTAGGCTGGAGCAGCACCTGAGTGCGATCGAGGCTCGCCGCGCGTGAGCCTCCTCGCGCCAGGCCTGGCGCGAGGAAGGAGAGGGTGTTGCGTGTTTTCCCGCGGGTGGATGCTGTGGGGCATTTGCTTTGGCACGGTGTGCGTGCGCTGCTATTTCGCCCCGAAGTCAGCGTTTGTGCGCGACAGGCGCCAGTGCCGAGGCTACAAGCGGCCTCCGTCGCGGTGCCCCACACCCGGGGCTGCGTCGTTCCGCACATAGAAGAGCAAGTATGGGGAGGCCCCGCCAGTGGGCCGCCTGCTGGTGGACACCCGGCTGTCGTTGAAGCAAAACCACTGCCCGGTGTCGGCGTTGCGACAATCGGCCGTGTAGTGCCCTCCGTGCAGCGAGCCGGAGTGGTTGACCACGCCCCAGAGCGAGTAGTCCGTACGGCCACGCAGGGCGGGCGCTGCGGCGGGGCGGGCGGGTCGGGGGGGGGGCACGCAAGGGCGGGGGCTTGACACGGGGGCAGGGCTAGCGCCGGGGCACGGAGAGGGGCCGCAAACTGCCGGGAGCACCAGCAAGACCACAACAGGCAGCAGCAGCAGCAGCAGCAGCAGCAGCAGCAGCAGCAGCATCAACAGTAACTACAACAGCGAGCCCTGCGGCGGCGCGCCGAGCGTCTCTCACCTCCCTTGGCACAGAAGGGGCGGAGGTCGAGCGCCTGGGGCAGCTCGACGGACACGCTGATTTTGGCCCTGCGGAAGGCTGAGTACGCGAATCGCTTGACCACGACGACCAGCACCGCGGGCCCGCGCCACACCTGCGTGGTCTTCACGCACGCCTCCGCCTTGCACCCGGGGCAGCGGTAGCCTTGCTTGGCCAGGTCCTCCGGCGCCGTGAAGGCGGCCACGCACTCGTCCAGGGAGCAGGCCCCGCCCACCGCGGCTGCCGACGCGAAGGGCCCCGCCCGCCTCGCCCGGACCTGGGCGGCCTTGGGGATGGGCACCCCCAGCTCCCAGCAGGTGTCGAAGGCGCGGCTGACGTGCCCGCACCTGGAGCAGGCCACGGCGGAGCGCAACTGCCCCGCAAAGATGTCCCGGATCGGGCTGTCGCTGCGCTCGGCGTCGTACGCCCACCAGTCCGCGGCCACCCTCGCGTCGGGGGCGCTGGCGGGGTGGTCCAGCTCGCGGTAGGGCAGCTTGCCCCGCACCCGGCAGGAGTCCTCATGCAGAGCGTCCAGGAAAAATCTGAGAAATTCCTGGGCATCCTGCTGGTCGTAGCCGAGGAACCGCGAAGCGACTCGGCCAACCACGGACTTGACGTCCGAGGGCCGCTCCGCGCCCCCGGCACCGGGCCGGCCCCACATGCGGCTGGCCAGAGCGGCAGCGGCCGCCGCCATCCGGCCGCGGGTGGCGGACCGCGGGTTGGCTGGCGCGGTCGACGCCGCGGCCAGGAGCCAGGCTGTGAGGGGAGGCGTGTTGAGGCAGCACTGGAGCGCGCTGTTCATGAAGCAGGTGTTGCCCTGGTTCTGCAGGCCCACCAGGCCGCGGGGGCGCGACGGGTCGCCGGGGCCGAGCAGGAATACCGGGGCCAGATCCCCCGCCGAGTCGTCGGCCGCGGCCGCTGCCGCGGCGGCAGCGGCGTCCGGCGCTGACGAGGGCTCGGTGGGCCTGCCGCGGCCGGAACGGGGCCCGCGGCCTGCCTGCCTGCCGGCGGAACTTAACCCCGAAGCCTGCCCGGACCGGACCGTCCCGGAGGACGAGTGCCCTGCGGCGGCCCGCCCGGCGTTTGGCTCGTCCCAGGGGTCGAAGCCGTCGTCGTGGCCACGCCCCCCGCTGGAACCAGCGCCGGCGCCACTGGCAGCCGCGTCGGGCGCCGCGCCCACGCCTCTCGCGCCAGCCCCGCCACCAACGCCTTCGGTAGCGCCAGCGCCAGTGCCAGCGCCAGCGCCAGCACCAGCGCGCGTGTCTGCGGATGGCTTGGACGACAGCCTGCCAATAGTCGCGCGTCGCAGCGAAGCCAGCAGGCCGCCGCCGCCGCCGCCGCCGCCTCCCGAAGTGTCGCCATCACCGCCACCTCTCGCCGCTCTGCCGCGGCTCGCCGCTGCGTCAGCCCGTGGCAGCCCCCCGGCGGGCGAGTGGGCCAGCCGCGAGGGCTGCAGCTGGCTTGAGGCGGAGTCGCCGGCGTCGGCCGCGGCCGTTGACGGGGCCGAGGCCTCGGCGCCAACAGCCTCAGCTCTGCCACTTCCGGCTCTGCCGCGGGACGACGCGGATCCGCTGCGGCTGCCGACGTCCGAGACCCCGTCAGGGAGCCGCACTCCACTGCGCCTTCCGGCCAGAGCGGGGGCGGGGGCGGCGGCCGGGGCAGGGTCGACGCCTCCCGAGAAGGATGCGACGCGACGCGCTGACCTGGCCGAGACTGCCGCGAGATGGCCTCCCGACGGCGTCCCGATGGCCGCAGCGGCCGAGGTTGCAGGGCCGAGCGAGGGGCGCCGGCGGGAGAGGGGGGAGGAGAGAGCGCCCCGCCCGCCCGCAGGCCTGCGGGGCGGATGGTCGGGGGAAAGCGCGGCCGCAGCCTCGGCCTCCCGCGCGGCCTCGCGCACGCGGGCCGCAGTGCCGCCGCTGGGGGCGGACGGCCGGTCCGGGCGCCACAGTGCGGCTGAGCGGGAGCTGGCGGGCGGGTCGTCCCAGCGCGAGGGCGCGCCGAACCCTGCGGGAGCAGTTGCCCCGGGCTCGCCGGGCGGCCGCCGCCGCTGCCAGTCGCCGCCGCTCTCTCGCGGGTCTCGCACTGCGTGCCTGGCCATGGAGGCCTCCCCTGCGCGGCGGACTGCCCGCGGGAGGCGGGGCGCGCTGTAGACGGCCGGACCTGCCGCGAGCCTGGAATTTACCTCCGCAGTGGTGAGCGGCCGCGTCCCGGGCGACGTTTCGCTGCCGTACGACCCGTACACTGAGGTCCGCCTCCCCGATTGCTCCCCCGCATGCCCCTCAAAGTCGGCGGCTCGGCCCCGCGACCCCGAGCCCCTGCTCCTGTCCCCGTCGGACCGTGCGCGTCGGATGGCGGCGACACCGTCCCCGCCCCGATCCCTCCGGCCCACACTGTCGCCGCGCTGCGACGCCCCACCGGCCCAGTCCAGGAGGTCGGACTCGCTTGACAGCAGAGGGGGCGCGCGGCTTCCTGCGCTGCGGCGGCCGGATCGCGGTGCATGCGTCCACTCGGGCACTGCGGCTCGCGGCCTCCTCCGCCCGGAGGCGGCGCGGCGGCCGTGCTGCGCCGGGTCAGCGGCGCTCATCTGCACGCGCGGGCCCCGCAGGGGGCTCCTGTCGCACCGGGAGGCTCCCCGGGACCCGCCGGTGCCCGGCGCGCCGTGCCAACGGGAGCCTGGCCGCGAATGCCTGGATGCCACCCCAACTACGGGGCGTAGTCGTGCATGCACTCTGCACCTGCAGAGCAAGTTGTCGACACCACCGGAAAGCAGCGGCAGGGAATGCGAGGCGAGCGCAAGTCCGCACCCAAGGCCTGAGGCCGCGCCGGGGCGGGACGCCATGTCCAGGGCAGTGACGACCTTGCTGCGCAAGCGAGGGCTGCTCGCGGCCGCGACCTCGCCAGAGGTAGACGCCGTCGCGCGTGACTGGGGCGCTGGCCCGCTTGCTGCTTCGCACCCGCGGCCGGGGGCGTACATTGGCTTCGACCCGACCGCCTCCTCGCTGCACCTCGGCAGCATGGTCCAGCTCGTGGCGCTGTGGCACCTGCGCCGCGCGGGCTTCAAGCCGATCGCTTTGGTGAGTGTTGTGCAAGCGGGGAGCTTCAGCAGCGAGTGCGCGCGTGGGCCCGCGGCTCCTGGCCACTGGCCGCGACCGAGCTTCGTGGCTAGCACGCGCGCCTGGCTTGCGCGGCCGCCTCGCAGGTAGGCACTGCAACGGGCCAGATCGGCGACCCGAGCGGCAAGAGCGAGGACCGGGCGCTGTTGCAGCACGATGAGCTGGCGTCCAACGCCGCCGGCGTCCGCTCCTGCATTGAGCAGGTCCTCGCCCACATCGAGGCGCGGGCGCTCGCCGTGCACGCCGAGCACGCTGCGACGTACGACGACCTGGCCGAGGGCGGGCCGCTGCTGCCGCCCGACATGTGCCCCGCACCCGAAAACGCGAGCAGCGGCGGCGCCTCCACGGCGGTGGAGGTGGCCGAGAACGCGCCCTTTTACGAGGGCATGTCAGCGCTGGGCCTTCTGCGGGACGTGGGCCAGCACTTCCGCCTGGGCACCATGCTGGGGCGGGAGAGCGTGCGGGCGCGGCTGCAGTCGCCGGCGGGCCTGTCCTTCACGGAGTTTTCGTACCAGCTCCTGCAAGCCTGGGACTTCAGGGAGCTCCGGCGGTCGCGCGGCTGCGTGCTGCAGATGGGCGGGTCGGACCAGTGGGGCAACATCACCGCCGGCGTGGACCTGGTGAGGCGCGTCGATGCCGCCGACGTGTTTGGCGTCACGGCGCCGCTGCTGACCACCGCGTCTGGGGCTAAGCTTGGCAAGACGGAGGGCAACGCCGTGTGGCTCACGGCGGACCGCACTTCACACTTCGCGCTCTACCAGTACTGCATGCGGATGAGCGACGCGGACGCCGCGCCGCTGCTCCGGCGCCTCAGCCTGCTGCCGCTGAGCGCGTGCGAGGAGATTGAGCGCGCCCACGCCGCGCGCCCGGAGAGCGGCGCGCTGCAGCGGGCGCTGGCGACGGAGGTGGTGACGATGAGCCGGGGGCCCGCGGCGGCGGCCACGGCGCAGGCGGTGACCGCAGCGCTGTTCGGGGGGAAGGGCGGTGCCGCAGAGAGCCCTGCCGCGGACGTGGCCGCGGACATCTCGGCCGCCGCGCTGGCCGGCGAGGTGCCCTGCGCGGTCGTGGAGCCCGGGGCGCTGGCAGGCAGCCAGGCTCGGGACCTGGCAGTGGCCGCCGGCGTGGCCGAGAGCAAGGCGCAGGTCACGCGCCTGATCAAGGGGGGCGGCGTGGCCGCCGGCGCTCGCAGGCTGACGCCCGACAGGACGACGGTGGAGGCCGCGGACATGATGGCGCCGGGGCTGGCGGTGCTGCGCCTGGGCAAGAGCAAGCCGTTCGTGGCGCTGGAGCGCCCCTCAGACCGGAGCTAGGCGCCGGCTGCCGGGCCGGCCGGGCGGTCGTGTGGGGCGCGCTGCGCGGGTCTCGCGTGAGTGTGTGGGGCGCGCTGCGCGAATGGGCGTCCAGGCATGGAGCCCGCTGAAGCGTTGTCCCCGTCATGCCGCTTCGACTTGCATCGCGACCGGCCACACACACAGGCACAGATCCCACCAGGGGGGGTGGGACGGATTTCACGCCGTCCACCCGTGGCTCTCAAGCGACTCCGACACCGACCATCGCGCCAGCGTGCCAGCCCCCGTCTCCACCCCAGCCTGCCACGTGGTGCCCAGCTCCGGCCGCGA
Organism: Cafeteria roenbergensis; assembly: GCA_008330645.1. Taxonomy (NCBI): domain Eukaryota; class Bigyra; order Bicosoecida; family Cafeteriaceae; genus Cafeteria; species Cafeteria roenbergensis. The sequence continues at coordinate 48,353 of VLTN01000059.1, forward strand.
GACGCCTGCCTTGCTAAGCTCCTCCCTCCCCGGCCGCACGCCCACGGCGCCCAGCTCTGCCAGGGACGGCCCCGCAGCCTCGATCTCCGTGCCGCCTGCGCAGACGAGTCTGCCCCCCGCCCCGCCGGGCACGTAGAGCGCCGCCACCTGCCCGGCCGACACGGCGCGGTGCGGCAGGTCCAGCCGCAGCCCCAGCCTGGTGCGGCCGTGGCTGCCCCTGCAGAGCCAGAGGGTGCCTGCCGCCGCCGGCATCCGGTTGTTCAGCTTGGCGAGGGCGCGCACCCCCCGCCCCGCCGCCAGCTCGGCAAAGCCGGGCCAGTCGCTGGGCAGCAGCCAGTTGAACCCGCGCCCGTCCCACGGGGCGGCCGATCCGGCGGGGTGGGCGCCGGCGCTGCGACTTGCCCTGGCCGCCTCGGCGCCCACGCGCGCCGGCAGCGGCTGCTCGGCCGCTGCCCCGCCTGCGCCCGCGCCAGCGGTGGCGCCAGCGCCAGTTGCTCGGGGCAGTATCCCACCGATTTGCTCGACGGGCATGAGGTCCGCGTCCGCAGCCATCGCGGCCGCCTCGGGCGGGAGGCCAGGCTCCCCGGCCAGCAGCAGCCCCGCCGCGAAGAGCGCTGGGTGGTCCCAGCTGCGCACCACCCACACGGTGCCGTCCGCCACGTCCCTTGAGAGGACGTAGAGGCGGCTGCTCGCGCCGCTGACCCTGGCCGACTGACCCACCGTGAAGAGCTCGGCGCCGGGGTGCCTTCCCACTTCGCGGCCCGTCTCAGCGTCGACGAAGGCGCCCGCCGTCGGCTGCAGGTACTGCGGGAGGAATGAGCGCATGGAGCGCTTGCCGATGAAGCATATGCCCGTTGAGTCCCGGCGGGAGGCGGTGGGGAGGCCCCTGGACGCCGCCTCGGTCCGCACGGCGCCCTTGCACATTGCCCCCAGCGGCAGCGCCACGGTCTCCAGCACGGGGGCCCGCACCCCGCAGAGGAAGTAACTCTGGTCCTTGAGGGGGTCTGCCGCGTGCGTCAGGGCGCGGAAGCCGGGGCCCGGGGCGGGGGCGGGGCACAGCGAGACGGCGCGGCCCCCCGACGCGGCGACGGCGGCCTCCACACTCGCGGGGTCCTCCCACGCGCGCAGGGCCAGCGCGTCGCCGTCCGTGGGGGCGGCAGGGACGGAGGCGCCCCGGCCTGACGGGCCGTCGGCGCCTTGCGCCGACGGCCCCCCCTCCAGGCCCGCGTAGTGCCCTGTCGCCACCATGTCGGCGCCCTGCCGCATGCACCAGTCGTGGAAGGCGCCGAACTTGACGTGCCTGTTGCAGGCCACGTCCGGGTTGGGCGTCCGGCCCTCGGCGTACGCCGACAAAAAGGGCTCGAAAACGGAGGCCCAGTACTCGGGCTCGAACCCGCGCTCCACCAGGGGGATGCCGAGGTGCTGGGCCACGGCCTGCGCCGACTCCAAGTCCGCGTCTTGCGGGCAGACGGCCTGCCCCGCCTCGTCCGCGCTGTCCCAGTTGCGCATAAACACGCCAACCACGTCGTGACCCTGGTCTTTCACGACAGCCGCCGCCACGCTCGAGTCAACGCCGCCGGATATGCCGACGAACACCTTGAGGCCGCGCACGTGCGCCGAGCGGGCGGCGCCGAGCGCCGTCGTCACTCCGGCGCGAGGCGGAAAGCGGCACCGGGCCGCAAGTGCGGCGCGCATCGAGACGCGCCGGCCAGAACAACCCAAGCGCCGCACTCGAGCGCACAGCTGCGCGGCCCGTCGCGTCGAGGTGCCCCCGTGGGCGAGAGGCGGCGGGCGCTCGGTCCGCACAAAGCGACGGCAGAGCCAGCCCCGTCGGGCACCCTCGAAACGCACTCCGGCTGCTCGAGCGCAGGGCAGCATGGCCTCCTTGCGGCCGTTCCGCTGCTCGGACCTGCTGCAGATGGGCCTGACCAACATCAACCCGCTGACAGAAACGGTGAGGCTGCCTCCGCGCGTCGTCGCCAGCGCCCGCTCGCCGTCGCCTCGCTCTGCGCATGTGCCGCAGCCTCATCGCCCGCGCCCAAGCCCTTGCGCTTCGCGCCTTCCGCGCGCAGTACCACCCGGGATTTTACTACGAGTACATCTCTGTGTGGCCTGAGTACTGCAATGCTTTCGAGACCATGTCGGGCGCCATGAGCGCGTACAGTGAGTGGCAAATTTGAGCCGCCCATGCGCGGGAGCTCCCGCCGCCTGCCCCTGCGACACGCACGGCTTTCCTGCGCGGCGCTGACCCTTTCTGGCGCAGTTTTGGGAAAGGTGGAGGGCAAGGGGAAGCTCTGGCATGGCCACGTGACTGCGGTGACCGTGGCCCCAGAGTTCCGCCGCCTCGGCATGGCGCGGGACCTCATGACATCGCTCGAGGACACGACGGACGAGTGAGCAGTGCTTGCTGTTGGCGTTGTGCTGCGCGCCTTCTCCGTGCGTCCGGCACACGGTTGGGTGTCGCTGCGACGCGCTGTGCCAGCTCGCCCCCTCGCCGTGCGCTTGACGGACCTCCCGGCTGCAGGCACGGGGGCTACTTTGTGGACCTCTTCGTGCGTGAGCGGAACGCCCTCGCCATTGGAATGTACCGGAAGTTCGGCTACGAGGTGTACCGTCGGGTGCTGGGGTACTACGGCGACAACGGGGAGGACGCCTACGGTGAGCCCCAATCAACAATCAATGCGCCTCGCAAAGACTTGCACGCGCCCCGGCGACGGGCCGGCGCGCGCCCGCTGCGGAGCTCCACGCTATCGCCGTCGCACCGTGTGCGCCGCCTTCCCGAACGCAGACATGCGCCGAGCGGGTCGCCGCGACGTGCTATGCCAGTCGACGATTCCGATGGACCGGCCAGTTCGGCCCTCGGAGATTTCATTCGACTAGCGGCTTCTTCCCCCTTTGCTCGCCCCTGCTACCGGTGCCTGTGTTGCTCCTGCTCTGGCCCCGCCTGTGCTGCCAGCATGCCGCATGCAGCGCCCCAGACTTCGTGTATGCGTGCCTGCCGCTTGAACCCGTCAGGCCGTGCTCGTGACCACGCAGCCTGTGCGGGGCGCCTCACCCGACCGCGCAATCTCTGCGGCGCTCAGTAGTTGCGTCGGCAGCGCGACCACTCAGTCGGCCTTGTTGCCCGGCGCGCGCGCGGCCGGACCCGCCTTCAACGGCGCAGTGGCCCGCCTGAGAGCCACTGCCAGCCTGGACGAGGCCAGCTGCAACAGCTCCAGGCGCTCGGCCCGCCGGACCCTGGCCGCCCGCACAGCCGCGGGCGTCGAGCTGCTGCCCCTCCCCTTGTCGACCGCGTCGCCCCCAATATCTCTCCCGTCCAGCGCCGCCTCCAGCGTCGCTCGCACCAGGCCAGCGAGCCGCTTGCGGTCGAGGCAGCGAGGCATGAAGCCCGTGCCCCCGACGGCCGCTGCCGCCGCGCCCGCACCTGCCCCCAGAGCCTCCAACGCCGCCACGGCCCCCTCCACCGCAGCACGCCGCTCTGCCACCGCTCGCGACCGCAGCCACCTCGCGCGCTGAACGGCCTTGGCGGCGGCATCGTCCCCGTCGCCATCCCCGGCAGCCAGCCCAGCCCCGCCACTCTCCCCGCCGTCGCAGTCCTCGCTCGAGGCTGCTGCGGCTGCAGAAGCCGCTGCCGCCCCGGCCGCAGTCCGGCGAAGCGTGGCCCCCGAGCCAGCCCCGGCAAGATCCATCGACACGCCAATGCCCCCCGCGCCTCCGGCCGCCACAGCCACGCGCTCTGCCACCGCACGTTCGCGCCCATGCGCACCAGCACCAGCACCGCCAGGATAACCCTCCTCCTCCTCGTCCTCGTCCTCCTCGTCCTCGGCAAGGAACACCAGCTCGTCCACCGCGGCTTGCCATCGGCCCCCCGCCGCCTCGCACAGTCGCACCAGCTCGCTGCACGCCGTCAAGCCCTGCTGCAGCAGAGCCGTGTCAACACGGTTGGGACCCGCGGCGTCGTCCGCCGGGCCCGCGGGCGCAGCCTCCGAGGCCACTGCAGCGTCGTCCGCCGGGCCCGCGGGCGCAGCCTCCGAGGCCACTGCAGCGTCGTCCGCCGGGCCCGCGGGCGCAGCCTCCGAGGCCACTGCAGCGTCGTCCGCCGGGCCCGCGGGCGCAGCCTCCGAGGCCACTGCAGCGTCGTCCGCCGGGCCCGCGGGCGCAGCCTCCGAGGCCACTGCAGCGTCGTCCGCCGGGCCCGCGGGCGCAGCCTCCGAGGCCACTGCAGCGTCGTCCGCCGGGCCCGCGGGCGCAGCCTCCGAGGCCACTGCAGCGTCGTCCGCCCGTGCCTCGTCGCAGCTGTTGCCGTCCCGCGCCACCGTCAGCTCGACCGCGATCAAGGCTTGCTCTCGCGCCGCCAGCACGGCCAGGGCGCCGAGCAGCCGCGGTCGCGCCGCCAGCCAGAGCGGGGACCCGCCCGCTGCGCGAGCCAGCACACGTATCAGGGCGCCGCTCTCCGCTGGCGCCTCCGGCCCGAGCTGCACCACGCTGAAGACGGCCACCTCTGCCGCATCGCCGCAAGCTGCAACCGCGTCTGCCGACTCTGACGCAGCAAGCTCCGCCGCGCGCGCTGCCATGACAGGGAACCTCTCCAGCAGGCCGGACAGGAGCCCCGCCCTGGCCACGGCCGCGGCGCAGGCTGCGGACAGCGGGGCAGCTGCGGCGGAGCTGGCTGGCGCGACCCCTCGGGCAAGGAGGGCGAGCGCGGCGGCAGAGGCGGCCGACACCGCCGCAGCGTGGGCCGAGTCCGCTCGCTCCGCTGGGGCTCCGCCGCCCTCTGCTGCCGGTGCGGCTGGCGAGTCCTCCGCCGCCCTGCCGCACCCCTCTTCGGTCTCAGCCGGCTGCGGGGATGCCCGGCCGGCCTGCCGCGGCGCCGCGCTCCGCCCGGCTGCGGCCGCAAGACTGCAGACTGACGCGAGCACGTGCGCATCGGCCAGTGCCCGCAACCAGGCGGGCGCCGTCGTGGCCGCTGCGCCGGCATCAGCGGGCGTCACGGCCGCGTCTGCCGCTGCGGCCAGTGCAGACAGCGCCGCCGTAGCGACCGCGATCGAAGCGCCGCCGGCGGGGTCGTCGCTGCCGCTCCCAGTGGCGGGCGCCGCCGGTCGGGCCGTGGGGGACTCTGGCGGGCTGTCGGCGCGTTGCTCGGCCACCCAAGCAGCGGCAGCAGCGCTGGCCGCCGCAGCCAGGTGCCGCGCACTGGCCATGGCGGCAGGGCTGCTCGCGGGCCGGCCTGGCGCTCGCGGGGCCGCCGCCGGTGAGGGTGCTGGCGGCGGGACTGGCGCCTTGGCGGGAGTTCCGCCTCCGGCAGCGCCCGACGCCACGACGGCCAGGGCAAGCCAGCAGGCTGCGGCGCCGTCCGCGAGCGCGCGATCCGATGCGACGCCCCGGCAAGACGCAGCCTGCATGGCCTCCGCTGCGCGCCGAAGGGTCCCCGCGGTAGAGCTGGACCACTCCTCCGGTGGCAGGGTGCAGCAGAGACTCGCCGCAGCGACGGCCGCGCTGCGAGCCGACGAGGCGCCCGTCAAGTCCACGGGCGAGCCAGCCGGCCCGCTGAGGAACACCGTCGCCGCCAGGCGGGCGGCGGCGCGACTGTTGTCGGCGCCGGCCGTCTGCATCGCCCCTGCGGCGGTCTTCGGGCCCGCGTCCTCGTCCTCGCTGCCAGAGTCGGCCTCGGGGGCCAGGTCAGCGCTGGCAGTCGGGCCCAAGGCCAGGGCGCGTGCCGCCTCGGCCAAGGGGCTCGCAGGCAGCTGGGAGGCAAGGTGGCGGGAGCAGAGGCCGGTCAGCCCCGAGAGCACCGCCGGCGTGACGCGCTCCCACGCGGAGGGGGAGCCGCGTGGGCCCAGCTCGGCCAGCAGCGCAAGAAGGTCGTCTCCTCGGCCCTGCGACAGCAGCGGAGCACAGAGGTGGTCGCGGCCATTGCGCGCGGCCGGCCCAGCGGCTTGAGCACACCTGGCGCTCACGGCCGGGTCGCAGGGGCCCTTCCTGCTCGTGCCCACCCAAGCTGCCAAGTCGCATCCGCCCCTCATACTAGTACCACGTGCTCCACACGGCTTTGCTCGGTGCCGGCGCTCTCACCTCTGGCATGTCGGTCGCGAGGTCTTGGCATGCGCGCTCCCACGACGGCTTCCGGGCTGCCAGGCCGCCTGGCCGAATCGACTGCGTCTTGAGCTCGGACACCATCGCGGCAACAAAGGCTGAGCGGTCCATCGCCACCTCCTTGCCCTGCCGCGTGCGCTGCGCGGCGGAATCGGGCTGGTGGCATTCGGGCGGCTCTGCCAGGCAATGCAGACATCAAGGGAGGCGAGATTTGGGCCGCGGGCTGCACCTCAGTTCCCTCTGGCAGACACAGCTACCTCTGAATCTCTCTCTCTTTCTGTTCACACACACGCGCAGTCAAGCACACGTGCGAACACAGCCGATGCCGGGCGGGCCGACCCGATCCCAGCGCGCGAAGCAGACGCACGGGCACGCGCACGCGCGCTTTGCTCGGCCGGCGGTCTCTCGCTAGAGCTTGGACGACGCGAGAGCGTCGCTGAGTCGCCACAGCAGGCACAGGCCGCAGCGGCGGCGGCGGCGGCGGCTGCGCCGGTGCGGGCCACAGGCGGGGCACCTGGCGCGCTCAGAAGGGCAGGACCGGCCTGATCGTCTCGTAGACGAGGAAGATCACCGCCGACGCGGGGAAGGCGCGGAGGCAGGTCGGCACGATGCCGCGGAGGAAGAAGCGAGGCCCGTCCACGCGCAGATGGTGCCGCGCCGCTCTCAGGGGCCCGAGCTGCTCGGCCGGCGTTGCTGGGGTCTGCTGCTGCACAACCGACTTAATGACGTCGATGGGGTGCAGGAGCAGCCAGGACGCCGTGCCGGCCACCCCGCCCGCCAGGAGCTGCGCCAGAGCGCCCGGCTCCGCGCGCGCGCTGGCGCCAGACGCAGCGGCAGCCGCCGCGGTCGGTGCTCCCGCCGCCGCCGCGGCCGCCCGGAGCGGCCCCGCGGCCGCCGCTGCCCCGACCAGCATCGGAGCCTCGTCCGGCACGGCCGCCCCCTTCTTGGCCGGCGAGCTCCCGCCGGCATCGCCCCTGACGCTGACCCGCACGCGGCCGTGCTCGCCCCACACCGAGGGCCCAATGGGCAGCCGCACCTCTCGCTCCCCGCTCGCCAGAGGCCCCTCGTAGGGGCCCTGCCACCCGCCTCGCTCCCCCAGGAAGGCTGGCCGACTGCGCCGCCTGGAGTGCCGCCTCTGGGCGCTCGCGCCGGAACTCGTGGGGCCGGCGCCTCGCGGCTGGCCGGCGGCCGCGGTGGCACCGGCGCTGGCGGCGGCCCCCAGGCCGGCAGCGGCGCCGCTGTCGGTGCGACTCTCTGTGCCGGACGCAGCTGCCGCTGCGGGTGCTGGCGCGGCGGGGAAGGTTCCGCTTTGGCCGTCATGCTCCGCGTCGTCCTCGTCGTCCTCGTCGTCCGCAGCCTGGAAGATGGGGTGCGCCTCCGCAAGCGCCTGCTTCATGACGTGGTAGGAGCCGAAGTATATGCCAAACGCGGGTACGTCGCGAGCCAGGGTTGCCGTGTAGCCTCTGAACAGGCCGGCGAGGCCCTCCGCGCGGAGAATTCCGCGCGCTGTCTCGAGCGGGCCGTGGCTGCCGCCAGAGTCCAGCTGACACTGAAGGCGGATCTTAACCAGCTCGGAGGACGAGGCCAGCGGGGTCTGCGACAGGCCGGACACCGCGCCGGCCACCGCGTGCGACGACGCGGCCTCCGGGTCCCAGCCGTCGCGGGCAAGGCGCTTCATCGTGGCGCCCTCCACCGCAAAGAGAAGGGCGTTGATCGGCGCATTGGCGACGATGGGGGACACCATGCCCTGCGCGTCAGGCAGGGACCGGGCGGCGAGGGCGCAGCGGCACGTTTGGACGGGCGGGCCGGTGACGGTGCCTGTCGCGAGGCGAATGTTCCGGATCCTCAACATGACCGCGGCCCTCCGCACCCCGGGCAGCCCCGAGTTCAGAGGGAAGGCGAGAGCAGGCGCGCTCGGCCGGGTTGACGCGCGTACACTTTCCTGGGGGCGACAGACCCGCGGCCGAGGCTGCGCGCGGGCAGGAGCGCTGCGACGATGACGCCGGCGCTCACCTTGAAAAAGCCGCGCACTCCCTCCTCCTTGAGGATGCGCCACGCGCAGTGCAGGGGGCCCGAGTAGCGCAAGGCCTGCCCCGGAAGGGCACTGGGCTGCGTTTGCAGCCGCACCTTCACACTGCGGCAGGCCGGGCGCGAAAACAGCATCCGAAACGGGCCTGACAAAGGGAAGCAGTTGCCATGGGTCGGCGCGTGGCCAGTCACCTGAGCCCGACCAGCCCCCTGCCCCCGTCGGGAGGCAGCTGCCGCGCAGCCCGCATCCACCCCACAGCGAGCGAGTCCTTGCGCCCGGCGCTTGCCTCACGTGTCAAAGGGCTGCCCCGCCACGATGCCAGCAGCGCCAGCGACGGACGCGGCCACCACATCTCGGGCCGCCTCCATGAGGTCCATCGTGCCCGCGCGACGGGTGGGCCGTCAGAGTCGCGAGAAACCCGACCAGGGCCGACCGTCAAAGTCCCCGCGGCCGCGCGGCCTGTGACTTTGGTGCAGCGAGGCACCAGCCGCGAAGCGCGAAGGTGTTGGCGGGCTTTGCTGCCGGCCCGCGTCAGGCAGAGCTGGGGCCATCGCGTCATCCCCGCCCACAGCAGCTCGCCCCGCCGCCAGCCCCGCGCGCCAGCATCGGCCTGCGGCAGGCAGCAGCAGCGTCCTGTGCCCCCGTCGCGTGGAGTGGCCGGCGGGGGCTGGTCCCGGCGCGGGAACAGCCCGCGTGGCCCGCCAGCTCACACGCGCTGCCCGCCTCCTGCTGGTTGGGCCACTGTTCTGGCGCGCCGGCGTGAAGCGGCGGGCGGCCGAATCACGGGCTCGCGATGCGCTGCGACTTGGGGCCTGGGCCCCGCACCGCCCGCCTCCGCTCGGAGCTTGGCCACACTTGCCCAGCGCGCGTGCCGCGCAGCTCGGCTGGCGATTGGCTGGCGGGTCGCCACGCGAAACTCTGCGCTGCCCAGGGCCGATCCCGGCCCGCGCCGGCGGCCGCAACCGGGGCACGAGGGCTCCGAGGGGTGCTTGCCGTGCTCGCAAAACCAGCCCTGCCCGCTCCGGAGCCGCCCATGCAGCGCAGCCACGGGCTCCACAGCGCCGCCCACCCGAGTTGCAGACGCGTCCAAAGCAAAACGTGGCGCGTCGCCGTCTGACCCACGCGCCGAATCATCGGCGGGCTCGACCCTTCTGCGCGCCCAATCGCGCCTAAACCCGCGCCAGCGGCCGTCCGGCCGAGCATGCCTCACTCGCGGTCCCTCTGCGCGGGGCTTTGGGCCCCCGAAGGCAGCGGCACGAGGCTCCGAGCGCCGCGGCAGAGCTGCCCGCTGACTCCCAGCCGCGACTAGCGCTCGCCGAGGTGCAGTCCCGCGGACGACTTTCGAGCGCCTCTGCCGCGACAGGCCGGGCCGCCGCGTCGCGGCAGCACTCCGCCTCGAGAGTCCGAGCGACCAGGCCAAATGGCAGCTGTGTGCGCCGGCGCGTTTGCCGCCACTGTCGCTGGCGGGGTGGCGTACGCCCTGGGACGGCGCTCGGAAATGCCCTCGCGAGACGTGCTCGTCGTGGGCGGCGGCGGACGGGAGCACGCGCTGGCCTGGAGGCTCGCGCAGTCGCCCCAGCTCGGCACCGGGGACACTGTGTACGTGGCCCCGGGCAACGGTGGCACTGCGCTGTGCTCCTCGGCGCGCTGCGACGTGTCTAATGTCGCCATCTCGGCCACGGACATCCCGGCGCTGGTGCGCTTCGCCCGCGAGAAGCGCGTGCGGCTGGTCGTTGTCGGCCCCGAGCAGCCCCTCGTAGAAGGCCTGGCGGACGCCCTCGCCGCGGAGGGCATTCCGTGCTTCGGCCCGTCCAAGGCGGCCGCCGAGCTCGAGGGCTCCAAGGCCTACTGCAAGGACTTCATGGCCCGCCACGGCATCCCGACCGCCGAGTACGCCACGTTCAGCGACTCCAAGGCCGCCGAGGAGCACATCCTGGACGCGCGCAAGACGGCAGACCGTGTGGTCATCAAGACGTCGGGGCTCGCGGCCGGCAAGGGCGTGGTGCTGCCGGCCAACCGCGCCGCGGCGGCCAAGGAGGCCCGCGCCTTCCTGGACGGCGGCAAGTTCGGCGCCGCCGGCAAGACCATCGTCGTGGAGGAGCTGCTGGAGGGCGTGGAGGCAAGCGTGCTGGCCTTTTGCGACGGCGTGACGGCGTGGCCTCTGCCCGCGGCGCAGGACCACAAGCGCATCTGGGAGTTCGACCAGGGGCCCAATACGGGCGGCATGGGCGCGTTTGCCCCCTCCCCGGCCGTGGACGAGGCCATGTCGGAGCACGTGCGCCGCACCGTGCTGCAGCCTGCGGTCGACGGCATGCGCGCCGAGGGCCGCCCCTTCGTCGGCGTCCTGTTCGCCGGCCTCATGATCTCGCCGGCCGGCCGCGCCCCCCGCTCCGCCAGCACGGCCCCCGACGGCCGCGGCGTGTCCGTCCTGGAGTTCAACGTCCGCCTTGGCGACCCCGAGACGCAGGTTGTGCTGCCGCTGCTTCACCCGGACGTGGACCTGCTCGCCCTCATGGCCGACTGCACCAGAGGCGAGCTGCACCTCTGGCTGGCGCCGGGCCCCGACGGCCAGCGCCGCCTCCGCTTCCGCCCCGGCGCCGCGGCCACTGTGGTCGCTGCCTCGCACGGCTACCCCGCCGCGTACGCCAAGGGGCGGCCCATCTCCATCGCCGGCAGCTCAACCCACGGCGGGTCCGGGGTGGCGGGCAGCTCCCGCGGCGCGTCCGGCGGCGTCCCGGGCGTGGCAGGCACCCTGCTGTTCCACGCGGGCACCCAGCTGGAGAGCGACTCTGCGTCAGCTGATCCCGCCCGGCCCTTCACGCTCCGCACCAGCGGGGGGCGCGTGCTCGCCGTGACCGGCATCGGCGCCACCATCGACGCGGCGCTGGAGCGGGCATACGCCGGGATGGCCGCGGTCTCCTTCCAGGGCAAGGCGTTCCGCCGCGACATCGGCCGTAGCTACCACCGGCCGCGCCCCCACGAGCCCCTCCGCGTGGGCGTGCTGGGCTCTACCAACGGCACGGACCTGGCAGCCGTGCTTGGGGCCATCGACGGGACCCTCCGCGTGCGCGACCTGCCCCCGCTGGACGCGTCGGTGGAGGTGGTCATCTCCAACCGCAGCGGTGCCGGGATCCTCGACAAGGCGCGCGCGCGCGGCATTCCCGCCCTGCACGTGCCGCGCGTGCGCGTGTCCCCGGGCGGGCCGTTCGAGAGCCGGGAGGAGTACGGGCGCAAGCTGATCGACGCGCTCGACGGTCACGACGTGGACGTAGTCCTCCTCGTGGGCTTCATGCAGATCCTGGCCGGGAACGTCTGCGACCGGTACAAGTGGCGCATCCTCAACGTACACCCCTCCCTGCTCCCCGCGCACGCCGGCGGCATGGACACCGACGTGCACGCCGAGGTGCTGGCGGCCGGCGAGACTGAGAGCGGCTGCACCGTGCACTTCGCGGAGGAGACCGTCGACTCCGGCCCGTACCTGGTGCAGCGCCGCTGCCCCGTCTACCCCCGCAGGGACGACGCGGCGGCCCTCAAGGAGCGCGTGCAGGCGCTGGAGGGGGAGGCCTTCGTGGACGCGCTGCGGCTCTACCAGGACCGCCGCGGGTTCCTCACCGCCGTGCTGCGGAAGGGCTACGCCTCCTCCTCGGCCGCGGGCGTGCTGGCGGGGCTGGGGGCCCCGGGCATCGTGCCGCCCCTTGCCGACCCGGCTTCGTCGGCTGCTGGCGCTGCTGATGCCGCCGCGGGAGGCGGGGAGGAGGGCGAGGACGCCGGCGCCGGCCCGGACGGGGCGCTGACCTACGCTGGGGCCGGCGTTAGCATCGACACTGGCAACCGGCTCATCGACGCGATCAAGCCGCTGGCGGCTTCCACGCGCCGCCCGGGGGCCGATGCGCAGCTCGGCGGCTTTGGCGGCCTGTTCGACCTGGCGCGGTGCGGGTACTCGGACCCGGTCCTGGTGTCCGGCACCGACGGCGTGGGCACGAAGCTGCTCGTCGCGCGGCAGGCTGGCATCCACAGCACCGTCGGCGTGGACCTCGTTGCCATGTGCGTGAACGACATCGTGGTGCAGGGGGCAGAGCCGCTCTTCTTCCTCGACTACTTCGCCACGGGCAAGCTCAGCATCTCAGACGCCGCGGACGTGGTGTCCGGCATCGCGGAGGGCTGCAGGCAGGCGGGCTGCGCGCTGGTGGGCGGCGAGACGGCGGAGATGCCGGGCCTGTACGCCAAGGGAGACTACGACCTGGCTGGCTTCAGCGTGGGCGCCGTCGAGCGCTCCGCCATCATCCCTCGCATGGACGAGGTGTGCGCGGGCGACGTGATCCTCGGCCTTGCGTCATCGGGGGTGCACTCAAACGGCTTCTCGCTGGTGCGCAAGAGCGCCGAGCGGGCGGGCGTGGCCATGGACGACCCCTGCCCGTTCGGCCCGGCGGCGGAGGAGGCGGCGGCGGCGGCGGCGGGAGAGGGGGTGCCGTCCGCTCGACGCGTTCCCTCGCTCGGAGAGGTCCTCCTGACCCCCACGCGCATCTACGTGCGCTCGCTGCTGCCTCTGCTTCGGTCGGAGGCTGCGCGCGCCGGGGCGGGCGCCATCAAGGCCCTTGCGCACATCACTGGCGGCGGCCTGCTCGAGAACCTGCCGCGCGTCATGCCCCGCGGCTCCGTTGCGCGCCTCGACGCGTCTGCCTGGACCGTGCCCGAGGTGTTCAAGTGGGTGCGCCGCGCCGGTGGCGGCATCGACCCGACTGAAATGGCCCGCACGTTCAACCTCGGCATCGGGATGGCCGTCGTGGTGTCCCCGGAGAACGCCGCCATGGTGGCCGACGACCTGCGCGGCCGAGGCGAGACCGTCTTCCGCATTGGCCGCATCTCTGCGGCGGACGCCGCCGCCTACGCCGGGCCCCACGGCACCGCTGCGGCCGAGCCACGCGTGGTCATCGAAGGACTCGCTGAGGCGCTGGACGCCTGAGCGCTTGCCTAGGGCTGCGCGGGCGAGGCGACCATGCGCGGCAACGGCGTGGGGGGGAGTATTCGGCTGCAGTCTGCGCCTGGCCCCGGTCTGCTATGCGTCGATGGCTGGACCCAGTGGCAGGAGGTTGAGAGAGTGCGTGTTTGAATTTGCGGCGGCTGCTGCTGTCCAACTCAGTGGCATAGCGCACCGCAGCCGACCCAGCATACACTGCGCGCGCAGGCTCCCACTGTTTCGGTCGGCGAGCTGGAGCTGCGCGGCGGTGCGGTTGCAGCAACCTGCCGGCTGGCACAAACCGACCCTCACACGCACGACGCCGCACGTGCTCGCAAGGGAGCTCTAACTCTCTGGAAACGGGTGTGCTGGGTCCAACCTCCAGCCTCGAAACCGTCCACGGCGTCGTTTCGCGGGCGGAGCTTTGCAGTGATGTCGCGTTGCAGCGCGACCGGTTCCTGCGGCGGCCTCGCGGCGCGCCAGGAGGGACAGCCCTTTGGTCAAGGCCGCCTCTCGGTGGTCGATTCGGTCGCCCTGCGCTGAGTTGTCCCGCTGCCACCCGCTGGACAGCACCCCGAGGTGGCCAAGGGGCCCGCCGGCTGCTGTCCCGCGCGACCCTCGTCGTGTGTTGCACCTGCAGAGTCGACGCGCCCCTCTGCAACGCATGCCCACGCCGCGAGGCAGTTGCCCTCCGTCACCAGCCGCGCGCGGCGGCAGCGCACGACTCGGGGCGCCACGCGCAGTGTAGTTGACCCGCTATACCTGCGCCGCGGGGCCTCGTGCGCTGCTTGGCAAGCAGCAGCCTGAGGCGCGCCGGCGCGCACTGGGCCACAGGCTGCCACCGCCGCGGCAGCGATGCGCGGCCACCTGGGAACGCAGCGGCGCGGCCGGGGCGGCCCTGGGGGTGCCGCGCCTTCCCTGGATGTCGAGCTTCGAGGAATCCCTGCGATGGCGGGGCGAGGGGCGCTGAGAGGCGTGCTGCCTGGGCTGACTGATTCCGCGGGCTCCCTGGTCCAGCTCTCCGGGGACGACGTCGATGGCTGGTCCGGCCGCGGGGGGGATGTGGGCAGCGCGCATTTCGGCACGGGGAGCAAGGGCGTGGGGCGGCTGGGGCCGATGGGGTCCAGGGACGTGCTTCACGGCGCCTCCGCCAGCGGCGCGCCCAGCAAGGGGCTTCCCCCGCTTCGAATGGGGCTCGGGCCCATGGACATCCCGCGCTCGAGCTCCCGTGCCAGTTCGACAGTGCCGCCTATGCTTGTGTCGCCGGCGTCAAGCCTCGGCCTGAGCGAGGCACCGTCGGGCGGCTTTCCTGCCCGCACAAGCGACGCGGCCACCCGCGGCCGCCGCTCGCGCAAGCAGAAGCCCTCCCGGGGCAGCCGCGACCACAGGTCGACCGCCTCGTCGTCTCGCACGGGCAGTGTGAACCAGGGCCATGGGGCGCGCGGGCGCGCCGAGGTCGCCGACGAGCCGGTGTTTGGCTCCCAGCGGCCGCGGCAGCCCAAGCGGCTGGATCGCGCGTTGGAGGCCAAGGAGGACCCGCTGGACGTGGCTGCTCGCCACGCAAGAGGCACCTCCCGCCCGCTTGCAGCGGCCGCCGCCGGGTCGCTGGGACTGGGTGCGCCACGCAAGGACCTGCCGTCCTTGGGACTGGGTGCGCCGCGCAAGGACCTGCCGTCCTTGGGCCTGGGACGTGCCCACGACAGGCAGCGGGCCATGGACAGCCAGGGTGGGCGCAGCGCCGTATCCAGCAGCCGCATGGGCTCTGGCCGAGCTGGGTTCGAGGCAGGCCCTTCCCCAGGGTCGGCGTGGGAGGCGGGTCTCGGGGCGCCAGCCCTGTCCCTGCCCGTGTCGGTCGACGCGGCTGCATTTGCGCGCGATGCCGAGCGCTGGGGCGCGCGGCAGAGGGCTGGAAGCCTGGCCACCCGGGCAGCGGCAGGGGGGCGCGAAGCCGGCGCCTCCCGAGGGCTGCACGGTGGGCTCGAGCCTCGCAAGCAGGGCGGTCGGGGAGGCAGCGACGGTGGTCTGGCTCCCGTTTCACACAGGGGCCTGCCCTCCGCGGGGGCACATGCCCTGGAGGGGGGGGCAGCGCTTCGGCCGATTCGCGGAGCCTCCGCGGCCGGCGGTACGGGAGCTGCTGGCGGCGGCAGGCTGCGGGGGGCGGGCGCCTCCGCGCTGGCCTCCCTGCCCATGGCGGACCTGCTGGCGCCGGGGGGAGCGGGCATTGGTTCCCCCGCGGGCGGTCGGCTGCGAGGCAGCTTCCCGCTGGACGCGCAGCCGGCCGCCGGCTCGCTGGAAGGATCCCGAGCCAGGGCCAACAAGTCCACGCTGCTGCGGATGGGGTCCTTCCGGGAGGCGGCGCTCATGATCGCGGAGTCCCCTGCAGAGCCGGTCGGCGCCACGGCAGCAGCGGGCGGCAGCGGCAGAGCCGGCGGGGGCAAGACACTTCTCGCCCCGCTCAGGGACCGGCGAGCGGGCAGGGGGCAGCTGGGCAGCGCAGGGGCGGACTCCCTGTTCGAGGCAAAAGCGGACGCCTTCGCCGGGGAGGGAGGCGGGAAGCGATCCGGCCGGGAGAGGGGCCGGCGGGCAGGGGGCAGCGCTGGCGGGACGGACTGCAACGATGCCGGCGGCAGGGACGGGGGAGCGTCGACCGGCCGCACAGCCGGTGTGTCCACGCTCCAAGGCCGCGATGATGGCGCCACGGCGGGGTCCAGCTCGGCCTCGGCGCGGAGCGGCGCGCTCTCCACAGCCGGTGGCGCAGGCGCGGTCCGGGCCACGCAGCTGCCGCCTGTGCGCGTGGCCGGCGAGAACCCCTCCCAGTACGAGGCAGAGCTGGCCGCCGCGATGGAGAGGATGGAGGCGGAGGCCGAGGCCCTCCTGGCGCAGGCGGAGGCGGAGGCGGACGCAGAGGCAGAGGCCCTGGCCGCCCACGACCCGGAGCCGGACCCCGAGCCGCCGCTTCGCACGTTCTTGGAGTGGGCCGCATACGCTGACCCGGCGTCCGGCGAGGAGTACTACCACAACGTGCTCACCGGCGAGTCGCTCTGGGAGGCGCCGCACGCTGAGCTGCTGCCGCCCCACAAGCAGGCGCTGCGCAGCGTCGCGCTGCTCATGTACAACCCCTACGCAGCGCAGCGACCCCACCCGCTGTCGGTCCACCGGGGCTGGGCCCTGTACATGGACCCCGAGTCG
The DNA here is from genome assembly GCA_008330645.1 of Cafeteria roenbergensis. Lineage (NCBI taxonomy): Eukaryota > Bigyra > Bicosoecida > Cafeteriaceae > Cafeteria > Cafeteria roenbergensis. The sequence continues at coordinate 64,621 of VLTN01000059.1, forward strand.
CTCAATTTATACTACTGCCACCTGGCCTCGAGCGAGACGTCGTGGGAGCCCCCCGAGGGCTGGGACGCGGAGGAGGCCGAGGCGCCCCCGCTGGCCCGCCTGACGCCCGAGGCGGCGCTGCTCTGGTCCGAGGAGCGCGAGCTCAACGGGGTGGGCGACAAAGCTGCCAGGGGCGGCATGGCGGGCACCGAGACCCCCCGCGAGGCGGCGGAACAGGGGGCGCACCGGCCGCCGCTCGACCCTGCGATGGCGGAGCAGCTGTTCGAGCTCACAAAGCCGCTCGACGCGCCGGGCAAGGGCGGGTGGCTCGTGTACCGCGACACGGAGCGCCTGGTGCAGTACTTTGTGAGCGAGGACTCTGGCGAGGCAGTGTGGGCGGTGCCAGCCGAGCTCGCGGGCATCGTGGTGGTGGACGAGGGCCTGGGGCTGAACACTGCGGAGGCGGAGGCGGAGGCGGAGGCAGGGGCGGCCGTGGGGGCTGCTGGGCTCGAGAGCGAGCACGGCGCCTCTGCTGGAAGCTGGACGGCCGGCGCCACGCTGGGCGCCGACGCGGCCGGAGACCTGTCGGGAGCTGACGATCGGGCGGTGGCGCTCGTGCGCGGCTGGCTGGTCATGCAGGCAACAGCGACGGGCCGGTGGTACTACATGCGCACGGAGGGGGCCGCTGGGCAGGAGGGGGAGGAGGCGGACGAGCCAGGAACTGCGCAGTGGGACGTGCCCAGGGCCGTGGCCGCGGCTGCAGCTGACGAGTGGCTTGCGATTGACGAAGAAGAAGCTGTCGTGCAGCCAGCTGGAGCTTCGGACGTGGCTGGCGATGACGAGGATGCTGCCTCTGCTGGTGATGAGGCGGCATCTGCAGATATTGCCGATGTCCACGACGCTCTGTCGTCGGACGGCGAGGAGGGCGACGACGCTCCTTCGTCCAATGGCGGAGAGGGCGACGACGCTCTGTCGTCGGACGGCGAGGAGGGCGACGACGCTCCTTCGTCCAATGGGGGAGAGGGCGACGACGCTCTGTCGTCTGACGGTGGAGAGGGCGACGACGCTCAGTCGCCTGACGGCGAGGAGGGCGCCAGCGAGGAGGACGAGGAGATGAAAGCGAGCACTGGAGGCGTGCACGACGCCGGCAGCGCCGACGAGGACTTGCACGACAAAGACCAGGGTGGCTCGCCCCGGGACCAAGCCACGCCTGGTGATGCTGGCCGTGACGCGGACGAGGACAGCGTCGGCATGCGCAGCCTTGATGCCGGTGCCGCTTCTGGTCGGGAGGGCGAGCAGGATCAGGACGGGGCGGGGTTGCCTGGGCAGCCATGTGACCCGCCCGCGGCCGCTCAGCCCGCGATACCTAGCAGCGCGCCAGTTGTCATGTCGAGCGGTCGGGGAACGGCGGCCGAGAGATCAGTCGCTGGAGACTCTGCCCGAATGGACCCTGCGGCAAGCGCAGCGCTGGTCTCCACTGGAACAGCAGCAGCAGCGGCAGCAACAGTGACTGCCAAGGCCGAGCCAGCGGCAGCAGCGCCTGCCAAGGCCGAGCAGTCAGCGGCAGCAGCGCCTGCCAAGGCCGAGCAGTCAGCGGCAGCAGCGCCTGCCAAGGCCGAGCAGTCAGCGGCAGCAGCGCCTGCCAAGGCCGAGCAGTCAACGGCACCAGCGCCTGCCAAGGCCGAGCAGGCAACGGCAGCAGCGCCTGCCAAGGCCGAGCAGTCAACGGCAGCAGCGCCTGCCAAGGCCGAGCCAGCGGCACCAGTGCCTGCCAAGGCCGAGCCAGCGGCAGCAGTGCCTGCCAAGACCGAGCCAGCGGCACCAGCGCCTGCCAAGGCCGAGCCAGCGGCACCAGTGCCTGCCAAGGCCGAGCCAGCGGCACCAGCGCCTGCCAAGGCCGAGCCAGCGGCAGCAGCGCCTGCCAAGGCCGAGCCAGCGGCACCAGTGCCTGCCAAGGCCGAGCAGTCAACGGCACCAGCGCCTGCCAAGGCCGAGCCAGCGGCAGCAGCGCCTGCCAAGGCCGACCCAGCGGCAGCAGCGCCTGCCAAGGCCGAGCCAGCGGCAGCAGCGCCTGCCAAGGCCGAGCAGGCAACGGCAGCAGCGCCTGCCAAGGCCGAGCAGTCATCGGCAGCAGCGCCTGCCAAGGCCGAGCAGTCATCGGCAGCAGCGCCTGCCAAGGCCGAGCAGTCAGCGGCAGCAGCGCCTGCCAAGGCCGAGCAGTCATCGGCAGCAGCGCCTGCCAAGGCCGAGCCGGCGGCAGCAGCGCCTGCCAAGGCCGAGCCAGCGGCAGCAGCGCCTGCCAAGGCCGAGCAGGCAACGGCAGCAGCGCCTGCCAAGGCCGAGCAGTCATCGGCAGCAGCGCCTGCCAAGGCCGACCCAGCGGCAGCAGCGCCTGCCAAGGCCGAGCCGGCGGCAGCAGCGCCTGCCAAGGCCGAGCCAGCGGCAGCAGCGCCTGCCAAGGCCGAGCAGGCAACGGCAGCAGCGCCTGCCAAGGCCGAGCCAGCGGCAGCAGCGCCTGCCAAGGCCGACCCAGCGGCAGCAGCGCCTGCCAAGGCCGAGCAGTCAGCGGCAGCAGCGCCTGCCAAGGCCGACCCAGCAGCAGCAGCGCCTGCCAAGGCCGACCCAGCGGCAGCAGCGCCTGCCAAGGCCGAGCAGTCAACGGCAGCAGCGCCTGCCAAGGCCGACCCAGCAGCAGCAGCGCCTGCCAAGGCCGAGCCGGCGGCAGCAGCGCCTGCCAAGGCCGAGCCGGCGGCACCAGCGCCTGCCAAGGCCGAGCAGTCAACGGCAGCAGCGCCTGCCAAGGCCGAGCAGTCAACGGCAGCAGCGCCTGCCAAGGCCGAGCAGTCAACGGCAGCAGCGCCTGCCAAGGCCGACCCAGCGGCAGCAGCGCCTGCCAAGGCCGAGCAGTCAACGGCACCAGCGCCTGCCAAGGCCGACCCAGCAGCAGCAGCGCCTGCCAAGGCCGACCCAGCGGCAGCAGCGCCTGCCAAGGCCGAGCCAGCGGCAGCAGCGCCTGCCAAGGCCGAGCAGGCAACGGCAGCAGCGCCTGCCAAGGCCGAGCAGCCAGCGGCAGCAGCGCCTGCCAAGGCCGAGCAGTCAACGGCAGCAGCGCCTGCCAAGGCCGAGCCATCGGCAGCAGCGCCTGCCAAGGCCGACCCAGCAGCAGCAGCGCCTGCCAAGGCCGAGCCGGCGGCAGCAGCGCCTGCCAAGGCCGAGCCGGCGGCACCAGCGCCTGCCAAGGCCGAGCAGTCAACGGCAGCAGCGCCTGCCAAGGCCGAGCAGTCAACGGCAGCAGCGCCTGCCAAGGCCGAGCAGTCAACGGCAGCAGCGCCTGCCAAGGCCGACCCAGCGGCAGCAGCGCCTGCCAAGGCCGAGCAGTCAACGGCACCAGCGCCTGCCAAGGCCGACCCAGCAGCAGCAGCGCCTGCCAAGGCCGACCCAGCGGCAGCAGCGCCTGCCAAGGCCGAGCAGCCAGCGGCAGCAGCGCCTGCCAAGGCCGAGCAGTCAACGGCAGCAGCGCCTGCCAAGGCCGAGCCATCGGCAGCAGCGCCTGCCAAGGCCGACCCAGCAGCAGCAGCGCCTGCCAAGGCCGAGCCGGCGGCAGCAGCGCCTGCCAAGGCCGAGCCGGCGGCACCAGCGCCTGCCAAGGCCGAGCAGTCAACGGCAGCAGCGCCTGCCAAGGCCGAGCAGTCAACGGCAGCAGCGCCTGCCAAGGCCGAGCAGTCAACGGCACCAGCGCCTGCCAAGGCCGAGCAGGCAACGGCAGCAGCGCCTGCCAAGGCCGAGCAGTCAGCGGCAGCAGCGCCTGCCAAGGCCGAGCAGTCAGCGGCAGCAGCGCCTGCCAAGGCCGAGCAGTCAGCGGCAGCAGCGCCTGCCAAGGTCGAGAAGTCAACGGCAGCAGCTCCTGCCAAGGCAGACCAGCCAGCGGCAGCAGCTCCTGTCGAGCCATTGTCGGCGCCGCCTTCGACCGGTGCATCAGTGCCTGCCAGGAACAAGGCCGCAGCTGGTGTTACTCGGGTCAGTCCGGGGCACAGCTCCGCGCACGACTTCCCCCCAACGATCAGCAAGACGGTCATCGCCCAGCAGGGCGTCGCTGTTGCCCCTGCCGCCGGCAGCGCGTCAGGGCCAGGCCCACGCTCTCCCGCCCCTCGCAAGCCTCTCCCGACCCCCAGCCCGAGCTCGACACCCCCCGTGCTCCGCCTCGCCTCGTCCATGCGGCCGTCTATGCCGCCGACGCGCGCGCCTCCTCCCTCAACTGGCAGGCGCCCCTCGGGTCAGGCGGGTGGCTCTCGCACCGCCGCAGGCAGCGGGGCGTCTGGCACCACGGGGCCGGCTTCTGCCCTCTCGCCGCTGCCCGCGCTGCACCCGCCGCAGCGATTCGACCCGTCGGCCACGCTGAACCGCGCCCTGGAGCGCGCCGCGGGAGTTGAACCCTCTCCGCCCGAGCCCACGAACTCCGCTTCCAAGGCAGCGGCGTCCTCGACCCCGGCACGCTCGGCGGCGGCCAAGGCGTCGCCCGCGCCGTCTCCCAACCAGTCCGGCCTCCCCAGCATCAAGCCGCGAGCGGCGGGCAAGTCGGGCGGCGGGATGCTGCTGGACATGGACGCCATCTTCGCCGCGATCCAGATGCAGGCGCAGGCGGAGGAGCAGCTCAAGGCCGCCGATGAGGCCGAGAGGCGGGAACAGGAGGGCGGCGGCACCGACGCCACTAGCAAGGAAGCTGCTGCCCAGGCACGCAAGCAAGCCACGGAGGCCAAGACTGTGGCCGAGGCCGCCGTGACGGTCGCGGCTGCCGCGGTGCCCAACCTTGTGGGCAAGGCCCCAGCCCGTCCCAAGACGCGTGGCGCCCCGGCGGCTGAGCGCCCAGCCTTCGACTTCCGCTCCGGCATCGGCCTCGGGCTGGGCCGCCCCTTCGGCGGCGGCTTCGTCATCCGGTCGAAGAAGTACAAGGCAGAGCCATCAGGCACCGAGGAGGGCGGAGGCGACTCCAAGGCGGCAGGCAGCGCCCAGGGCTCCGCGGGCGGGGAACCTGGCTCTGCCGGCCCGGGCACGGCCCGGTCGGGGTCAGGCGCTGACGGCCAAGACATGCGCGCGAAGCTCGAGGCCGCTCGCCAGCGGCAGCAGGCCGAGGCTGCAGCGGACGCCGACCTCGCTGCGGAGGAGCTGGACGGCGACGATGCCTCCAAGTTCAAGTCCGTGGCCACGCTTGCAGCGGCTTGCGGCCTCTCAGCGGCAGACCTGCAGCGGCTGCTGGCTAGGCGGAAGCAGGACGGGTCGGCAGCCTCCGCGCTTGCCTGGGCGAGGCAGTACGAGCAGCGCATGGGGGTGCAGCAGACGTCGCTGGAGCGCCAGCTTGCCGACGAGACTGCCGCCAGCGGGGAGGAGTCTGCGCAGGCGAAGAAGCAGACCATGGAGCTCCGCCGGGTGGAGCACGTGCTCAAGGCGCTGCGCGAGTGGATCGAGGAGGAGCTGGCGCGGCGGAGGCTTGTGCGGTCGGAGCTGGACAAGCAGCTCGAGGCGGCCAAGCAGGCGGCCGCCGAGGAGCTCGAGCGGAAGAAGCAGGCCGTGGCGGCGGCGCGCAAAGACCAGTCCAAAGCAGTCAAGGCGAAGCAGGCGGCGCGCAAGGGGAAGCGGCACGCTGCGGCGGCTGCGCTCCGCTCCAAGATGGACGCGGAGCTGGCGGCAGCGCAGGCCGCGGACCGCGCCGACGAGGAGAAGCGGCTGGCGGCGGTCAAGGCGCGCCAGCGGGCGGCCCGGCAGAAGCGAAAGGCCAAGCAGGGCGGCCGGTCGGGCGCAGGCACGCCAGGGCCGACGACGCCTGGGGCGCGCAAGAGCACCGCTGAAGACGATCTGGCGCGGACCAGCGGGGCGGCGTCGGCGGCAGCCAAGCCTGCGCGGCACTTGCAGGCGTGGGGCGGGGACAGCCCCTCGTCGTAGCCATCGGCCCCCTTGCGTGATGCTTGGCTGGGCACGGCCTGGGAACCGGTCGCGCAATGTTCGCCCGCGCCGCAGCCCCCGACCAGCTGCCCTGCCGCACGCCCCGATGCGAGCCAGGGGGGAGGGGGGAGGGGGGAGGGGGGAGGGGCACCAATGCAGTCGTGCTGGGTGCACACGCCCGTGCGCTCTGAAGCCTTGCGTGTGTGCGAGCTTGCGTGCGTGCATGTGCCCAGTGGGCGGCCTGAATCGCGATTGCAACGCGCCACGAGGCGAACCGAGCCCTGCGCGGCACACACAGCCCCCGCGCGCGGTCCCCGGGCCGACTGGGGCGGCGCGCGGGTTGGTCCCGGACCAATTGGCAGGCGCAGCCCGAGCGAGGTGCGCGTTCGTCACTCGGTGGGCACGCGGTAGGTGGTGCGGAGGAAGTGCTCGAGGCCGAAGCAGAGCAGGACGTCGGCAGCCATGATGCCGAAGACGGCCTGACCGAGCTCCGGCGTGGGCATGGGCACCAGCTGCAGCAGCTCGCCGAGGTCCTCCCAGCCCATGGCAGCCGCAAAGGCGACGGCGTAGAGCGCGAGCAAGCCGCGTGAAAAGGTGAGGTTCTCCCAGAAGCCGGGCAGGAAGGGGCGGCCGCGGTAGTTGACCGCAAAGGTCGTCGCTTGCTGCACCGTGGTGAGGAGGAAGACGACGCTGTTGAGGACGTTGGGCTTGAAGTCGCCGTCCATGGTGACCTCGTCGACACCGGCGCCGCCGAGCACGGACGCGGCGTCGGCCGTCGCGGCAGACGCGCCGCCCATGGCTCCGCCTGCCGCCGCCGCGCTGAGCCCGGCCGCCCCTGCCCCCGCAAAGCTGCCCGCGCCCCAGTCGTCGTCGCCCTCCTCGTCATCGGCTGCCGCCGCAGCTGCAGCTGCTGCCGCGGCTGCGGAGGCGTCGTCGAGGATGCTGCCCGCAGCCGCTACCGCCGCTTCCGCCGCTGCCGGGGCTGGCTCCTTGAGCAAGAAGGGGTTGGGCACGAACTCCACGTACGGCTCGCAGAGGTGGACGGCCAGCATCATCGCGCAGAGGTGGATGATGAACTGGCCGAACACGCTGATGAGCAGGTGGGGCTTGAACACGGTGGTGTCGGGCTTGGCGCGCGAGAGCTGCTGGAGCGGCTTGGTGAAGGTCATCATCATGAAGAAGGCGGACATGGTCATGCCCGTCACCGTTGCCTGCGTGTCCCCGGTGCGGGCCCCGTGGAGGTAGAGCGCGGAGAGCGTGTAGGAGGCCACGAGGCTGTTGACAGCCAGGATGCGGAACATCTGGTGGGTCGTCACCAGCGTGCAGCGGCCCTGCAGCATGATGTCAAGCGCGACGCTGGGCGAGGGGCGCTTGCTGGTGAAAGGCGCGGCGATGGAGGCGTCGCCGAACTGGACAGTGGACGCCTCCACAGCCATCTCCCGCTCCAAGTCGCGGAACTCGCGCTGCATGCGGGCGGTGGCAAGGCGGCGGCGGCCCTCGGGGCTGTCTCGCGGGATGTTTGCCAGCTTGAGCTGCTGCTTCACGAGCTTCACGGGGTCCGACCAAATGGACCGCTTCGGCCCGGCCTTGGCCTTGGCCTGCGCCGTGAGCGCGCCCCCAGCAGCGGCGGGGGCCGCGGGCTCGTCAGAGTCGGACTCGAAGGCCGCCGGGCCGACGACCACCCGCTTGCGCCGCGCGTCCGCCTTGCGCTCCGCCTCGCGGTCAAGCTTGGCCTGCTGGCGCTGCGCCAGCGCCTGCTCGGCCGAGCTGACCGCCGACCCGGCCTCCGGGGTCGCCGTTGCGCCGCGCGGGCCCAGCTGCTGCGCGGCGGCGATGAGGGCGCTCCGCTCCCCCTCGATGGTCTCGAGCCTGTCTTCGAGCTCGGGGTCGCTGACGATGGACACGCCGATGCTCGCCTGCTTCAAGGCGCCGACGTCGTTGGTGCCGTCGCCGCACATGAGAGTGCCTCGGCCGAGCGCGTTGAGGTACGTGATGATGCGCTCCTTCTGCGTGGGGGCCACGCGGGCGAAGACGGTGCACTCGGCGCAGAGGCGCGCCACAGCGCGCTGCATCTGCCCCATGGCGGCCCAGCGGAGCTGGCCGTCCGCCTCGCTGCCGCTACCGCCGTCCTCGGCATCCGCATCCGCGTCAGCGTCCGCGTCCGCGTCCGCGTCCGCCTCTCGTGCGCCAGCAGCGCCCGCTTGGGCGGGCTTGGCCGACGCGCCAATGCCGCGCGGTCCGCCGGCGGGGGCCAGCCCCGCCGCTTGGCGCGCCTCAGCGTCGGCCACCTCGAGCATGGGGCGCAGTCCCCCGCCGGTGACGCACACCTCCTGCCCGGGAAAGGCGACGTCGAGCGCGTTGGCCTCCAGAACGGCGGCGTCGAACGGCTCGATGCGCTCGCTGGGGCTACGGCCGGGCGCCTGGGTCACCACGCGCCAGCGGATGCCAATGGCCGAGCTGGCCGGGGCAGAGTCCTTGGCGCCGGGCCCTGCCGCGGCGGCAGAGGCGTGGGGTGCGGCCTCCAAGATGCGCACCACGTTTGTGCCCGAGGCGGCGCCAGGAGAGGCTGGGATGCCGCCGGCGCGTCCGCGCGGGGCCTCGGCCGGGAGCAGGGACCTTCCCGCCGGTGCCGGCAGGATGCTGACCATGCGCGAAACCGCCACCGCGGTGAGGGGGTGGTCGCCCGTGATCATGACGACGGCCTGGTCCGCCATTCGCAGCTTCTCCACAACGTCGGCGGAGTCGGGCTTGAGGGGGCAGTCGAGCACGAGGAAGCCGGCGGAGGTGAGACCCGTCTCCACGTCCTCCCGGGACACGGCGTCCACTGCCGCGCGAAGCCTCGAGGGGGGCACGTCAAGCTTGAGCCGCTTCCAGGCCAGGGCGATGACGCGCGCGCCGGCCAGCGAGAGGGCCGTTGCTGCGTCGTTGTAGCCCTCCGGCACCTCGCGAAGGAGCTCCGCGACGGCTTCGGGTGCGCCCTTGGTGAGCGCGCGAAGCTCGCCGTCGATCTGGACCACGGTGGTCATACGGCGGAGCGCAGAGGCGAAGGGCCAGCGGCGGAGGACGCGGGCGCGGTCGGACGCGGACCCGGCGTGAGAGCTGGGGAGGAGGCCGCCGTTGGGCTTGCTCCCGGACCCCGCCATCACGGGGGGCGTCGCTGACGGGCCCAGGGGGTGCGCGTCGCCAGCCGCGTCCACGGTCCAGCCCATGGAGGCCAGTGCGGCGCACTCGAGCGGGTCGCCGGCGAGGCCACCCTCCGCGAGGATCACGGAGTGGCACCCTGCAAGCACGGCCAGGGTGTCCTTGGGGCTGGCCTCCGCCGGGACCACGGTGACGGCCGCGGCGGAGAGGGACGCGCGAGCGTCGGCTGTCTCGAGGAGCCCCGCCTTGGACGGGCGGGTGCCCGGCGCCGCTGCCCCCTGCTGCCCCTTCCTGGAGCCGAGGGACTTGACGCGGTCGGCGTTTCGCAAGGCCTGGGTCTTGAGCGCGTCGCCCTTGCAAAAGGCCACGCCGCGGACGAGGAGCTGGTCGCTGGTGAGCGTGCCAGTCTTGTCGAAGCAGCAGACGTCGATTGTCCCGGCGTTTGGGATGCGAAAGGGCTCCGTGCAGAACACGCGCTTGCGCGCCAGAGAGGCGAGGCTGTTGTTGACGGCCATGGAGAGCTCCACGGGGAGCTCTGGAGGGACGACGGACGTGATGACGAGGATGCAGTGGAGAACAAGCTTCCACGTGTCGCGGCCCTCCTGGGCCAGGCCCTCCCGCAGCACGTAGCCGGAGGCCGCGATGGCGAAGACGAGCAGGCCGGCGATGAACAGGTAAGCGTCCTTGTTCTCCACCGTCACGCGGCGCGTCGAGAAGATGATTGTCCGCATGAGGCTGCCCTGGGAGGTGTAGAAGCCGGTGCGCAACACCACGCCGAGGGCGCCGCCGTTGGGGGTGGCGGGGGCGGAGCTTGCGCCCGCCGCGGCTGCCTCTGCGGGGGCGTCGTCGCCCTCGGTGGGCCGGCCGCCGGCCGCGGGGCTGGAGGAGATGAGAGACGTCCCGGAGAGGACGAGGTTGCGGGACGCGGCCTGGAGCCACCTCTCGACGGCGGCGGGGGAGGAGGACGTGGCGGCGCCGCTGGGCTCCCCGGGCGCCGGAACGGCGGCGGCTTCCTTGAGCTGCGGGATCGACTCGCCTGTGAGCATGGCCTCGTTTACAACCACGGAGCCCCGCAGCAGAAGGACGTCGGCGGGCACGACGGAAGGATCGGGCTGCTGCTCAGACTTTCCCCCGCCGCCCATGAACAGCTTCGCGAGGCGCTCGGGTGTGGGCGGCCCCGCCGCGTTCTGAGCCGCCTCCCGCCGCAGCCGCATCGCCTCCATGTCGCGGTGGGCGGGGGCGCGCACCTCCACGATGTCGCCGGGAACGAGCTGGTCGCCGGGGACTGTGGACCACTTCCCGCCACGGAGGACGCTCGAGTCTGCAGGGATGGGGCGCATGGCGCGGAGAGAGGAGTGCTGCTGCACGCGCTGCGTGACCAGCACCGCCTCGAGGCTGACGAGCATGAACAGCGTGAAGAGCGAATAGTACCAGTACTCGTCCAGGCACCACAGGCCCACGCAGAAGATCTGGAACACGAAGAAGGGCGCGAGGGCGTGCTCGAGCATGAGGGCGGAGAAGGTGGGGGGGGGCATGTGCAGCTCGTTGAGGCCGAAGCGCGCGCGCACGCCCTCCACCGCGGCCTCCGACTTGAGGCCTGCCCAGGCGTGGTACGAGGAAGTGCCCAGGCCGACGGGGAAGGCGAGGGGCTCGTACGGCCTGCCCTCGCCGGGGGAGCAGTAGCGAGTGTGCTGGTAGTCGAACACGGCGGCGGGCATGGCGGCCAGGTCCTGGGCCCCGGGCGACATCGCGCCGCCGCTCGCGCCACGGCGCTCCAGGTTCCTGGTCACGGCGACGATCTCGCGAAGGCCGCGATGCGGCTGGGGCTCGACCAAAAAGTGCGTCGCCTTGTCAGCCGAGGTCTGCGGCTCGGCCGGCCACGCAGCGCGACACGACGCAAAGAGCTGAGCCCCGCAACCGCACACAGTGTGCCTATCGCGCGCAAGCCTGGGCGCGCCGCAGCGGGGAGCACGAGCTGGACGCTGCTGCTTGAGCGGCCGAGTCGGACGAATCGCTGGCCTCACCTTTGCGAACTGCGCCCACACGCGCACTCCGATCATCCAGTGCTGAAAGAGCCCCATGAAGATGCAAGCCACGATGCTGATGGGAATTGAGTAGCCGGCAACCGCAGACACCAACTCGTCCTCCGCGAGAATGCGCACGAGGAGCGGCACAATCACCACTGGGGCCATGGCCAGCACGTCGCGGCGGCCGACGAGACTGAGCCGCACCAGCGGCACCAGCTGGCGCACCACGCCATGAGCCGCAGGTCCAACCAGGTCGGCGGAGGACATTGCAACCTCGCCCAGGCCGAGGTGCAGGCCGCTCCTGCATTTCGCGGCGGAAAGCAGCCGCACTGCGTCAGCAGAGCCGGCTTGGGTCGGCGAACTCGCACAGGCGCGTCACGCGAGTGGCGCCAGTCACGGAGGGCGGTGTGGCTGTGCTTCTGCATGGGGCGCGACGCCGTCGTGGTGGTGAGGTGAGCGGCACAGAGACACAGTGTTTGGAGGAGGAGATGGGGAGGGGGGGGGGCGAGACAGCGTGAGGCGTTCGCAGAGTCGGACACGAGGCGCACAACCCACAGACCGCACAGAACAAGCTCATGCGCGGGCGTCGGACTCCTCCGTGCCCTCCGATGCGTCCTTTGCCTTGGCCGCGTTGATGATCTTCTGAGTCCTGAAACGCATGGAGCGCCTGGTGCGCAGCTGGGCGCGAGAGAAGGAGGTCTTCCCCTTGGGCGCGGGCACCTCGTCGGCGGTGCCCGCGGCCTCCGCAGCGCGGAACCCGTCCAACGCGCCCTTGGGCATGAGGATGCGCACCTCCGGGGTGCGCTCGATCCAGCGCAGCGTGCGCAGGTGGCGGGCGTCGCGCGAGGCAGCCCGCTCGGCGCGGCGCTCGGCGGCGTCGACGATCCACTGGTTGGAGTGGGGCAGGCCGCGGCTCTCCGCGAATGCCGACCAGAGCGCCCGCGCGACAGCAATGCCGTCGGAGCGGCGGGGCACGAACACGCTGAACGAGGCCTGGAGCGACTGCGACGCCGCCTTGTACTCGTTCCGGCCCTCCCTGCCGGTGCGCTCGGCCTCCTTCACGTTGCACTCGTCCGAGGTGTTGAGGAAAGTCGCTCCCCTGGCAGCCACGTCGGGGCGCTTGAGCGTCTCGGCCATGAGCGCCACCACGCGCTTGACCTCCTCCTCGTCGCGCGCGTCGCCGAAGCCCCCGGCTGCGAGTCCGTCAATGGAGATGCGACAGGGCCGTGAACGTGATTGAGGCAATGGAGTGGGGAGGGAGCCGGGGGGGGGGGCGAGGCAGCGGGGGCGGCAGTGCCAAAGGCGCGGGAGGCGCACTGCTGGCAGAGGCCGCATGCAGCGGCAGGGGAGCGGGCAGGCGGCCTCGCAGGCCCGGGCCAGACGCGGGGTGCGCCCGCCCCAGAGCGTGGGGTGCCCGGGGATGGGGGGAACGGGACGCTCGGACTGCGCAGCGCAAGGCGGCGGCGCTCGCGCCCTCGCAGGCCGGGGCGCCAGCTGCAAACCTCGCGGGCACGCCGCGAAGCACTCACTCGGGTTGGCGTCCACCACAACCTGGTCCCCGTGCTTCGTCAGGGACACGAAGAGGTGCGCCCGGTCCCAGCACACCTTTTGGTACATGGTAACAACGTCCTGGGTGCACGAGCTGCCGAGCTCGAGCACGCCGGTGCGCTTGGCGCGGCTGTTGACGCGCTGCTCCTGCTCGTTCAGCCAGTTGCGCGTGCCCTTGTCACCCGGGCGCTTCTTCAGCGCCCCCGATGCCATCGCGGCGTTGACAGAGTCGAGCGTCACCTTGATCTCCGGCACCCGGAAGTAGCCGCGAGACGAGACGGCCGCCGCGGCCCCAGCCCGAGCGGACGAGCCGAACGCGGACGCTGCGGCGCAAGCGCCACGGGCCACGGTGCGCCGGGATGCGAGGGACGCTGCCATGGGCGCGGTCACCAACCGGGGCCCCTGGGCTCTGGCCGACCAGTGCCGCTCGGGGTCCAGCCGGGCCAGCGCGCAATCGCGCTCCTCGCCGAGGCTTGGTCGTCGATCGGGCTCGGCCTCCCCGGCTCTGCCGGCAGAGCGCAGCCGGCCAGCACTTGCTTGGCATCGCCATCCCTCGTGCTCGGCGGTGATTCCGAGCCAGCGGAGCAGCCGAAGCCACGCGCTCGGCTTGGCGCGCATGGCTTGACGCTTGTGGGAGTGGCAGGCTGGGACTGGCATGTTGCTGTGCTGGCCGGGGCCTTCCCCTCAAGGCTTGCAGGCGCTCCCTTGGCGACCGGGACTCCTCGCCCACGAGGGCTTAAACCCTGACTGTGAGGTCCAGTATCGATCGTGGCAGTCATGACTACCCGTGCCGTTGAGCGGCGTTGGGGTCGGCGCTTGCCTGCGAACTTGGCCAGTGCTTGATTGTTTCGTGGATATCGCATGCTCGCATCGACAAAATTGCAAGCCCCTGTTCTGCGGGAGGTAGGAGCGGTCGGGTTGCGGCTGCAAGGTGGGGTCAGCACTCCCAAGGCACCCCTTGCGGACAGCATCGGCGTGGCAACACTTAAGGCGCATAGTTTCGGCTGGGCACTACAAAAGCCATAAAAGCAAGTTTCGGGGCCATTCATAACCTTGGGCAACTAGACAGCATCAACTGGAGCAAAAAGTCGTCCCTACTCCGAGCGATGGAATGCTTCCCTTTGGAGATGCGCCACAGGGCCCAAGTTATTCCAAGCGCGTCGAGCCCGCACGCTGGGGTCTTTGAGTGCCGCTGGCAATTCGGGAGAGCCACAGCATCCGGGGACGCGTTCAGGCATGGCGGCAGAACCAGGCCGTGTGTCCTGTAGCAGGTGCGAAGGCTCCCAACGCTGGCCTGGCTCGGATCGGCTCCTGCATCTGCGAGTCTGCAATGGAGGGCGGAAAACGAATTGTTTGGACGGCGCGCAATATTGGCCCTGCCCGTGGTGCGCGTTGTGCACTCGGCGTGAACAGGTTGCAACCGCCATGGACGCCATGGCCATCGCTCGCGACATGACTGCAGGGGAGGCCAAGGACGCAGTGCGCGCCTGGGTGACAGGGGCGGACCACCGGCGCTTCGACGAGCTCGCGGACGGGACGGTGCTGTGCCAGGTCACGCACTCAAACCTGAAGCAGAACATCATTGAGCTGCGGTTCGACCTGCACTCGACGGTCCGCGCCACCAAGAACAACCTCTACACGTACAATGGGACAAACCGCGAGTTCATGGAGCTCCAGCTCTTCGAAGGGGACCGCCTTGTGAGCCGGTTGGCCGCTGCAGAAAGAATTCCCGTTGGAGGAGCGGCTGCTCCGGTTCCCGCGCTGCTGCGGCCTCCCCCTCCTCGCAAGACAGCCTCCGGGCTGGCCAGCTCGTGCTTCGGGCCGGGCTTTTTCGGGGCCGAGGGGCGCGGTCTGCCCTGCGTGGGTCCGCGACGCACGAGCGGTGCAAGCGCCGAACGTTCCGAGTCCGTTGCTCGCGCCCGCGCGCTCCACGCCGCCTATCCCTGCCTGGCTCCCCGCTCGCAACGCAGATCGCTCGCATGCTTGACGACGACAAGATGCTGGGCTTCTACGGAATGACCCACGGCCACAGGGTGCACGTGGTGGACCACGACCCAATGTCCCTCTCCCGCGGCGGCGGCCTGGACGACGTGTCGCAAGTGAAGAAGTACGTCATGAGCGAGGAGGACTACGACAAGCGCGAGGGCACGCTGCGCGCGTGGAAGCGCGAGCAGCTCAAGAAGAACCCCCACTTCAAGTACTCGGACGCCCTTCCGGCTAGCGGCAGGGCGGCCGCGGCAGCGGCAGCGGCAGCCGGCCCCCGCGCCCCGGACGTGGACTTCGAGGATGACACACTCGTAGAGGGCATTGAGGTCGGTGCGCGCTGCAGCATCCGCCCCGGTGAGCGCCGCGGGGCAGTCGCCTATGTCGGCAAGATCGAGGGCAAGACTGGCTGGTGGGTGGGCGTCCGGTTGGACGAGCCGCTGGGACGCACGGACGGCACCGCGTCTGGAAAGCGCTACTTCGACGCCGAGCCGGGCTACGCCACCTTCATCCGCCCGACGGGCGTAAAAGTGGGAGACTTCCCGCCCGTTGACGAGGAGCTCGGCGACCTGGCCGAGGCCAAGGCCGACTCCGCGGCAGCGGCTGGTGCAGCGGCGGCAGCAAGTGCCGCCCCACCCGCGGCGGAGGCAGCTGCTGCGGCAGCCGGTGCCGAGGCCAAGGCAGAGGACGCTGGCGAGGCTGCGGCCGCTGCGCTAAGCGAGGCGGCAGCGCGGGAGGCTGCCACGGCGAAGCGCGCAGCAGCCCGACCCTCCGCTCTCCACCGCCGGCCGGGCGATGACGACTTTGCTGATGACGACGACGACGACGAGCTCTGATTTTGGCCTGCGTGCGGTTCGCGAGCTCAGGCGTGACACTGCGTGTCTCCTATGCGTGGCGCCTGAGCACAATTTGTGCTGCCGTCGCTGTCACGGGTGGCGGAATGTGCGCAGAGCCCGCTAGGGAGTGTCGCGGGGGGGGTGGGGTTGCTGCCTGGGCACGACGATCGCTCACGCACTCGTGGATCAAACTCGCAGCGCGCCATTCACACGTGACATGCGCAGCGCACCGGGCCCGCCTCGTTGCTTGACACGACGCGGCTCGCAGCGCCACTGCTCTGCCGGCATGGGGAAAGGCCACCTGAGCCACGGAAAGCCGTCGCGCAGACAGCCGTCCCACAACGCGCTCGTCGTGACGAAAGCGCGCTCTAGCCCCTGGCCTGGCGGTTGCGCCAGCACGGACGACAGCAAGTCGGTTGCACAACAGCCCGCTCAGTCGTTCAACTGACACGCGCCCTGCGCACGGAGTCCCCAGCGTGCTCGCAAGCCGCTGCATCCTCAGCTCAAACCGTCCAGAGGCGGCACGGCTCGCAGCCGCGGGAAGAGGCTGTCGAGGTCTCGGGCTCGCGTGCCGGCAAAGACCTTGTCCGGGGAGGTCTGCGAGGTGCGCTCTCGCTCGCTGGGGGAGCCTGTCAGGAGGAGCCACCCGCCCTTCAAGTTCGGCTCAAGCGCACGAACAGCAGCCACGCCGGCCTCCAGGCTGGCCCAGGTCGCGTCCGTAACAGACCTGCAAAATGCAGCGTGCTTGGCCGCCGTGAAGCCGCCGGGCGAGACAGCAGCTTCCGTGATGTCATCCCACAAGCCGTCAAGCTCGGCCACAGCCGCGTCGCTGACCCGCGCCACCACGGCTGCCGCAGAGCTGAGAACGGTGGCCGCAGCGACGCAGCGCAAGAGCGGCCGGCCAAAGGTCCCGCTGCGCGCGAGGGTCGGGGCAGCAGCCTTGGGTTTGGCGTGTTTGCCCTCCCGACCCTTGGATCGCAGCGGGGCCTTGGCGCCACGGTCAGACGTCCTGGCCTTGCAAAACGCCGCCACAGCATCCTCCAGCGTTCGGCGAAGCGCGTTGATGCAGCGCATTGCAGCGGGGGTCCAGCACACGCCGAGACGGCAGTTCCTGGAAGGGCTGTCGCCCTCAAGGGCCACCTCCCACACTCGCCAGTGCGGGCTTCCTGTGCCGGTCGCCCGCACCGCGAGTCCCCGATCGCGAGAAAACAGCACCAACGGAAGGGCACTCGCAGCCTCGTCCGGCCACAGCATCGTCGCGCCTCCGACCCGAATGCAGTGGCCATCCGCGCCGGTGAGGGATGCGTCGGTGAAGAGCACCACGCGCTTCTGAGAGGCCATCGGACCAGCGATTGCTGGGTCCGCGAGCAGGTCAGTCTGGCTGTCAAGAGCTCCTGCACCATCGAAGAAGAAGCGACCAATGGGCGGAGCGTCGGGGTCACGGTCCCCGGCAAGCTCGCCGGCAGCCCCCGCGAGCTCCAGCGCCGCCGACACCGATCCCTTGCCAAGCTGGAATGCGCAGTACTGCAGCCCTGTGGTCTGGTGGGGGTTGCTACTGCTGCGAGGGGCTGTGCAATGGACCGCCTTGGCCTCCCTTGCGCGAGCCTCTGCAGGCGATTGCGCCTTCTTCAGGGCAGCATGAGCCCGGGACCCGACTGGCAGACCCAGCTGCTCCACTGGCGCGTATGCGGCGTTGTCCAGAACCACCGACCGAGCGACACGGGCCTTTTCGCCTGCTTGCACCTGAGGCAGCAAGTCCTTGGTCAGGCAGCGGTCTTCCAGGCCTAGCAGGACCGCCCGCGCAGGCGAGGCCGGCTCGGTGATGCCAAAGAAGCGGCCGCCAGGTGAGGCGGTACCGGCTGGCGTGGAGGACCCTCTCAGCGTGGCCCCAACCGAGGGATCCTTGAGCGAGCGCAGCTTTGCCGCCTTTTTCGAAGCGGCCCCGCCGCGAGCGGCACAGCAGGCCAGAGCAGCCGCATGGGCGCGGTTGATCTCCCACACGTGCGCCCACACGAGCTGCTCGCCGCCGGCTGGGGCCAGCTTCCCCACGAGCAAGGCCTTGTCAAGCCCCCCCGGCGCGGCCGCCTTGCACATTGCGCTCAGCTCCTCCGAGGACGCGCTGCTGGGAACGGCCTTGACTGTGCGCAGACGCACAGCTGCCGAGACCACAGCGGCAGGGAGGGCGTCTTCGGGGACTGAGAAGAGGGCGGCTGCCACCTCGGCCGGGCTGCCCTTCAGCTTGTTTGACAGGTTGACGGCGGGCGGGGGCGGAGCGGCAGCGGCACTGTCAGCCTCACTTTCCCGCTTTGCCCGCGAGGACAGCGCACTCTGCAGCGACTTGACGGCTCCAGGCGACAGGGCGGACGCCCTGAACGCGGAGTTGGACTCCGACTCCACCAGCGGCGCTAGGGCTGGAGGCAGCCCGGCAGCGAGCAAGCCCACAGCAGCCCGTGCAGCCTTGCCTCCAGGCAAAGGGTCCTTGGCCACAGCAGGCACGCCCTCGAACAAAAGCGCTGGCTGAGCGGCGGCGGGCACGGAGCGGTACAGCTCGCCGCGAAGGGGGGCACCCGGCCCGACTGCCAGGCCAGCAGCGGGGGCAGCTACTGCGGCGGCAGAAGCTGCGCCGGCAGCAGCGGCGGCAGCTCCGGCCGCGCCTGCGCCACCCGCAGCCGCCTCCGCCGCAAGGAAGCCAGCCGGCAGAACTGTGCTGGCCGTGCGGCTTGGCGTCGGCGTCCTGCCTCGCTTGTCTTTCTTGGACGAGCCAGGCACGGCGACCAGGGTGTTGTGCCCGAAGGCCGCGCACATGAGCAGGCGCAGGGCATCCAGCGGCACCTCACGGTGCGGCGCGCAGCCCTCTTCCGCCGCGCCGACGATTTCTCCAAGGACGTCCGACTCGTCGTCAGGGACACCGTGACGCCTCTGGGCGGCAGGCTCTTCGGCAGCGGCGCTCAGTCGAGCAGGCCGCGCCGCTGAGGCCGCACGACCGGCGCGCGCGCTCGCACGGTGCTGGGGCCTGCGGGCCCCATAGGCACCACTTGCCACGTCGGAATCGCCGATGCTGGTGCGGGCAAGCGCGCCCTCGGCGCCAACGAGGTTCAGCGCCGTTGCAAGCGAGTACACTGCTGGGAAAGTTCGCGACCCGCGAGCTCCGCCGCGCGCGGCGGCCAGAGCTGGCTCGAGGGCGCGAGGCGCCACAAGCGCGCCGGCCACGGACCTCCCCGACAGCTCGGCCAGCGCGCGCGGCATTCGGGCGGCACCGCGCTCCCACAGGCCGTGCTTGTCGAACCACTCCAGCCGCCTCCGCTGCAGGCGGCCGCCCTCCAGCTGCACCGCCAGCATCACTCGCATCGCGGCGGCGATGTCCGACCCAGTCCCTCGAGCCAAGGAGTCGCGCGCTGCAGCCGACCGCGCCGCGTTTGTGTTGGCCTCCGCAGCCGTCTTGGCCCTGCGGCGGTCCGAGTTGGTGAAGATACGGTCCGATGTTGCCGCCACGACCATCCCAGCCGCCACATCCGCCACACCGAGTGCCGAGCCAAGGATCGTGCACATGGCATGCGTGGTCGACTCGGGGAAGCTTGCCACAGCGGTGCCGAGCGGGGTCAGTCTGGCATCGTCGCTGGGTGACTCCAGGCTGCCGATGGCGAACAGCCGGCCCAGCGCGGCGTCAATGTTGGCCGTGTCGGGCGGCTGCGGCGCGTCGGCAAGGATGGAGCGCATGCTGCCCTCCAGCCCGAGCAGGCGGAGCTGCAGGATCGTCTCGTCCAGAGGCAGGCGGCAGATCTCGGGCTCGTCGTGGGCGGGCATGCAGTTCGCATGGAAAGCACGAGTGTACAGGCGAAACACCCGCCCCGGAGCGAGTCGCCCCGCCCGGCCCTTGCGCTGCGTCGCCGACGCCTGAGACCCGAACGTCTTGACGAGGGCCGTCGTGCCTCGTGACGGCAGGAAGCGCAGCGACTTTTGCTGCCCGAGATCCACGACGGACGTGAGCCGCGGCAGGGTGAGGGACGTCTCCGCGATGTTCGTGGCCACGACGATGCGGCGCTTGGAGCCCCGCCACGTGGACGACGCTTCCGGCGGCGGTCGGCGGGATGGGGTGCCAGCGCTCCACTCCCCGTCCACCTCCGGAGCAGCATCTGCCAGGTAGGCGTCGTCGGAGTCGAAATCGTGCTCGTTCGTGGCCAGGGACGTGTCCTCCTCCGTGCCCTGCGAGTGCAGCATCACCACCTGCATGGTGCGGCGACGGCTCGAGGGCACCACCGAGGGGTCGTTGATGGCCGTGACGATGGCCTCAATCTCGGGCACGCCCGGGGCAAACACGAGGGTCGTCTCCCCAAGCTTGGTGACCTCGTCCGCAAGGCTGGCAGCAAGCGTCTCGGTCTTGGCGTCTGTGGGCGGCGAAAAGGACAGGAAACGCTCCATCCCTTGTTCAGAGCGCTTCCCCGGTGCGGGCGGGCACCCCCGCGCTGCGGCCCGCTCGTCCAGCTCGCTCAGCTGCTTCTCGAGCCGGTCCATGCTGTTGCCCAGAACTCGCGTGGCCGTACCGAAGCGTCGGGAAGTGTGCGGCGCCTGCTCCTCAAGGTCGCCCAGGAAGAACTCGTCCACCTCGAACCGCATGGTCCCCACGCTCAGAGTCACAGGGGCGGGGAGAGGGCTCGGCGGGCAAAAGTAGTCGCTGAACAGCTTCGCCTCCAGCGTGGCGGACATGATCACGACTCTAGGGCAGCTCCACCCCTGGAGAGGGACCAGTGGCGCGCCTCCGGCCGCCTCTGCTGCCGCCATGTCTCGTGCCCAGAAAGGGCGGAGAAGCCGTCGCAGGACCAAGCAGAGCACATCGCACTGGACGCTGCGCTCGTGGACCTCGTCAACGCAAATCAAGTTGTGACTCTCGCCGAAGGCCTCCTTGTTGTGAACGAGCCACGTGACCAGCCAGCCGGTGGTGGCGAACGTAACCTGGGTGCTGCCGGAGGCCTCAGCATCGCCACCGATGCGAAAACCAATCTCCTCTCCCACCCGGGTGCCCCGCTCCTTGGCCACGCGGCCCGCCAGGCCGGTGGCAGCGATGCGGCGGGGCTGCGTCACCACAACGTGCTTGGGGCGCCAGCCCGGCTGGTGGGTTTCCTTTATCCACCTCGCAGCCTCCAACAGCAGCTGCGGCACCTGGGTGCTCTTTCCCGACCCCGTCTCCGCTCCCAGCACGACCACGGGCGACGTCAGCACGCCGCTGACGATTCTGGCGCTGAAGTCGCGGATGGGAAGGCTCGCGCTCACGCTGCCTGCCCGAGGCTTGGGGAACTCGGAAGGCAGGCGCGCCCACTCGTCCGCCAGCAACCTGGCACCGCCACGGCCGACATGCGGCTCCGTCGCGGCGTGCGAGGGGCGGACAGCGCTCGTTGCCGCTGCAGCCACGCAGCTGCTGTCCCCGCCCGCACCGCTTGCGGCTGCGGCTGCACCATCCGCACCTGCCGAACCAGCTGCGCTCTCCGGATTGCTGTCGAGGTGGCTCACGCCAGCAGCGGCCGCGCCAGTCGATGCAGCGTGTCCCGATTCCAGTTGCAGCGCGAGGCGAGAAGATGGATCCTTGTTCAGCACACAAGCAGGCCACGGGAGCGAGAGGGGGGGAAGCGCGTGCATGGTCGACACGATGGCTTCTCCGGACACGAGCGAGGTCGACGGCGGGCGCTCCCAAGCGTCCCGGGTGCCGATGGTCAGATGCGCAACAGCGCGCTCGAAGGGGACAGCACAGGCTCGGGCGTTGACGTGAAGCAGCGCCCCAATGACGCGCGACGCGTGGCCCAGATCCAAGGCACGTGCTTCGCCCGCATCATCGCCAGCAGACTCCTCACGTTCGACTGCATCATCCTCGAAGTCATCGACACCCTGAGACTCGTCTGCCGTTGCTTCTGCGGCAGCGCTCGCAGCAGCAGCCCCGGTGCTGGCTCGAGCTGACTTCGCCAGAAGCGGAGGAACCCACGACTTCCCAGGGCGTGACATTCCCTTGGGGAAGGTCACCTCAGGCCCGTGCTTCAGATGCCCCTTGCTCACAAACACGGCTGGCACTTTTGCAAGCGAGGCCAGCCTCTGCAGGGCAGCCATGCCGGTCCCAATTTTCTTGGCCGAGCAGGATGCCGCCCACACCTTGAGCGGCAGCGAGGCGCTCTTGAGAACCTGCTGCTGCCAAAGAAGGGCCTTGCGAACCGAGTCCACCGTGACGTGCACCTGCCCCACAACCTTGGCGAAGTGCGCAGACTCCTGGCCGGCCCGTTTCAGCAGCTCAACGGCGGCTGCGTGGGAGCAGGCAGCCTCGGTTGCGAACACAAGAATTCCGCCCTTGCGAGTGGGCATGACGCCGTGCGCCGGGTTGGATGGCAGAATTGCCGGCTGGCTGGCAGCCGCGGCGTGCTCGTTGGTCGCAGGTGGGATGGCAGCGCCTCCTCCTCCGCTGGCTGGCATTGGGCGGCAGGTCTCTGGGAGAGTTGCCTCCGGGTCGACCTTTCCCTTGATCACCGCGAGGGCGATGGCAGGCAGGCCCCGCTTGACGAAGGCGGCTGTTGCACTCTGCAGTGCGTGCTCGTGAGCGTCCTGGTTAAACGCGATGGCCCATGCAGACATCCGACCCTTGGGCAGGGAGCACCGAGTCGCCAGGGCGTGCCGCGCCCAGAACAGCGCGTGGATGTGGTGAGGCTCCGACAGGGCCACCCGAGTTGCCTGCCCGGCGCGCGCTCCTGCACCCTTTGCCGTGATCACGTTGCGGATCTCCTCGATGGCCTCCTTGCGTGAGGCCGAATCGGCCAGCGCAACAACAACAACGGAGCTCGTCTTGGCGGCGACGACCGAAGCCAAAATCGCACCGCGCCGGCTGACTGACTCGTGAGCAGCGGGCAAGGCACCAGGCCAGTCGGTGACTGCCGAGGTGGCTCCTGCTCCTGCCGCGCTCGCCGCTCCTGCCTCGCTCGCCGCTCCGGCCGCGCTCGCCGCTCCGGCCGCGTCCGCACTCGTCGATGCCGCCAGCAGCCGTTGCGTGTAAATACGAGGCACAGGGCTCCGGAACTTTCCCAGAGCACGCACCAGGCCGCGCACTTGCTCCGAGGGCACGCGCACCAAAATCATCGCAGCTCTCGACAGCGGCTTCCCCTTCAGCTGGGCTTGCATGCCGGGAGTCACACGAACGATGCTGCGGATTGGGGCAGTCACGATGGCAGGAGCTGCTGCTTTGACGGGCTCCTGCCTGAATGCCGCAGCGAGAGCTGGCAAGTCCCCAAAGCCCAGAACAATCCGGTACAGCGGGCAGGCAGCCGGCTGACTCGGGATGGTGCCCGCGGGAAGCACAAGGACGCTCGTCTCTCCCTGGCAAACCAGCTGCACGCAGGGCCACTGGCTTTTGGCAGAGAATGCGGCGGCATGCGTCGAGACCACGGCCTTGCTGGCCGAGAACCAGACAAGCCAGCCAATCGACGGCACGGGGAATGCGGCGTCTGGAAGACACACGGCAGCCCTCACGAGGTGCGGCAGCAACTGCGCGGGCACTGGCTGGAGCTTGACCAACCCGACTGCCCCGCACCTTGCTGGGTCCACCGCGCTCAACTCAGCGGCATGGCGGGCTCGCGTGGCGAGGCTTTCAACAGCCTTGATCACGTCCGCGGCTCCGACGGAAGCGTCGGTCCCAATGAGCAGTGCGGAGTAGCCGCTCTCGGCCCCGGGCAGCACGCAGTCGCTGATGTTGTGCCTGAGCCGAGACGTCACAGCCTCGGCCTGCACGGAGTTCAGCCCCTGAGGGCTTGGCCCGAGTCCTCCGCGTGCGGGCCCAGCGGACGCAGCGGGCGCAGCGGGCGCAGCGGGCGCAACGGCGGCGCCGCGGCCAGGTCCAGGCGCCGCGGCAGTGCCACCGGCGCCACTTGCCGCCGATGCGTCGACCTCGCCGGCACGCCGATCGAACTTGGCGCACGCTTGCGCCAGTGCAAGCGCCAAGTCCCCCTGCCAGCCAAAGCGGTCGCGCACCAGCTGCGGCTGGGCGAATCCATCCGTGCTGTCGATGACGCGGCCGATTGCATCCATGCACGAGAGCAGCGTCTGCAGCGCCCTTGCCTCCGAGTCGGCGAGGGCCACAGTCTCGTCGCGCCGGTAGGAGGCCACGGTGCTGGCCGCAAAGGATGCCGCGGCAACGTCTCCCGAGGCTGCTGCGTCGAGCAAGAGGGCTGCGCCAAGCACCGCCGCCTCCACCAGGTTCGCGGCCTGGAGCTCCTCGCCAGTGTACACGGCCTCTCCCGCTGCGGCAAGCTCGGCCAGCGCGCGGTGGCGGATGAACGCCGCGGCAGAGAGCGCCTGCGCCGTGAGGGTGGCTGGCAATTGGCCAGGGTCGGCGACCCCAAGCGACTTGAAGCACTCGGTGAGCCCCGCGTGCGCGATAGCGAAGCGACCCTCGTACGTCGATACGCTGGAAGGCCAGGTGTAGCGGCCGGTGGATCCGCGCGACGCGTGGTGAGTCCGCACAGCGGCTGGCCCGCTGCTGTCTTGGATGCTGGCAGCGGAGTACAGTTCCAGCAAGCTCGCGATGGCCCCTGAGCTGCTCGGCCAGCCGCCCACCGGAGGTCCCGCCTGGCCCTTTCCCGCCATCGAGAGCGCAACCTTGATTCCCGCGTAGCCAGCCAGGTCAAGCGGCGAGCCGCGATTCCACTCCGGAAGCCAGAGCAGTGCAGGCAGGCAGGCCACAGCTGCCGCCACGCTGGCGCGGTCGTCAGGCGGGAGTTTAACCAGGGCGCCGAGAGCAACGCTGCGCACCGGGTTGGCGCAGCGGACGAGAAACGGAGTTGGGGCCTTGAACAGAGGGCGCAGCGTGGTCGGAACGGCGGACAAACCCGCGAGCCCTAAGAGCGCGCCATCGATCGGCCGGGTCGCCACGCCTTGCGATAGGTCCTCCGCGTCGAGCGGGGGAAGCCGGGAGCCACGCGAGACGGCTAGGCCTGCTGGAGCCAAGTGCCCCCCAAGCCGGCAAAGCACCACGCAGCCGAGGGCGTCGAGCCGGTGGTCAGTGCGGGTGGCGCAGAAGCGGGCTGCGCCAACGGCCGCGTCCCAGTCCGGCCACACCATTGTGAGGTCCTGAGTGGCTGCCGCCCAAGTCAACGGCGAAGCGGGGCTGCCGGTGAGGCGACGCCGTGGCCGGAACAGCTTCATGCGCTCGGTCCAAGGCTCGCAGCGGCCCGGCAGCGACTGCATTCCGCCAGCACACGCTGCAAGGTCAACGAGCTGCTGGGGTTTGTTGCGCAGGATCTCGCCAACCACCGCCCTAGCCGTGGGCTCGTCACAACCGGATGCCGAGTCGCTCCAAAGGCCCTGCGTCACCGTCGCGAGGGCTGCGCCCTCTACGGCGCCCAGTGCCCACATGAAGTCAGAGTCAGCAGGCGCCACTGGGATCCTGATGGACCGGTCGCTCGCTCGGATGGCGTTTGTGGACGCGGCCCACTCCGACACAGCTGCGAGGGCGAGGCCGCGGCGCCACATCCAAGCCACCTGGTCGGGCTGCGTTGGGGTGTGGGGGTTGACCAGAGTCGCGAAGCCGTGCGAGCATTCCTCGGCCGCAGCCACGAGCTGATCCCATGTGCTTTCGCCACGTTCCGCTGCACCGTGAAGCGCTGAGATCGCAGACAACTGCCCCAGCAGCAGCGCGGCCTCGGAGCAGGCTTCGGTGGGGCCTGCGGACGATGTGTCGGCGATGCGGAACCGGCGGACCTCGTCCACATCGAGAAAAGTGGCGCTCTCGCTGCCAAGTACTCTCCAGACAGCCATCTCCAGCGCGAAGCACCGGCGTCCGGTTGCTGCTGACGCGTGGCCGCCGGTTGCAGCGATTGCATCGTCGTCTGCGCCCGCATCGTCGTCCTCCTCCTGGGTAGAGGCCTCGGACTCGGCATCGCCAGCGTCCGCTTTGTCGTCGCCGTCGCCGGCTGGCTTCAACGGCACCCTGATCTTCCAGCCACGAGCAGTGGCTTCACCCATGCGCATCACAGGGGGCATCAGCAGCCCTGCTCCCCGCAGCAGGGGCATCGTCTCGTCAGTCCCAGCCAGCATGCAGGCCTCCACGAGGAGCCGGTGGGATGCGCTCAGCAGCGCCTCTCCCCCCAAGCCGAACTCCTCCTTCACGAAGTCAAGAATGCCCAAGCCTTTGCAGAGCGACACGGCATCAACCAGCAAGGGCTCTGCCGCCCCCCGGGCCAGCGCGTCTTGCTCGTCGAAGGCGGCCTGGATGGGCACTCGAAGCACGTCCATGGCGGCCGCCACGACCTCAGGACGGCGCCTCCCTCGTGAAGGTCCGCTCGCCGGGGCCAGAGCAGGTGCGGCAACCACGCGCTGGGCGTCTGCTCCCGAGGTCATGCCCGACTGGCACATGGCCAGCACGAGGCCAGGGTTCCGGACGAACTGCACCGCAGGGGGTTGCGCCAGCGACCACAGCGGGATCAGGGTGGAGCCCCGGATGACAGCCAAGTCCGAATCGCGAGAGATGACGGCAGTGGGCTGCACGTCCGAGGCAAGGAGGTCCATTGCCCTCCACGTCTTGGGGTCGCAGCACGCCGCGAGCAGCCCGTCCGCCTGGCCGAACGCCTGGACGCACTTGACCCCTGCGACCCGCGTTCGGGTGCTGGCGCCAGGCGGCCCAACTAGAATTGCCTGCAGCAGGCCTTCCTTGCACGCGCTCATGAGGCGGGCGGCTCCCGGGCGCGCCGCTTTGGCCAGCCGGTCCCTGGCTTCCGCGCTCGGAGCGCTTTCCCCGTCTTCAAGCAGCCGGGCCGCCTCGTCCAGGGCCGAGTTCACCTCCTCGTCCCGGCTTTGCATGGTCCGCCCATCGGAGCGCGCCTTGACTTGCGGCGGCGTGTTGCCGTCGAACACTGCTGCAACAACAAAAATGTTGTGCCGCACCGCCCACGCCTCGACGGTGGCGCGGGTGAGGGCGTAGATTGCGGGCCCGTCGCCACCCGCAAGGTCCGGTGTAGGCCGAGCAAAGGTTGCCCGGGCAAGGGCCAGACGTTCTCGCACAGTGTGGGCGAAAGCAGGCCCATCTAGCACCGCGAAGGTGGGTGCGTCAGTCCTGGCAACGCGGGCAAGCGCTCGTCTCCGGCGCTGCACGACCGACTGCAGCGTGAATACGCCCATGAAAGCAGCAAAACGCCCCCTTCTTGCGACGCAGCCGTCCCAGCTTCCTCCAAGTGCTCAGAATCGGCAAGTGACCAAGAAATCCAAATTTTATGGCTGCCCAGTTTGCCGTGGCTCTGCCTTGAGACGAGAATATTCAAGCAACCTTCGAGCTGCAGGGAGCGAAACCGTGGAGTGGCGGCACGGCAGCTCCCCCCCGCCCCCCTCAACCCCCGACGCGGACCGATGCGCGAGCCAGGCAACGCGTGGGCTCGCGGAACGAATGCATTGCTTTTGGGTGCATGCTGGCACGGAGCGTGCCCTCGCGCAACGCATTCCACACAGGACGCGCGATCACATTGTGGCACAGCAGTGTCCACCTGCACGCTTGCGGCGCACGGCCTCAATCTGGCGCAGGATGGCGCCAGGGTCCTTCAAGTAGGGCTCGGCGTTCGGCTCCTCTCGGCCAAGTCCAGGGCGCTTGCCGCCGTTCTCCTTGGCGAACGCCACGCTGGCTGCCAGAGGCACAAGCTCCACACTCACGAGCACCGCGGGCTGGAGCGAGTGGGGCTTGAGCGCCTCCTTGGCGTGGTCAAGTGCCTCGTCGGCGTCACCAGAGTCTGGCGACCTTGTCGGGTCGCCCGCGGCCGCTTCGGCAGCGGCTTCAGCAGCAGCGGCTTCCGCCGCCTCTGCCTCCTCCTCGTCCCTGTGCTTGGCCAGCGAAATGGGAACCCACGCCATGGCCTTCTGAGCGTTGGACACGCCTGGGTAGCCCACGCCCGGGACGACGAGGTTGCTGGATTGCGGGTGCTGGGAGCAAATCTTGACGGCACGGGTAATGTCGATGATGCAAGCACCGCGCCCTCGCCAGCGAGTCGCGCCGCACGAGCGCGTCGTGTTTTGGCCACACGCGTCCATCTGCGTCACAGGGATCTTGGCAAGCCCGCCACCGCAGCAGCAGTTGCAGCACCCCGTCGCGCCAAGGGCGCACGCCCGCACGCAGCCAAGTTTCTTCGACTCCACCGCCTCCGCGTGCTCCCGCGTGTAGGGGCGGGGCGCGTCGCCCTCGCACACCTCGAGCATGAGGGGGCCCGGCACGGGCATGCGGCCCCAGCGCTGGTGCGTGACCGGGAAGCTCATGCGCCAGTTGAAGGCGGCGTGCGTGGCCTGCGGGAGCACCCTGTCCTCCGGGCGAGGGCCGCCCCCGCTCGGCCACATGCTCTGCGGAAGGTAGCGCGCGGCCGACTCCTCCGCAGCAGCCTCGGCCGCCAAGTACTCTTGCTCTTCGGCGGTCGGGGGCGTCTCCGCCGCAGCCGCGCCGCCGGCATCGGTCTTGCCGCCCGCCGATGCCTTGGCGCCGCCGGCCGCAGGAGAAGCAGCAGACTGTGCCGACACGGGGGGCATTCCCGGCGAGCGTGCCGCAGATCCGGAAGCAGCCGCCGGCGTGCCGGCAGCGCTGGCAGCGCTGGCAGCGCCTGCTGCCGCGTCCCCGCCTTGCGCAGCAGCTTCCGCCGCGGGTTGTGGCCGCCTCGGCTTGTCCTCCCTCTTGACACCGTTGCGCTTGTCTTCGGCCCGCCAGTGCAAGGCGTCGGCCACCTTGGCGAAGAAGAGAGGGGGGACGAAGCCCATCTCGCCAATGGTGGCGCAGGCCGAAGCCGCAAAGTCGTTTTTCGCGTCCACGCCTCGCTTCACCTCGATGTCATCGGCGAGCTCCGCGGCCTCCCCGCACGGAATCGCCACGCCCGTGCTCGTGCGCTGCTCACCGGGGTACTCCACAAGGTCGTGGCCGCCCGAGGCCTCGGCGAGGGCAGCCACCGCTCGGTAGTCGAAGCTCGGGTCGTGCAGCCACCCGCGCACGAAGAACGGCACGTAGCCGCCCTTCCTGCCCTCGGGCGTCTTGGACCAGCCAAGGGCGTCCATGCCGCGGACTCGCCACACGGTCACACGGAGCTCCATGGCAACGGGCGGCGGAGGGGCGATGACGAGCGGGGGGTTCGCCGCGGCCCGCTCGGCCGTGAGCATGTCGCACCACATCTGCAGCGAGCCGGCCGGGCTGCCGTCGAGCCCGCGCAGGAGGCGCGTCTCGATGGGCATCGGCGGCAGCTTG
The DNA here is from genome assembly GCA_008330645.1 of Cafeteria roenbergensis. NCBI lineage: Eukaryota > Bigyra > Bicosoecida > Cafeteriaceae > Cafeteria > Cafeteria roenbergensis. The sequence continues at coordinate 93,297 of VLTN01000059.1, forward strand.
GTCGGGTTGCGGCCATGGGCCATGGACTGCCAGGCCGGGTGCAGCCAGCGGTGCTCCAGGTCGATGATGCAGCCGCCGATGAACTCGATCATAGGCTTGGCGCCATGCGGGTCAACCTGCAGGCCCTCGGCAGCGGCCGCCGCGTTTGCTGCGGCCGTCGCCTGCCCCGCCACGCTGGCCCCCATGCCAGCCGCCTTGCGCGTGGCAGCGCGGGCCTCCGCGCCCATCTCCTTGGCCTTGCCGGGGCGGCGCTCGCCCTCGCCGCCTTCGCCCACCCCCGCAGCTTCGTCGGCGCCAGCTGCAGGGTCCTCGTCCTCCTCGGGCTCCTGCTTTTGCGGGCGCTGCCGGAACAGCTCCACCACGAGCAGCGCGGTGTCCGGCAGCACGCAGTCGAGCTCCAGGCACTCGTGCAAGTCCGCCTCGGACGCGTCCTTGTCGCCCCCGGCGCCGCCCTCTGCCCGTCGCACCTCGAACCCGAACTGCCGGCCTGTGGTGCCACGGCGCACCAGCACTGGACGGTGCCCGCTGCCCTGCACGCTCTTGTCACGCAGGTGCACCCGGGCAAAGACGGCGTCTTCGGCCCGCAGCGGCGCCTTGCTGGGCTTGTGGAACATTCCGGAGGCGTCCACGTACGGTGCATCGTCGGGCAAGTCCTCGGGCTTGAAGATGAGGCCGCGGCGGCGCAGAGCGCGCATCCTGGCGACCTCGCTTCGGGCGCGCGCCTTGTCTCGGGCGCTCTGGCCGTCCTTGTTCATGATGCTGCCCTTGGCAGTCAGAGCGCCCTCCTGGAAGGCGTCGCCCAGGCGCCGGGCCGTGCCGGCCACCGCCGTCCCTGCCGACTGCGCCTCCGCCTGCAGCTCCTTGCGGCGGGCGTTGCCTTCGTCCACGCGCTTGAGCGCGCTGCCGATGGCTTTGATCCGCTCCTCCTCGGAGCCGTACAGCTTCGTGTCGATCTCCTCGTTCCGGAAGAAGGACTCGGCCGTGAACCGGGCAGTGGTCAGGTACACTCGCACCGTGACCTTCTGGCGGCTGCCCGCCAGGTCCAGAATGCGGCGCACCGGGGCGGGAGGGCCGGCAGACATGTCGATGGTGGGCTTCTTGCCTGCGTCCCGCATCATCCGCTGGCCGCGGTTCAGCGGCTCCAGGTCGCGCCAGCGCGGGTCGGGGTCCGTCACGGAGATGTGCGCGCGAATCAGGCCGGACTGGCGGTAGCCGGCAGGGTTGGCCGAGCCGGTGGACCGCGCAGCCGCAGACCTGTACACCGCAAAGTCCTTGAACACGGGGTTGCCCGACGGGAGCAGGATGCCAAGCGCGCAGCGCAGGACGCTGCGCCGGCGCATCCAGGGCGGCAGGTCGCGGGGCACGTCTTCGCGCCGAACGTCGAGCGCCTCCAGCGCGGAGAGCTCGAACACGGAGGCGTCCATGCGCAGCAGGCCGTTTCGCAAGTTGGAGATGAGGCCCCCAGCAGTGGACCTGATGTGGTGCCGCGTGTTGCGGATGCGCCGCACCAGCTGGCGCATCTCGCGCGCCTCTTGCTGCGCAGCAGTCAGCACGGGTGCCTTGCTCTTCGCCCTGAGGTGCGAGAACGGAATCATGGACGAGAGCCCGAGCTTTTGGCCCGCCGGGGTAGGGTCCTCGTCGGCGTCGCCCGCCGCGGCGCCAGCGGCCGCGTCACCCGCTTCGCCGTCCCCGTCGCCGCCACTGCCTTCGCCGCGGGCGACGGTGCGGTCGGGAACGGGCTTGGCCTTCTGCGCGTCGATGGACGCGCGGCGCCCCCTGAAGGTCGTCTTCAGCCTCTCCTCCTCCGCGGCAGACACAGCCAGGGCGCCGCCTCCCACGCGGCCGCCGACCTCAACGGAGCCGGCCTCGGAGCCCGGGGCCACGGCCGTGGTCGCCGCGGCTGTTGGCGAGGCCACGTCACCGATGCCCCCTTCCACGCCGCTGCCGGCCGGGCCTGCCGCAGCCACTGCGTCGGGCCCCCTGATTCCGGGGCTGAGCGGCAGCACGCTGGATCCGAGGGCCTTGACGCCGCGCATCATGCTGAGGATGTGCTTGCCGCCGAGGAAGCGGCTGCGCTCCGCCTTGAGCTCCGGCTGCACGGACTCTCTCCCCTGCTTGCGGAGCTTGTGCTTGCGGAAGGCCAGCTGCAGCTTTCCGGCAGCGATGTGAGGCGTGCCGGCCCTGCCGCCCGCGGCGCCCAGCCCCGACGGGGACTGCGATGAGGCCTGGCCCGAAGCCTGCGCCGCGGCCATCTGCCGGCGCTCCGTGGCGGTCCAGAGCGAGCGAGCGGCGGCGGCGGCCGCGGCGGAGCTCGAGGGCCGCAGAGCCATCGGGCCCTGGTGCTGGTCCTCCTCCGCACCCCGGCTCCACTCTCCACCGTCGATGGCCCACTGGCCCTCCCGCTCGTCGTGCAGCTGCTTCTGGAACTGCTCCGCTGTGAGGAAGGGCAGCGCGTCCAGCGGCAGAGGCACCGAGGCCTCGCCCACGGTCAGCCCGCTCTGCTGTCCGCCGCCGAACAGGCCGCCCCCCGTGGTGAGGTGCGCGTCGTCGATGAGGGTCCAGTGCAGGCGCGGCGCAATGCGGTCCACCCACTTGTGCATCACGGTGGGGATCGTGGCGTCCTTGGCGAGCTCCGCGTCGCGGAACCGCTTCGCCTGCCGCTCGGCTCGGGTGCGCTTGCTCTTGTCCTTGAAGCGGCTCGCGGGCCTGGTGGCTGCCTTGCCGTCGCGGCGGCTCTTGCGCCGCGCGCGCCTGGCGTCGCTGGCCTCCTTGCCGGACTTGCTCCTGCGGCTGCCGCGGCTGCCAGTCGAGCGGCGCGACGATGACCGCTGGGCCCACCGCTGGCCGTCGCGAGCCGGTCCCCCGAACGCGACCGATGAGGCCACGCTGCTGGAGCCGTCGCTCTCTTCGGCCGCGACCTCGCTCATCACCTTGCGCGCGTCGGTCAGCGGCAGAGCCGCCGACAGCACCGTGCTCGAGCAAAAGTAAGACCGCCCGGCGTACAAGGCCGCGATGTGATCGAGGCCGGCGTCGGACTCGGGCATGGCCGGGAGGAGGTCGCGCGCCTTCGCGTCGGCCGCCACCTCCGCCTGCGTGAACCAGCGGGGCGGCTGGGCGGCGCCGCCCGCGGCGGCAGCAGCAGGCGCTTGCTCCGCTGCTGCCCCGTCAGAGTTGCCGCCAGCACCGGCTGCAGCGGCGGCCGCCGCCGCCGCCCGGGCGTCCAAGGCTTTGCGGAGCTGCGCGGCCGTCTTGCCCTGGCGGGTTTTGTGGTTTCCGTGCGCGCGCGGCTGGTGGCCAGCGGCCGCGGCCATGGTCAGGGTCGGGCCGGGCACGGGCGTCTTGGAGTCGGACGCGCGCGAGATGCCGAGGGCGGACGCCACTCCCGAGAGGAAGCCCATGAGGGCGTCTCGCAGGCTCGCCTGCTCCTGCGGCGCTGCGGCAGGGCGCACCATCAGGGTGCTCGGCTTGAACCGCGGGTTCTCCTCGTCGGGGTTCTGGTCCGTGAGCTGGATCCGCATGCGCGGCGCGCCAAGGACGGACAGCGGCGCCGACGGCGAAGTCCCGAGGGCGAAGGGAGCCTGGATGCAGCGCGCGTGAAGGATAACGATGCGGACAGCGACCTCGCGGACCTGGTGCCGCAGCGGCTCGGGCATGGCCATGGGGATGGGGACGCGGCCGCCCACTGTGACGCCGTCCTTCTGGGCGTCGTTCATGACGCGGCGAATGAGCTGGACGCCGATGAGGACCTCGGGCCGCACCGGCTCGGACACGCCCACGAGGCGGTCGGCATCGATGTCGGCCGAGGCGGCCGTCGCGAGCTTCTCAATGTCCAGCGACTCCCAGTCCACGCGGGTGGGGTTGTCGGACGGCCTGTGCTGCCGGGCGGCCAGCTGAGACGAGGGCGGAATGATGCCTTGCATGCCGCCCGCCCCCGACGCAGCAGCGCCCGCCTCGCCTTGAGCCTGGCTGCCGGGCGCGACCAGACGCGCCACGTCTTCCGGGTCAAAAGTCATGCCAGTCTGGCTGAGGGCCAGCGCCAGGGCGGCGACCTCGAAGAAGCTGGGACGACGGCCCGAAGCCTGGGCGCTTTGGAACTGTTGCACCGCCCTCCGGGCGTTCACCGCCATGAGCGCTCCGGGGCGGGAGCGGGCATCCCGGGCGTGCGGCGGAAGCGTGGAGTCAAAGTCGAAGGCGGCCTCCGTGCGGCGCAGCGTCCTCGCAAGGGCGCGCCGGAACTGCGCGAGAACGGGCGCTGAAAGGCCGGCGGTGCCGAACGTGGCGCCGACCTGCCGCTGCGCAGACAGCTCCTGCGCAAGCGTCTTGCCCGACACGAGCTCCGACTTGGTGAAGGGCGTGGCGCTCGAGCGGGGGGAGAGGGCGCTGCGCGCGATGCCCTCTCCGCCAGCAGAGTCCGCCTTCTCCAGGGCAGCGAGCGCGTCGGAGTGGCTCGGTGCGTGGGCGGCGGCTCCTCTGCCTTCCGTTTCGGGTAGGGCGCCGGTCGCGGCCTGCATGACCTTCATCGCAGCCGGGAGGACGTCCGAGGACGCCTTGGCGATGGTCACCGCAGCAGCGCTGGCCGGGGGCAGCAGGCCGTCGCCGTCGCCGAGGCGGAACAGCGCGCCGGGCTCGAGCACCACCGGGCGCCAGCATGGCGCCTGCATCGCCTTGTTGGGGTTCAGCTCCACCTGCAGCAGGCCGCCGACGTCGAACTGGGCGCTGACGCGGCGGGCCTCTTGCACCAGCCAGGCGGCGTCCACCTCGTTCGCCTCGTGGAGAGGGATGCGCACGGTGCCGATTCGCTCGTGGGGCGCGAAGGTGTTGTGGTCGTACATCTCGAGGAGCAGCTCGGGCGCCAGCGGCGAGGGCGGCAGCACGATGTTGAAGAGGAGCGTGGCGTTCAGGTGGGGGTGCACGGCGGTGACCGGCTGCCGGTCGAGGTCCTTGAGCATGCAGCGGGAGGCCTCACCGAGCCGGGCGCGGACGAAGCAGTCCGAGGTGCCGGAGCGGTCCAGGCCGGGCAGGTGGCGCCCCTGGTACACGTGCACCCGCACCTGGTACTGCGCCAGCTGGCCGAGGGCGCTCTCGATCTGGTGGGCCCAGTGCAGGTCCGACGGCACCACTGCGCGCCGGGAGGAGTGCGCCTCCCACTTGCTGCCGAGCTGGGCCGCGGCGTCGCGCGCCGCCCGCTTGCTCATCCGGGTCGTGCTGGTGTCCGACTCGCTGCCGGTGCCCGCCTGCTCCTGGATGCCTGTGGACGCCAGGACGCTGGGCCGCTCGACAACCACGCCAGCAGCCTCCTCCTCGCTGTCGTCCGCGCCGCTGCCAGCCTTGCCCTTGCGCACGGAGGCCCCCGAGGCGATGCTGCCCGCACTGGAGTAGCCGTCGTCCTCGTCGTCGCCTCCGCCTCTGCCGCCCATGTCGTCTCCGGAGGTGTCGTCCGAAGTGACCGTCACGACGGCGACGCGCTTCCCAGCGTAGACCCTGCCGATGCGTGAAACGGCTCTGCCCTGCGCCATGAGCTCTGCCGCGCGGAGGTCGGCCTGCCTCCTGTGCTCCGCGCGGGACTCGGCCACAACCTGCACCGGCGGCTTGCGGCCGAGGGAGCGCTGGGCGTGCGTCCACACGTCGTGAGGGATTGCCTGGCGGGCGCGCCCCAGCCCCAGCCACACGCAGACGGAGCCGCCGAAGCCCGACCAGCCGCCGCTCGCCGTGATCCGAGGACGGATGAGCGACGGGTCCGGCTTGAGGTGGAGCCACACGGGAGTGGAGCGCCACTGCTGCGCAATGAGCTGCGCGGCCGGAATGCGCGCGTGGGCCACGGGCGGCCCACCGTCGAGCGAGACGCTCACCATCACGTCGGGCACTTGCGAGGGCTGGCGAGGCATGACGATGCCCGACTGCTCCATCGACTGCGCCCAGTACACGCGACCGGCCTCGATGTCGGCGGGGGCGGTGGACAGCTGGAGCGCCCCCATGGACACGGACAGCACCGCCCGCTTGGCGCCTCGGTGGCCGATGTCGGAGCCCGAAATCGCGAGCGCCACGAGCACGTACCGGGTGAGGAGCTTCGTCTCCTTCTCCACGTTGTGCGGGCGCACGGACCGGTGCCACACGGCTGCGGTGGGGCGGCCGGCCTTGTTGGTGAGGCCGTCAGAGCGCAGGTACGACAGCAGGCCCGACGTGAGCGCTGCCCGCCGCAGGTTCAGGGTCGCGCCGCGCACGTCCATCCGCGCCAGCGACGTGGCGGCGGCCGCGAGGCTGAGCGAGGTCTTGCCCGCAATCTCGGCCGAGCGGAACAGGGCAGACGCGCCCCCAGCGCCAGCTGCGGCCAAGGGCGACAGGCTGCCGTGCAGCTGCACGCCCGCGGCGGTGAGGAGGCTCGCGCCAATGGCTGCCGGGTTGCCGAGCCCGCTTGGCTTGGAAGGGGCAGTCCCGGCTCGAGGCGAGGGCACCATGGCCGTGGAAGTGGCAGCCTTGGCATCGATGTTCGCGGGGCCCCCTGCGTGCAAGGGAGGCTTGCCGTCCGCCGCAGCCGCGGCCGGCGCGGCCGAGGCGGCGACGGGGCCAGTGGGGGTCGGCGCCTCATCCTCGGCGCCGTCCGGCTGCTTGGACGCGCCAGATGCTGCAGCTGCCGAAGCCGCGGCGGCTTCCGAGGCCGCCGCCTTTCGTTCGATGTCGTCGGCGCGGGATCGGCGCTCCTCGAGCTCTGCCCGCCGCAGCTCTGCGCCGATGTCGCAGTCCGGGCCCTCGACCCGCACGCTGACGAGCAGCGCGCCACGGTAGGAGAGCGCGAGGCGCTGGTCAGCGTTCTGGGGCATGCGGCGCGGGTCGTCGCCCTCGCCCCCGATCTTGAAGCCGGCCACAGTGCCCGTGTTGGGCTGCGCGCCGTAGAGCGGCACCCACGCAGGTCCGAACCCGAGGCGCATCCGCTGGGCGCGAGGGCTCGACACGACCGTGGGCCTGGCGCCCGCCTGGCGGACGCTCTTGAGGAACTTGGCGCCGCCGCCCCCGCGGAAGAGCCGGGGCAGGTCGGGGAGCACGTCGGCCCAGCCCTTGACCTCGGCTTCCTCCTCCGCAGTGGCCACGATGGCGGCCTGCGCCTCGGCCGCCTTGCTCGGCGGCGGCTCCGGGTTCGCGGAGCGAATCGGCCGGGTTTTGGCTGCGAAGCGAACTCCGAAGCCGACGCGGCCGCGCGTCGCCGGCGTCTTGGGCGCGTCAGCCTTGCTCAGCAGCTGGGTGGCTGAGCTGTTCACGGCCGAAAGCGCGGCCGCAACGGTGCTTCGCTCGCGCGCCTGCTCCCGCTGCAAGGCCATGACGTCGTGCACGGCCATGTGGGAGTGGGCGATGGGCTCGTCGTTCTTGCTGTCCTCGTCGTACACGCCGATGCTGAGCCGCCCAAGCGTGCAGCCCGAGTCCGGGTCGACGTCTGTGCCCGACCACACCGCAGTCTTGACCGTGGGCGGCTTGACCTTTTTGCCCTTGGCGTCCTTTCCTGCGCCCGCCGCAGCGGAGGCCGGCGCGGTGGACAGACCTGGCTGCTGCGGGAGCTCTGCCTCCTCGGGCGGCGTGCTCATGTTCTTGAAGAGGACGCGCGCAGCCTGGGTGGCCGCGCTCATCCCGTCATTGGTCAGAAGCGAGCGCGAGTGCGCGAACGAGGGCAGCGGCGTCCAGAATGGGAGGCGCACCTGCATGTGCAGCTCGGCCCCGAGCAGGGTCTTGCCGGTCACCGTCTGCGTGGCGGATCGGAACTCTGCAGCCCCGAGCTTCACGCGCATCAGCAGGTCCGTCTTGGGGGCCAGTCCAAGGAAGCCGGAGTCCATGGCCGGGATGTCCACCACCTTGTGGAGCGTCACCACGCACCAGTGCAGCTTGGGCGCCACGCCGCGGGGCACGTGCACGGCAGCGAGGAGAACGGCGGCAAACTGCGCCTTGGAGACCGCAAGGTCGGTGGCCGCCGCAGGGGCCGCGCTGGCCGCCGCCCCGGTGCCGTCCGCGGCAGCCCTGAGAGGCCTGCGGGCGCGAGCCAGAGCGCCCGCGACTGGGTCCACTTCGTCGTTCTCAAACGCCTCGTCGCTGTCGGTCTCGCTCCCTGTCTCGTCCGTCGTCGTAGACGCGCTGCCAGCGTCGTAGTCGTCCTCCGAGTCGGAGCCGCTGTGGCCAAACTGCGGCGTGGAGTCGTCGGCCTTGCTTTCGGCTTCGGGCGCGGCCGTTTTCTTGCGGCCCAGCACGCCGCCGACAGCGCGGCCCGCCGACGTCACGGCGCCAGCAGCCCCTGCCACCGCGCCCGTGACCGCCCCAGTGGTCTTGTTCACCAGTCCCGCCGCGCCCTTGACGAGCTTGCCAGCCCCGAACCCGCGCATGAACCCTCGCTTCTTGGCTTTGGGCGCCTTGCCCCCCTTGCTTTCCTCGTCGGCCTCTTTGGACTCGGGCTGGGCGGAGGGGCCGCCTGCCGCAGCGGAGGCCGGGCCTGGCGTGGGCTCCGGGACGGACACTCCGCCGCCGGCCTTGCGGCCCGCCGCGAGCCCTTCGACCTCCCCGGGCCCGCCCGCCTCCACCGCGGGCGCCACTGACAGGACAGGGGCGAGCCTCCCCGTGCGCTTGTACTCTCTCAGCTCGCGTGTGAGGGCCTCGCGGGTCGAGAGGCGGTGCACCTCGAGCCCCACCTGGTGCGCCTCAGACGCGTGCGATCCCGACGTCTGGCCGGCGGAGCGGCCGCGGAGCACTCGCGCCTGCGCGGCGAGGGAGAGCCAGCCGGCCACGGGGAGCGCGAGGTTCTCAAGCGCGTCGATGGCGGCGGCGGGGGTGAGGTCTGCCTCGTTGTGGGTGATGCTCTCCGCCACGAGGACGCGGGAGGCCTCCATCATCCACTCTGCTGGGCGGAAGGCTGCCCACATGGGGTGGCCGGCCCGGCCGCCGTTCTCGCGCAGGATGGTGGAGCGGGCAAGCAACCACGAGAGCGGGAGGGTGATGGAGCCCATGTGCAGGCCGGCCGCACCGGCCCGCGCAAACACGCGCTTGGCACGCCACGAGTCCAGCAGGCGGCGCACGCGGCGCGCGTTCGCCGACGGCTTGACGCGGCCCCGCGGGGTGCTCCCGCGGCGCTGCATCTGGCTCCATCGCGTGCGGCCGCCGGCTCCTGCAGCGCTGGCGGCCATGGCCCCGCCTGCCCCTGCCCCTGCCCCTGCCCCTGCCCCTGCCCCTGCCCCTGCCCCTGCCCCTGCCCCTGCCGCCTCGCCAGCGGCCCTCTCGTCGTCGCTGCTGTGAGGAACGCTGTCCTCGTCTGGGGGGGCCACGGGGAGGGCGAGGTCGTCAAGGTCGTGGTGCACGGCGTACGACTCGTCGAACACGTCGAGCTCGACAGTGGCGCGCGCCAGCTGCTCCTGGGAGAGGGGGGGCAGGGAGAAGGTGTGCGTCACGTCAAACTGCCAGCAGAGGGCTCGCGGGTCCGAGGCGGGGGGCGCGCCCGCGACGTCCACAAGCCAGCCAGCCTGGCGACGGGCCGCCTCGGCCAGCTCCTCTTGCTCCCGCTCGCTGCGGGCGCTGGGCTCCGCGCCATCGGCTGGCGGCGGGGCCTTGTCCTTCCCGATGCCCGAGGCGTGCTGGCGCGCCTTGTGCCACCGCGTGACGTGCCGGCGCACCTGCTTGGCCAGCAAGGGCAGTGGGATGAACTCCGGGGAAGCGCCGGGCCGAGCCAGGGCGATGGACCCCGGGGACGAGAGGCGAATGAGCGGGTGGGCGTGCCGGTGGCCGTGCGAGTCAAGGCGGCCGATGGTGCGGCCCGCTCGCTGCATGGCGGCCAGGAGCTCGCGAACGCGGGCGCCGGGCACCACGTCCTGGAGCTTGAGCAGGCAGAGGTCGACCTCGATGGAGGCCGAGGCGCCCGAGGGCCTCGGGTCAGAGCCGGTGATCATGCGCAGGGCCGTCGGAAGCAGGGGCGATGCCGGCGGCATGCGGGTGGTGAGGCGACAGGCGCGCGTGTCGAACCGCGTCCAGGACCGCTCAAGGTTTGGAAGCGTCGACTCCTGCGTTGGGCGGCCGAGCTTGACCACGCGAAGCTGGCGCCGCTCCTCGGCCCAGGCCACTGCGTACGGCGGCAGGGCCACCATGGACGCGGCTCCAGGCTTGAGCTTGGCAATTGCCATCTCGACGCTCGTCGCCGCTGCGGCCCCGCCTCCTGCCGCGCTCGCGTCGCCCGACCCTCCGGCAGCGCCCCCGCTAGCTGCAGCGCCAGCAGCGCCGCCTCCGCCGGCTGCAGCGCCGCCGCCGCCGGCCGCAGCGGCTGCTCCCGACGCAGACCCGCCGCTGCCGCCGCCTGCTGCAGCGCCAGCCCTGGCGTCTGCGCCGGCTGCAAACGCGTTTGCGACCGCCTGCTGCGACTGCTCCCACCCCGCCTCGTCAACGAAGTGGGGAAGAACGTCGCTCCCCGCGGAGTCGTACGACATCTCGCTGTCATCGCTCACAGCCTCATGCTCCCACTCCAGCCAGGCAAGGTCGTCCGGCCGGATCAGCTCCCCCAGCGCGCCCGAGACGCGATTGGCAATGCCCCGGATGCGGCGGCGCCGTCGGCGCTCCTTGCGCGCGAAGAGGGCGTGCGCTTCCGCCAGCACTGAGTCGTTGAACGCGCGGCCGGCGTCCGTGATGTCCGTCGCGCCGCGAGAGTCCCCGCCCTGGTACCCGCTGTGCGACGAAGCGGAGTCGGGCGACGGCACCCAGATGAGCACCCGCTGCTTGGCCGCAGAGAGGCAGTCCCGCAGGTCGCGCGCGTGCTCGTCCGTGACGCACCCCCGAAGGCGGCGCTGCCGGGCAGCGGCCGCGATGGCTGCGGCGTGGAGCTGCTCGTCGCGCTCCTTCCGAGTCATGAGACCACGGCGGGCAGGCACGCCGCTCACCGCGCTGGCCACGCTGCCGCGGCGGGAAGCAGCGGCCGAGTCGCCCCCCGCCACGCTCCCGCGCTCTGCGGCGCGCTCCTGCGTCGTCTCCACGAGGTCCGCGAGCACCGAGGCCGCGTCGTCATCGCCGGCCGCCGCTGCCGCCTCCAGCTCTGCCTCGCGGCGGCACTCCAGCGCCATGAGCGCCGAGCCGACCTCCACAACGGCCCCACCGCCGAGGACCGCGTCGAGCAGGTCGGCGAGCCGAGCGCTGCGCTCCTCCTCTGCCTTGGCCTCGGCCTCCTCCGGCGGCGGCGGGCTGGCGCGCGGGCCGTGGTGGTGCGCGTGGTGCGAGTGATGGCCGTGGGCACTGTCGGGCTTGGCAGGCGACGTGGCGCCCTGGCCCTTGCCGCCGTCCTTGCCGGCCTCCGTGCCGCCTGCTGCAGCCGCCGACGAGGCCGCCGCATCGCTCCCCGCGCCGGACGCAGCGGCCGCCCCTGCGGCCGCCCCTGCGGCTGCGGCTGCGGCTCCGGCACTGCCTTCGCCAGCCGCGTCGGCCATCATGCGTGCCGCGGCCGCCTCCGCGTCGCGGATGCCCGCGAGCGCGGCCGCGAGTCCGGCGCGCGCCTCAGCCCTCTCGGCCTCCCACACTTTCCACGCCTCCGCCTGGGGCACAGCCAAGGAGAGGATGTCCGGGACGACGCTGCGCTTGACCAGGCCCACCGTGTACTCGTTAGCGTCGGAGTCGTCGGCTGCTCGCCGGGCGGCAGAGGCGGCGGCCACGTTGAAGCCCGCCTGCGCCTTGCGAATGGCCTCTGCCTGCGCGGCGCCCGCGCCGTAGCGCAGAGCGGACGTGAGCTCGTCGGACTTGAAGGTCAGCTCCTCCAGGCAGGCCTTGTTCGTCGTGGTCCACAGCAGCTGGAGCCGGACAGTGACCGCGCCCGGGGGCGGCGCGATGCGAGAGGTCGGGTCGCGAACTGAGTAGCTGGGCAGGCTGCCGGGCGTGCCGCCCACTCCCCCTGCCTCCTCTTGCTCCTGGTCCATGGCCGCGCGCGCTCGGTCTGCGGGCGCGTCTGCGGCGCCCGGGCGCAGAAAGACGTCGAGCTCCAAGGCCTCGTTCGGCCGGATGGGCAGCTCCGACATCTCCACGGTGAGGCTGGCGTTGCAGCGCGGGCTGTTGCCCTTGACGGTGATGGTGAGCCGGTGGCCGACGAGGAAGCAGGCCGGGGCGAGCATGCGGGAGAGGCCCCCAGAGCTCCGCAGGCGGCTTGCGACGGATGAGGCGCCCGGGGACAGGAGGCCGTTCATGGAGCCGTCCAGGGGAGACGCGGCGCCGTCCGGGGCCGCCGCCGCGGCCGAGGCCGAGGCACGCGGAGGGCGGCGCGTGACGGCTTGCCCGGCGGCACCGGCGGCGGCGGCCGCTGAGCCGCCGTCGGGCTGGTCGAAGAGGTGGTCAAGCTCCGCTGCGCTGGGCGCCAGCCTGGCCTTGCCCGTGAGCTCGGGGGGCGACCTGGCGGCCGGCGCAACGGCCGCCCCAACGGTGGCCTCCTTGCTCTCGCTCGCAGCGCCGCCGGCGCCCTGCCCCCGAGCAGCACCGCCGTCGCGGTCCTCCTCCTCGTCTTCCTCGTCCCCCTCCGCCACTGCCATCAGGGACTCGAGCGCGGGACGAGTCCCGGCTGCTGCCTCGCGGCCAGCCGAGTCTGTGGAGCTCTGCCGCGAGCCCCTCCCAGCCGGGGCCAGGTCCGCGGTTCGGCCAGCGCCGCGGCGGCCGATGCTTCGGCTGCTGCGCTCCTGCGCCTGGGCCCGGGCCCGGGCCATGCGCGACGCCATAGACGACCCCGCGCCCGTTTGTGTCGCTGCTGACCGCAGCACGCAGAGCTCGCCCTGCGTGTCAGGCGGCGGCCGCAGCCGCAGCGCAAGCACGCGGGAGCCCGCCTCGCCGCCCTCGGTGTCCCACACCGCCCGCACGTCCTTCAGCAGGTCCCCGTGATCGGCGCTTGCCTTGGCGGCGATGGTCGTCCCGCTCGTGACGGTGCCTGTGCCCTCGGCATCGTCGACTCCCATCTTGCGTCCGACGAACATGCCGCCGAAGATGCCCGTCGCCACGCGCTGCCGCTTCTTGGCAATCTCCTCGGCGCTATCGCACGGGGCCCAGCCAGCTCTGGCGCAGGCAAGCATCTCGTTCTTGGGCGCGCTGACGGAGGCGGTGACGGTCACGTCGTGCCCGCTCTCCACGTTCATGTGGTGCAGGCCCTTGGCCTTTTTGATCACCACGAGCGTGCTCCCCGGAAGCGCCGGGTGGGGAAGCGAGGCCAGCCGCTCCCTCGCAAAGTCGGCCCCCTGGGCTGCACGCACAACGGCCTGGTGCGCAGTGCGCACCTGCGCTTCGCGGCTGTCGACTTCGCCGCCAGCGCCTGAGGCACCCCCCCGCCGATCCCTGGCGGCGGACCCGCTGCGGCGGTCGCCATCAGACCCGCTGGCTCGCTTGGACTTCACGGTGAGGGACCCGCGGTTCATGATGGCCGCCAGCGCGCTGCCCCAGCGCAGCATGTTCTCCTCCGTGTCGCAGCAGAACTTGAACTGCCGCTTTGACGTCTCCACCATGAACACGTACGGCGTCTTCAGGTCTGCCACGGCGCGCAGTGTGAAGGCCGTCCGGATCACGGCCGCGTTGGTCACATTTGCTGCGCGTCGAGGGCAAGAAGAGGGAGCGGCGGGCCACTCAGGCTCGTGAGCGGGGGCGCGGCGCACCGCAACCGGCTCGGCTCGCACATGGGCTCGAGTCGGCAGGACGCGCGGGGCAGTGCGACGTGCGCAAGTGGTGCCCGACGGGCTCCGGGATGGCGCCGCTGCAAATGCCGCGAAAAACCGACGAACAGCCAGCCCCCGGGCGAAGCCCCACGCGCCCCGCACCCAAGCACAGCGCCACGCAGACGTGGCAGGAAGCGCGCGTGCCGTGCTTCGTTGCGCCGCGTTGCCTCGCCCTCTGGGGCAGGCGAGGCCCACGGTCCGGGCTCACTGTAGCCGACTCGGAGCACGGCGTCCTTGAGGTTGACTGCGCCGCGGATCTGCCCGGCCCTGGCGCCGGCCTCGTCATCGTAGTAGAAAATCAGCCGCCCGCCGTAGTACTCGGCCCACCTGCGGCGCACGAGGCAGGGGGGCAGGGGGGGAGGGCGCCGCACAAGCGCGCTCGCTGCGGGAAGGGCCTGCCGCGCGAGGAGCAGGAAGCGGCCTGACTGCACTGCAAGCGAGCGCACTGAGCTGGCTAGCAACGCGCGAACGCCAGACGCTCACACTCGGTTCCACCCGGTGTGCTGGAGGTTGAGCTTCTCCAGCCAGCCCGTCACAGACATCGGGCCTGCACGGTCCTGGGTCCGGCGGCCCGAGCAGCGGGGTGCGCGGGTGCCCGCCCAGCTCGAACCAGCCGGCTCCCGGCCGGCAGATGGCCAGCGGTTTTTGCCTCGGCACTGGTGGCAGTGTTCCGGCGGCCCCAGCCACGAGACGCGAGCGCGCGCGGCGCCACCGCTCGAGTGCGACCCCCCTGCAACGGGTACGGGGCCATGCTCGGGGTGCACGGCGGGGACGCAGGCCGCCCCCGTCGGCGGGGGCGGAAGAGCTCGCGCATTTGCAAGGGGCTTCGCGACAAGCGGCGCCTGTCCATCGTGCGGAACGAGGCGACGCCGGTTATGCCACAGGGAGTGGCGCCTGCCAGCGACTCCCCGGCATCGCCCATGCGGCCCACGTTCCGGGATCGCCGCTGGGCCGCTCGGCCCAGCTCTCTCGGCCGGGAACCGACGGCCCGACGCTGTCGCAAAACGGCGAGACGGATTCGTGTCGGGCCGGCCTGTGCCTGCAGCCGTTCGAGCGCCGCTCCTCAGCGCGCCCACAAGGCCGAGGCCGCCCAGGTTGGGCCGGTCGCGGTTCCGAGTCGCCACCAGCAGCGGCAGCCGCGACGACCGCCATGCCGGGCAGAGTCGCGGCAGGTGCCCAGCGCACACACTCCCGCAACCTCGCTTCCCCTGGCCGCGGCGATTGCGCTTGCGCCCAGCGAGCTCGCGCAAGCAGAGCGCAGCCCGGAGCACACAGCAATGCGCAGCGCTGTGCACTCGCCCGTGACGTCAGCGGCCAGGCATGGGCGAATGCGCCCCACGCGACGGGGCCGGAGTGAAGGCGGCAGTGCGGGCGGCCGCTCTGCCGGCCCCATCGAATGCCAATCAGCTCCAGCGCGTGCCGGCGATTTGCGCTGACCGGCTGCCGAGTACGCCAGGCGAAGCGAGGAGCCACTCCGCGGCGGCTCGCCCGGCGCTCGCCTAGCCTGCCTGCGGACGGACCCGGGGGACTCGAGAGGCCTTGTGAGCCTGCGGGACAAGCGCGTGTCGCCAGACTCTCTCGCACCGCGAGGTTGGACCCAGTTTCCGCGCGCCCCCCCCCGCCCCCCCCCCTGGGGCCGAATCGAAGGTGCCGCCGTCCCCGGGAAGCGCCGGCGTCGGCCGAGTGCGCCAGCCGGGCTGCTCCTCGCGCACGGCGTCGCGGGGGGGGAGGGGGCGCGTCGCTTTCTGCCGGCCGAGCAGGGGGCGGCCCTCGAACCGTTCAGCTTGCCCGCGCAACTGGTCGCGACACCGCCGTCCTGTTGCGCCCCTTGACGCGCTCCCTCCTGCCTCCGCCGCAGCGCCGCCCCTCTGTTGCCCCGCCCTCCTCGCGCGCGGCTGAGCGGGCATGGCGGACGACGCCTCCTCGGTGGGGGACGCCTCTTCGGTTGTTTCGGACAGCAAGGAGACCTCCGCAGCGGCAACCTCGGCGGTGCTCCTCCAAAAGAATGCCTCCGTTCTGGACGGCATCAACGGGGTGCTCTTCGCGCTGACCCAAAACTTCAAGCCCCCGACGCCGCGCTATGCGGTGTTTGCCATCGTAGTGGACTGGCTGCAGCTTGTGACTTTTGTGCTCAACGACAAGTTCGCGTGGGCCAGCTGGGCGCTCACGGTCCTGCGCGAGTACGTGGTGCAGCTGCAGCTCGCCAACCCGCTTCGGGACTTTGGCTACGACGCGTGGGCGGCCATGTTCTGGATCCTGTCCGTGCTGCTGCTTGGGTGCGTCGGGCTGTGCGTGTACGTCGCGGCAGACTTCCAGCGGGACACCTTTTCGGCCGTGTGGCCCGTCAAGGTCGTCCGTTCCGTCCTGAGGTGAGGCCTCGCGCAGCGATGGTGCGCTTCTCGCGACCGGCTTCGGGCTCGCCGCTGCGGCTCCGTTTGGGGCGGGCAGGGCGGCCACGAAGCTCGGCCCCGAGCGGTTGCGCGGCGAAACGGGGAGCAGTTGCGCGCTCCGCTGTGCGTCACGCCCGGCACTGGTCCCGCCAAGCGCCACGCGGCCGGGTGGCTTGGGCGCGTGTCTTGGCCATGCCAGGCTAGCCAGGGCGAGGGAAGGGGAGCCCCCGCCAAGCCAGCGCCGGCGCGCGCGCTCTGTTCGCACTGCCCTTTCTCGCAGCTTGTTCTTCTCGCTCTTCTTCACCTCTTCGCTGAACGTGTTTCTGTCAGCCATCTCCTGCGACTACACTGCCGCCACTCCGACTCTCCAGGGCTTCAAGACTGCTGATGGGCTTGACATTCCGTGCTGGGGCGGAGGCCACGCGGTCTACGCGGTGGTTGGCATCTTAATGGCAATTTTGTTCATCGCCATTTCGGCCGTGCTCACAATGGTGGACTTTGACCGAGACTTCCGTTCCCGCAACCCCCTGGCCATGCCGTCTTCGCGCCCTGAGTTCTGGATCTTCGTCTGCAAGCTCATGTTTACCGTTTGCAGCGTTCTGCTGGGCCAGTTCCACGTCGCGCTGTCGATCAGCTACTTCGTTCTCAGCGCCCTCATGACGTACCAGACGGCCCGCTTCCTGCCATTCTTGCGCGGCTGGGTCAACGTCCTCAAAGGCACGCTGTATGCTCTGCTTTGCTTCGAGGCGGCGTCGGCAATCGCAGTCTCGGTGATCAACGACGGCTCGATCGAGGCGCCCTCCATCGCCGCGTTCACGGCGTTTCCCGTCGTCGTTGGCCTTGCCGTGCTTCTGTTGCGAGCCCGCTTGGCCGCCTCGGACGGAAGGTGGCTGGTGATCGACGCGTCCGCAGAAGCCATTCACGAGCAGTCGGAGCTGACCGGCGGCCCGACGGAGGCTGTGGGCGAGTCTGAAGGCAGCCACTACACCGCGGCGTCGGCCGCAGGGCCCACCGATGTGACCTTTCCCCACGATTCAGAGCACCTTGCGGCGGCTGCAGTTGCCGACGACGCGCTGTTCGACGAATCGGGCTCGCGCACCGGTCTGGTCGCGAGCGAGGAGGATGCAGCCCACCTTCCTGTGGAGGTTGCGCACGGAGGCCAGTTCTGCGTCAAGGTCCTTGGCAGCGTGCCTGCCTCGCACGTGCTCCAGGTGCGCTGCGTGTTCTCAACGCCGCTGGACGTTGAAATCGCCACTCGGTTTGCAGTGGAGCCCGGCCACCGCACCCCCGAGAACGTGAGGGCAGCGGACCGGATCTATCGGCACGGCCTGGCTCTCTTCCCTGGGAGCGCCTTCCTCCACCTGGCGTACGCGTCGTTCCTGACCGCCGTCGGCGCGCCGGGGTGGGCAGCGACGTCCAAGGTCCACATGGAGCGGGCCCGTCGCTGCAACACGTCCTTCGGGGACAGTTTCGCCATCTTTGTGCGCGACACGAAGCGGAAGCACCTCGCCCAGTCCGAGGCAGTGGGCGCGGACCAGGACATGGACCTCGTGTCCTATGTGGAGTTCTCGCACCAGCTCAGCCTTGTGCAGAAGACGCACCGCGCCACCCTCAAGGCAGTGCGGCGGTTCTGGAAGGCGATTCTGGCCATCCAGGCCGCAGGGGGCGAGATCACCACGCGGGACGGCGACCGAGGGATGGAAGCAGACGACAAGCCGCCGGCAGGCAAGGCGGAGACCCGTGTCACAGTCGGAGCCGGCAGCCAAGGGGAGCCACGCCGATGGACGTCCAAGGACCGGAAGGCGGCTGCAGCCGCGGACGCCCCGATCCGCCACGCGTCCACCAAGGCGCAGAAGCGAGCCCAGGCTTTCCTGGAGACGCTGGCTGCTTCGGGAAACGAAGGGCACGGCTCGGTCGGCGGGGCGGGCAAGCAACCCGTCGTGGCCGTGGACGCGGACATGCTGGCCAAGCTGTTCCTTCGCATCGACAACCTCGAGGCCAAGGCCAAGGCCATTTACGACGTGCTGCTCGACAAGTACCCGAAGAGCCCGAAGCTGCTCCGGGCTCACGGCCGCTTCCTCCGGGACGTTCTTCGAGAGGTTCGCGAGTCCGACCGCTGCTTCAGCGAGGCCTCGCGCATCGACGACATGCAAAAGGACACGTCGCAAGCGAACGGCTCAGCGGGCGCGCGTGCCGGTGCCGGCACAATCAACGACAACGCTGACGCCCTCATCGTTATCAACGAGCGAGGCACCATCACGACGGCCAACAAGCCGGCGGCGAACCTGTTCCACACTTCCGTGTCGCAGCTGGTCGGGCGCCCAGTCAGCATCCTGATGGAGGCATCGAGGGCCGCCGCGCACCCTGCCTACATCCGCGACTATCTCAACACGGGAGTTGGGCGCGTTGTTGGCACTCGCCGGCGGGTCTGGGCCAAGCGGACGGACGGAACCCTCTTCCCCATCGACTTGGCAGTGTCACAAATCGACGACGGCACGGGAGGAATCGCATTCGCGGGCATCATCAACGAGGTGCAGGAGAACCCGCGGCTGGCCAGGCTGACGGTCGACAACTCGGGGAGCGTCACCGCGGCGTCGGGAAGCATCGAGAACATGTTCGGCCTCAAGGTGTCCGACGTGATTCGGCGGAACCTCAGCGTGCTGCTTCCCACGCCGCTGCCGATTCGGAACTCCAAGGACCTGGAGAAGCGCTTCCCCCCAGGCCGCACCCTCCGCGTTTCCGCGCTTCATCAGAACATGGCCACCTTCCCGGTGCAGGTGACCCTCGCAAAAATGGACGCGCGGCCGACTTCCCAGAAGATGGCGGCTGCGGCACGCGTCAACCGGGGTCCAGCCTCGGCGCAGCCCCGCGATTCGGCCGCAAGCGGCGCAGGCGGCGGAGGCAGCATCGCGCATGCAACTAGCATGGGGAAAGGCGCAGCAACGGCGAGGCGCCGGCGAAACCGCCGCCGTTCCATCGGACAGGGGTCATCCGCGCCGCCGGACGACGGCTACGAGGTGGTGATCAAGGAGCTTGTAGGGGAGTACGGACTTGTGTCCATTTCCGAGCGAGGCGAGATCGTCGCCGCCTCCGAGGGCGCGCTCAAGCTCTTTGGATACGAGACGGAGCAGGAGCTTCTGGGCCGCAACGTCAAAATGCTCATGCCACTGCCCTACCGGGCCTTTCACGACAGCTACCTCCGCCGGTTCATGTCGACTGGGACGGCCACCGTGCTCGGCAAAGCCCCGCGCAAAGTGCCGGCCGTCAGGGCTGATGGGCGGATGATCGGGATCCTGCTGGACATCAAGGAGGCCCCTCCTGCTGAGATGGACAAAACACAGGGAACCGGGGTGCTGCGGTCGTCCGCTGCGGGAAAGGGGGGCAAGCCGACGCTGTCGGCAGCGGCAGCGGCTGCGCAGCGCGAGGAGGAGGAGGAGGCGCTCGGCCTCGACGTTGGGCGACCTCGGTACAAGCGCCTCTTCACGGCCAAGATCGTTGTCCTGAAGAACGCGGAGGAGTTCGAGCGCGAGGCCAAGTCATCCAGTGACTCTGGCATCGAACGCGCCACGTCGCAAAAGTCGGGGAACGGAGGGGACGACGAGAGCAACGGTGCCGGATCCGGCCTGCCCACCACCCGGGGAACAGGCAGGGCGAGCCTGGGTGGTGGGGGCTGCCCAGTGATGATGCCCGATTCCGGAACCCGGCGCACGCACACCGACGACGAAGCTTCCCTGCCGTCGCGGTCGCCCGCACTTGGCCCCCAGGCGGGCTCGAGCAAAGACATCGTCGGAATAGCGAGCGATTCCATCCAGACGGCGAGCAGCTTTGCTGCCGCGGCAGGCAAGGTCGACCCGTCCGCCAGGCCGGGGGGTCGGCCGCCTGGCCTTCCCGCCCTGCGCGCTCTCGCCGTGCGAGGAGCGGCCGACCCTGGCACGCGCGGCTCGCCCGCGGACGGTTCGGAGACGCCGCTTGTTGGTGGGGTGGAGCCCCAGACGCCCATCGTCGGCGCGTCCAAAGGAGGGGCATTCCCCACGCCGCGCGACTGCAAGGGCCGCCTGCTCCAAAGCATGACGGGCCGCAAGCCGGAATCCGTGGAGGAGTGGGAGGAAAAGGCCCGCCGCCACTTGGAGGAGCTGGACTCGGACCCGCTGCGCGGCGTTGTTCTCGCAGACCGCACTTCGAGGATTGTCTTCGCAAACGCCCGAATCGGGACCATGTTCGGGGTGACGGCCCACAAGCTGGCTGGCCACTCGGTCGCTCTCTTCTGCCCACCTGAGATTGCGGCGCGGCACGACGAGCTTGTGCATCGCTACCGGTCTACGCGCATGCCGCACGTGATCGGCACCCCAGGTCGCCACATCGTCGCCCGTCGCGCAGGCGGCGCCCTCTTCCCGGTGTCCCTTCTCATGGACGAGGCCGACCCGGCGGTCAAGGCGGCGTTCGTGTACCGAAGCCGAGTCGAGCGCGCCCAGCGGCGCATCACCCGCCTTGCGCGCGAGTCCGTGGACCACGAGGGCCCGGACCCCGAAGTCGACGCCAAAGCCGGCGCCAGGCGCGGCCTCCCTTCTGTGGCGTCGGCCGCAAACTTGGCGAGTGCCGGCGTAAGCGCAGGCAGCGCACTCGAGGCCAAGGAGCGGGCGGAAGCTGGCATTTCCCTGCGAGAGGTCGTGCTGGAGGCCCTCAAGGAGGCCGGTGCTCCCGCTGGACCCTTTGGCGAGGCCCTCGTGGAGGGAACGCTGGCCTGGAAGCACCACATGAAGCTCAAGGCCGCAAAGGCCTCAGCGGCGGCAGCCGCCGCAGCAGCAGGATGCCCGTTCCACGCTGCTGCCGGAGGCGCCGCGCTGGCGGCAGGCAGCAGCAGCGCGGAGAGCGAAGACGGGCTCGAAGGCCGCGCCCCCAGCGCGTCCAACGCCCTCAGGGCAGCCATTGGGCCGCGAATCACCGAGGCAGATGAGTCCGAGAGCGACGACGGCAGCGGCTCCGCTCGGGAGTCCAGCGGGACCGGCAGCGGGCCTGGGAGCAAGCCAAGCGCGCCGCAGTCTCGCGGCTCAGCAAGTCGGCAGACCAGCCCTGCCGAGAGCCCTGCCGAGAGCCCTGCCGAGAGCCCTGCCGAGAGCCCTGCCGAGAGCGAAGACGAAGGTGTCGCCGGAGACGAGCCCTCCAGCCGGCGGTCTAGCAAGTCGGGCGGAGCCGCCAGCGGCCCGGAGAGCAAGGCAGGGAGCGCGGCATCCAGCCGGAGGTCCAGCAAGGCAGGGAGCGAGGGCAGCGACAGCCGCTCCGCCGCACCCAAGCCAACGAGCACTGGGTCCAGCCCTGGAACCAGCCGGGGCGCTGACGAAGACGATGATTCAGGAACGGCACGGCTGGCCAGTGACGACGGGTCGACCTTGCAAAACCAAGTGTCGGCCGCTTCTGCAGCGACGGCTTCCACGCCCATCGCCAGCCAGCCTGCGATTGCTTCTGTGCTGAAACCAGCAAAACCGCTTCCCGAAGCCGAGGATGACGAGAAGACTCAGGAGGTGGCGATGACCGCCGAAGAGGCAGCAGCCAAGGCAGCCGCAGACGACGACGCTGCCATGCGCGCAGCCGGCGGTGGCGGCGAGTCGAACACGTACGTTCACCAGTACGACAAGGACAAGCCAATCATCGGCTTCGTCGCCTATCTTTACAGCCTGGACGAGCTTGAAGCCACGGTCATTGTTGATGACGAGCTCGTCGTGCGGCACACCAATGCTGCAATGTGGCACGTGTCCGGCCTCTACACGAGCGAGCTTCGTGGAGCAAGCCTGACCACGATTTTCCCTGACGAGGACTTTGGCGAGGTGACGGAGGCGGTCAAGCGGCGCAAGGAGTACGAATCGACGGCGGGAGAGCGCCAGATCATCGGGATGCAGACGGGAGGCGCCGATGACGCAGTGGTGGCGCACCTGATGCACGAGATCAAGACCGCCGCCGCCGCCGGCGTGAACCCGCTCGACACGCTCGTGCAGGAGGGAGACATGGGAGACTCGGACGAGGAGTCCGTGGGTGACGCTGCCGCGATTGGTCGCCGCCACGAAGACACCAGCCAGACTCGGATCAAGCTGCCCGTCCCAGACCTCGTCGGTGGCCGCAAGACTGTGGCGCTGCGCCACCGCATTGGGGACGACGTGAGCGTCCTTGTGGAGTTCGCTGAGGTCCACGTTCCCAAGGGGAGCGACCCCGCCATCACCCCGCCGCTGGAGTCCAGCTACGAGGTCACGGCCCACCGCAGCAGGCAGAAGGAGGCCCGCCGCTCGTCCGACGCCGAGAAGGACCTCACGTTCGTCGACTACGATGTCTACTACACGGGCCGCATTGTGCTTGCGACCATCACGCGGCAGGACATCGAGCACCGGGCCCGCTCCGTGGCCAAGTCGGTCCTGCGCAAGAAGAAGAAGAAGGCCAAGAAGCTCAAGGCCAAGCGCCGCGAGCGCAGGGCCAGGCAGATGGGGACCAAGACGGGACGAGAGATCGACGACCGTGACTTGCCCGGCTACGAGAGCCGGCGCAACGCGCAGCTGGCCCAGGCACTCGGCATCGGGGCGCTCGGCCGGACCACAAAGACGCCGGCTGCGGACGCCGCTGCTGCGGCGGCGGCTCAAGCAGCGGAGGGGTCTTCTGAGCACGACTCCGACGCTGTGGGGGAGAGCGGGAGCCGCTCTGACTCGAGTGCAGCTGCGAGCTCCGCCTACTACGCCACTGGGACGTCGGCATCTCTGGCAGCAGCCGTCGCAGCCCACGCGGCCGAGCCCACCTTCGCTGCTTACGAAACGGCGCAAGCGCCGAACCTGCGGGCGCAGAGGCAGGCCTTGAAGGAGCAGGGGCAGCTGCACGTGCGATTCTCGCAAGAGGTCATCGACCATGACAACGCGCGCGCCAAGGTCGCCACCATGAAGTACTACCCCAAGGAAGGCAAGACGATTGCGCGAACCCGCAGCCTCCAACGGCTGGCGTCGCGCGGCTCGGTGGGCTCTTCGGCGGCGAAGGAAGCCGCCGAGGCGGAGCGCACGGAGGACGTCCCGCCCGCCTCCCCCCAGCTTCCGGGAGTGGACGACATGGCGGACGAGCTGGTGCAGGACACCGACCAGCAATCCCAAGCAAGCTCGGAGCGGCACAGCCAAGGAGGAGATGGAGATGCTGATGAAATCGGAGAGAGCGCCAGCGCGCGAGCGAGCTCCGACGGAGGCGGCTCCGACGGCGCAGGCTCCGACACCGACAACGAAGCAGATGCTGACGACACTGGGGTGAAGTCTGTCATCAGCGACAACTCCTCTGTGGCCAGCGGCGAGTCTTCGCGCACCGGCACAACCATTGCGTCAGCCCTGGACCGGTACCTCATGGGCGAGGCGGAGAGCCAAGGCACGAGCAGAGCCGAGTCGGAGTTCAGCGGCGACGGGAGCGAGCTGGGAGGCGACACCGGCGGGCAGTGGCGGATGGGCACCACGGTGTCTGACGAGGACGAGGGGGCCGAGGAGGGGCCCCAGAGCGGCCACGAGCGCGTGTACGACGACAAGGGAGGCAAACACCGGCTGGAAGAGGACGAGGTGGACAACGAGGGGCTGCTCGAGGCCAAGCGGCGCGAAACGGAGCTCTCGCAGGTTCGGACGCGCCACCTGCGTCGGCTCAAGCGGAATCAGAAACTCCATTCCTCCGCCACGACGCTGCGCACCCTCGCCGTTTGGATGCTCGTAGGCTTTACTCTGCTGTTCGCGATCCCCTTCAGCGTCATTTTCGGCATGGACGCCGGCCATGAGTCGC
Source organism: Cafeteria roenbergensis (assembly GCA_008330645.1). Lineage (NCBI taxonomy): Eukaryota > Bigyra > Bicosoecida > Cafeteriaceae > Cafeteria > Cafeteria roenbergensis. Next base: position 117,145 of record VLTN01000059.1, read on the forward strand.
TGGTGCGTGCGCAGTTCGTAGCTGGCCGCCTCAGCGAGGCTGTGATTCGCGAGAGCATCGCTGTCGGGTGGCTGGAATGGGCGGAGGCCTCCAAAATGCGGGACAGGTTCGCGCCCGTGGAGCCCTGGGCGACCGACTTCGGGTGGGTGACGATGGGCCGCGGCGTCCCTGTGAGGAGCGATTTGCTCAAGGCAGAGGCCGGAGTCACAGCGCAGGAGGTCGCTACGCTCCATCGCGCCCTCGTCCTCGGAGCGTTTGATGCCGTGATTGCCAGCGGCGGGGATGCGATGGCGACGACAGTGCACGGCCTGGACGAGCAGGCGATTGCGGCGGTGGTCCCGCTCGGCTCTCGGCTCGAGCTCGTTGCCAGCGGCATCTCCGGCCTTTCCCCCGGCATCAACCGTGTTGTTGACGTTCTCGGGCAGAGCAGCCACGTCGTCCGCCTCTACTTCGACGGCGCGGCTTCTGCGCGGCGGTTTGAGGAGGAAGCCATCAGCCTCTTTGGGCTCGGAGAGCTTTACTGGCGGTCGGCGGCGCTCCTGACGGGGCCAGTCAACACAACGGTGCCCCTTCCAGACCCCCCTGGGCTGTCAAGCGCGGTGCTGAAGCCCTACCCCAATGCCTCCAAGTCGCAGAACTACATCGAGGGGATTGCAGTCGGCGCAGACGGCCTTCCGTACGGTGTCGACCCCCTGCCCGCGAGCGACGGCGAGGCTGGGCCCGGCGTTGTGTCTGCCAGGCCCGCCCAGACCATCAATGGAACCGCGGAGTTCTGGGCCGTGGTGGACAACGGGCCTGGCTCGCTCGTGGCGGGGCTGGTTGCCGCCAGCTCGGCCAGGCAGGAGGTGGTCGACCAGAGCTTGGAGCGGATGGTCTGGGTCCTTGCCATTTCCTTCGCCCTGGAAGCCGCTGTGCCCATGCTGGCGCTGTTCCTGCTGCTGCGTCCCGCCTTCGCCCGCATCGGACGGGACCGAGTCGACACGTTCCGCGTGTTCCTCCGGGTGAACCACTCGGTGGTGCTCCGCCTCAGCAAGATGCCCATCCGCGTCGAAAATCGCGACTCTGCGTCGGACAGCTCCTCGGACGAGGGCGCGGGTCACCACCACCACCACCATTCGCAGGCAGCGGCAACCCTTGGTGCTGCCAAGTCGTCGAGCGCCAACGTATCGTTCCCGAAGGAGGGAGAAGGCGACGACGGGCGCGACTCCAGCGCCCCCTCCGCCCCGCGCAAGCACGTGGGCTTTGCGTCGTCGGGAGATCCGGACTCGGGCCCAACGTCCCGCGCAGAGTCGTCCAAGGGCCCGCCCAGCGCGGCGCCTCTCGCAGCCGTGACGATCCAGGCGGTGCCAGGGGCAGGGCCCAGCGGCATCCAAGTGGGGCCGGCCCTCTCGTCCAAGGTTGCCGCCCCGGCGCCAAAGCGCGCCAGCGTCAGGCGCTCGAGCAGCCCGCAGTCGCAGGACTTCAAGCGCCTCACGCTCGCTGCAGGAGGCTCCTCCCCTACGCCCAAGCGCCAGCCGCCCGGCCCGCCACTGAAGCACTCGTCGTCTGGCGGGCCGAAGAGCGGCGCTGCCAGCCCAACGGGCCCGGTCAAGAGCATGAGCATCAGTGACGACGCGAAGCTTATCGAGGGCAAGGCCAGCCCCGTCGAAGCCGACAGCCAGGCCGGTCAAGACACCGAGTCCCACGACGCGGTGTCGCGAGACAACTCCGAGCGGCGGGACCAGGCCGGCCCGCTTTTGTCGGTGGGGAAGCCGCCTCACCAGGACCGCGGCCACATCACGAGCAGCCTCCGCTCTATGGGCGAGCCCAAACTGGGAGCCGCGGCCGGCTACGAGTCCGACTCGGCCATCGTCGCTGGCAAGCCGCTTCGCCCGCGCCCCGAGCGCCGCCACTCTTCGGTGATGGGCAACCTCGCGGTGACGCTGGCCCGCCTGGCGGCCAACGACCAGGGCGGTGTGGGGTCGGTATACAACGGCTCGGTCGCTGGGGGCGTCGAGGTCACTGGCAAGAGCCGTGGCGGGCAGGAGCAAAACGCCGGCTGCTGCGGCCCGGCTGCTTGCAGCTGGATGCCGTCCTGGATGCGCGCCTGCTGTGGGGGCAAAGCCAGCCGGTCGATCCGTCCTCGCGGGTCCTCGCTGCCCCGGAGCATCCGTGTGGCTGGCCTTGCGCTGCTTGCGATCGTCCTGGCCGCCTTTTCGATCAGCATTCTCGTGCTGCTCGGCACCCAGCAGGACTCGGAGGCGCTGCACCTGGCCGGAATCCGCTCCTCAGAGGCCGCCGAAGTGCAGCTATGGGCGCTTCGGCTCGTCACGGGCGCTGCGAGGGGAGTCAGCGCGACAGAAACCAGCTTCGCTCGCGTCCAGTTGAGGGAGCACGCCGACAAGCTCTTGCAAGTTCACAATACGATCCTGTTTCGGAACCCGTCCGGCCCTGCTGGCGGGTCAAACGCGCTCGACTCCGTCCCAAGCACGGGGGCGCAGTCGAACCGCCTGTTCGAGCCGTCGTGCCTGCGCAGCGAGGCTCGCTCGGGCGCATGCCTCCACTCGGACCACCCCTTCAGGGCCACAACCGTGGCGGGCATGCACGGCCTGTTGCTCCGCGTGGTGGCCGAGGCGCGCGCTCTCTCCGAGCAGACGCTGCAGCAGCTGCAAAAGGGCCCCGACGACAACTCTGCCTTCCTCTTCGTGTGGACGGCGACGCAGGCCGACCTGCGCGACGGGCTCGAGGACTCAGCCAAGGACTACCAGGACGCGATCCTGCTCCTCCTCTCCGTTCGCAGGCTCGCCGACAGCCTGGCGCTGCTCTGCCTGCTGGCCGCCGTCATCAGCATCAACGTGGTGCTCGTGCAGCCGTTCATTCTGCGCATCTCGGCGGAGACGCAGCGGGCCGCAAAGATGGTGAGCCTCCTCCCTCCCGAGGTTGACATCCGCAAGCTGCTCCCGAAGAACCGGCACCACGGCCGCTCGACTGGACCCGCGAGGGCGCGTGCCTGAAGCAGCTCCCCTGCCGCGGTCGCGAAAGCGCCACGCTGTTGGGATTGTGAGTCAGGCTGCAGCGAAGAATGCGTGAACGGGTCAGGTGTTGTGTGTGTGTCAACAGCGAGTGAAAGAGGGTGCCTCATGTGCGAGACTGCATTCGCGCGCTGGCACACGAAACACTCACAAGCGTATTGTGGGGTGGGGCGGGGAGGGGGCGCAGGACGGCGGTCCAATTGTCAACGCAAAACGAGCGGCAAGTGGGGGGAGCGCCGGACAGCGGCGCGTCAGTGCAGCCTGGCTCAGTGGTGGCCGCGCTTGGGGTCGGGCGGGGCGCCCTCCTCCCCAGCTGAGGCGAGGGGCTGTTCAGCGTCGTCCCTGTGTCGCTTGGGGGCTCTCACGTCAGCTGGTCCAAGCTGCAAGGCAAACTGGTTGGGCGAGCCGGCCCGGCCGGCCGCCACCTCGTGGGCTGCTCCCGTCGGCTGAGGGACCGCGCCGAAGCGGTGGTCGACGGGAAGAGGGTTGTCGCAGTCGTCGCCGCTTGCCTCGCTGCTGGTGCTGCTTGAGGACTCAGACTCGCTGTCGTGGCTGCCAAGCCTGCCCCTTCCCGGCAAGACGGCAGGGGACTGGTTCGCAGACATTCCGCGCTCAAGCGCCGTCAAGGTCAGCCCTTGGAGCAGCTCTCGAGCTGTCACCTCGGACGGCTGCTTGGGCGGGGGTGGCAGGGCACCTTGGCTCGACGGGGCGCTCAACGCGTCTCCGAGGCCTCTCCCTCCTCCAATCGTGGGCGCAACGGCTGCTGCAGGAGACTCCACGCCAGGCACAAACGGGGCACCCACCCCGGGCGGGCGCGCGACGTCCAAAAGCTGCGCCCCAGCACGCGCGTGCATGTCGCCTGGCGCATACGCAAGCTCCGTGCCGGCCAGGCTGTTGGAGGAGCTGGGCACCGGCGAGTCCCCAAACCCTGCTACGGTCCGGCCGTCCGCGGTGCCGGGCGCGCCCGTGGGCGTGGTGCTGGCCGCGGCGAGGGCTTCGCTTCGCTCGTGCATGCTGCGGGCACAGGCCCTCTGCTTTTCGGCGGCGATGTTGGCGGCGCGGCGCCAGAGGGCCTGCACGCCGGAGTGGTGAAAGGCGGCGCGGGTCCTGCGCAGGGCTGGCCAGTGCGGGGAGTGCGCCTCCACTGTTTTCATGATCGCCGCCATGGCGGCTGGCTGGGGCGTGAGAGCTGCGAGCTCTCTGTCTTGCTCGGGCTCGACAGAGCCGTCCCAGTCCGACCTGCTCGAGGCCGCGCGGTCTGCGGCCAGCGCGTACGGCGAGGGCGACTGCCCCACGTCGTCCCAAGCGCCTGGCCGCGCTCGGGCCCCGTGCAAGCCGGGCGAGCCCGGCTGCGGGGACGAGCCTCGCAGCGAAGGCACGACGGGCAGCTGCGGGGGCGCCTCCCCGAGCAGGATGCGAGTGACCGCCTCCGTGCACAGCGCAATGGCAGCCAGGTTGTACCCTCCCTCCAGAGCCACGACAAGCCTGCCGCTGGCTAGCTCGCGCAGGCGCGACGTCATCATTGCAAATCCGGCCGGCGTGACCAGGCAGCCGCCCAGCGGATCCTCCACCGCGGCGTCAAACCCGGCGCTGACGATGACCAGGTCGGGGTTGAACTGCCTAGCAATGGGCATGATGACGGTGTCGAAGGCCGCGGCGTAGTCGGCGTCCCGCATGTCGCCCTCCGGCCACCCCACGTTGACGGTGAAGCCGGCCCCGCGGCCCACTCCCACGTCGTGGGGGTCGCCGGTTCCGGGGAAGAAGCCTGGCTCGTAGCGGTGCAGGCTGACATACATGACCGTGGGGTCGTCCACGAAGCACGCCTCCGTCCCGTTGCCGTGGTGGACGTCCCAGTCCAGGATGAGCACACGCTGAGCGCCCATGTGCCTGCGGGCCGCGGCGGCGGCGATGGCGGCGTTGTTCAGCAGGCAGAAGCCCATTATGGCGTCGGGCTCAGCGTGGTGGCCGGGCGGGCGGACGAGCGCGATCCCGGCGCGGGTGTTGCCGCGCATCACGGACTCTGTCACGGCCAAGACGGAGCCTGCGGCGAGCAGCGCCGCGGTGTGGGTGTGCTCGTTGGCGAAGGTGTCGGCGCCCAGGCGCCGCCCCGTCTCGTCCACAGCCCGCAGCGAGTCAACCTGCGCCAAGTGCTCCTCCGAGTGGCAGAGCTTGATCTCGTCGCGCCTCGCGGGCCGGGACGGCGTCCGCACGCACCGCTGGAACAGCCCCTTCGCCACCAGGTGCTGCGCGACACACGCGAGCCGGTCGCCTCGCTCGACGTGCGGGGCCCTGGGTGGGGCCGGAACACCGGGCAGCAGGGCCCGGCGCGTGTGGGTCACCTCGTCGTGGAGCAGCATGCGCGCGTCATAGGCGATGCAAACGGCGGGGGGAGAGGGCACCAGCAGGCCCGCTAGCAACGGCATGTCCTCCCCGTCGAAGCAGCGGCGCTGGCGCGCTGCCCGCGCGTGCAGCGCCGCCCGCCACCGGCGCCGCAGAGCAGGCAGGCCGCTCGGCCCGCGGGCCACGGGCCCCACGAGCCGCTCGTCCGCTGTCGCGTCGTCCAGAGCCCCGAACTGCGGGGAGTGGCCCCTGAATCCGTCGTCACCACCGCGGTAGCCGCCCCGCCTGTGGGTGCCCTCCCCAGCTGCGTCGGCGCTGTCTTCCTCGTCGGCGGCGTCGTCGCTTCCCTCGGCGGCGGCGTCGTCGTTGTCATCGTACAGGCTGTCGATCGACCCGCGCGGCCGGCGCAGGGCTGCCTGCAGAGCCGCCATTCCCTTGCCGCGGCCCTGGCCGTCTCCACCGACCTGGTCCGCGGGCGCAGGCGTCGACGCCGACGGCCCTTCCGCGCCCCCGACGCGCGCCGCCTCGCCTGGCTCGCTCGGAAACTCAATGTCCCCTGAGGAGAGCGGGGCTGCGATGAGGCGGGCGAGCGCTCCATCCGCGCCGCGGACGCTGGCCTCCGTGACTGCGGCGTCGAGGCCCTCGCCGTACAGCGACAGGTCGCCCTCTGCCCGCACGGTGCCGATGAGGAGCTGCGCGAGGGACGTGTCACTCTTGCCCCGCTGAATGGCGGTATCGGGGTCGTTGCCGTCATCGTCCTCGCCACCCACGTCCATCACGCCGGCCCCTGTCGGCGAGAAAACGGGCCGCTCGCCCGCGCCGCGCCCTGAGGCGGCGGCGAGCGGGACGGGGTCCGCCCCATCGGCGGCGGTGGCGGTGGTGGCGGCGGCGGCGGCGGCGTCGTCGCCCCCAGAGTGCTTGACAGGCAGAGGGTGCGCACCCCCTCGGAGTGCCGCAAAGAGCCCCCCTGGGCTCGACACCTCCAGCGATGGACGCCTCGCGCGCCTGCGAGAACTGGGGGCCGCGGGGCCCGGCGAGGAGTCGGCGGTCTGGCCGGCGGAGGAGGAGGCGGCGGGCGGGCCATCATCACCCCGCGGCACACGCGTTGCAGCGGCTGCTCCGAAGCTGGCGTCGGCGGCAAAGGCGTCGTGGGGCGACGTTGCAGCAGCGGGCGCGGCCTCGTCCGGCGGCGGCGGCGGCCGTCGTGCGGAGGATGTGAGGCCCTGCAAGCTGCTCGCGCGGGCGGCGCTGCCCACCGCGGCACGACTGGCCGCCTGACAGGGGTCTCGCCCGTCGCCCTGCCCCACGGCTGCAGCGCCGCCGGTGCGACTGCTGCTGTTGCTGCTGGCAGCTGCCTCAGCCCGATCGCCCGCGCTGTCCGTGGCCGCGAGCGACGGCGCAGTCGCCTGGCCTTCCGCCGTCCCGGCGGCCGCGGGTGCAGCGAACCCGCCTTCGCTTCCCGCTCTTCGCGAGCGGGTGTGCCCCAGCTGCGCGAGCAGTGCGAGCTGGGGCAGCGCCTCGTGGCCTGGCCGGCCGCCGCGCCCGCCAACGGACCCGAAGGAGCTTCGTCGGGCGTGCCGCGGGTGCTTGGCCTGTTTGGCCGCCGCGGATCCGCCGGCACGGGTCGCGGGCGCAGCGGCGCCAGGGGCGGCGAAGGGTCCGTGCCTGGCTCCCGCCGCCCACGCGCCCTCCGCAGCTGCAAAGCCGCCAGCTTGCTTCGCGTGGCCTGTTGAGCGGGCAGGACTGGCCAGCACCGTTGCTGCTGCCGCAGTAGTGGTCGCAGCGGCTGCACTGGCGGCTGCGCTGGCGGCCGGGCTGGCGGCGAGCGGCGACCGCATTCTCGCAGCCGCCTCGCTCGACCGCGACCAGCCGCCGCCCCCCAATACCTTGGCTCGGTCCAGGGCCGCCATGTCTGCGTTCCGGCCGCCGGGGCGCACCAGCCCGGCGGGGGGAAGCATCGACGGGCCGAGCTTTCGCGACTTGGGGCGCGCCAGGCCCGGCCGCGCGCCCCCGCGCCCTCCGCGAAGCAGCTGCGCCTCATGCGCATCCCACTCGGCCCACTCGGCCAGCGCGGCGCGGGCTGTCGTGTGCGCGGGGGAGGCCGGCCTCACCACCAGCAGCGGGGGCCGCCCCTCGTCGAGCACCTCCTGAACCGATAGGGCGCCAGACTCGGAGGCGGCACGCACCGCCTCTGCCGCCTGGCTGCCGAGGGTGAGCCGAAGCAGCGACAAGGGGTCGCCTGTTTCGGGAAGCCCAAAGGCGCCGCACTCGCCGCAAGTGAGAGACGCGGTCCGCGCGACGGATGGCAGCGGCGGCGGCGGCTCCCGGAGCAGACGCTTGTCGCGCTCCTCCGCCTCTGCCTCCTCGCGCTCCGCGGCCGCCTTGGCCAGCGCTGCTGCGGCTCGGGCGGCCGCCGCACGCGCTGCTGCTGCCTCCGCGTCTGCGCCCACTCCGCCTGCGCCGCTGTCCCCGCCTCCGCTGCCAGCGACGGTGCCCGCGGTGCCGCCTCCTCCGTGCGATGAGGAGGACGAAGGGGCGCCAGCTCCGCTGCCCGATCCATGCACGACCTCCCCCGAAGCTGTCACCGGGTGCTCCCCCCCCGTACCGCCCCCGGCTGCGGCGCTCACCGCGCTGGAAGCAAGGCCGGGCGGCGGCAAGCCGCCCAGCGGCGAGAGAGGGCCGCCCCTGCCTCCCCCGCCCCCCTGGTTCCACAGGCCCGGAAGCTGGGCATCATCTCGCGAGGACCCGAGCGCTGAAAGTCCGGCTCCCGCCGCGTGGGGGCGGACGGGAAGCAGCGCGGGCTGCAGAGCCTCGGCCTGGGCCTCCAGCCGCGCCCGCCGCCTGCGGAAGCGCCTCATCCCTGCGTGGGCCTTTTCCTGGACCGCCTCCGCGTAGCGAGAAGACTCGGAGTTGGCGGGGAAGGCGTTGGTGCTGGTGCAGTTGGGGCACACCCACTGGAAGAGCCGCCGCGCCGCGGTCTCTGGCGAGGAGCCGATGACCCGCTCCAGGAGCCTGGAGGCCGAGACCTCGGCATCTCCGGCCGCGGTCGGAAGCAGCATTTTAGTGGGCTGCCCCCAGGCCATCGCGGCCATGGTGCCACTGGCCCGTGCGGGCCCTGGGGCATCGACAGTTGGGCCACGCTCTCTCTCGCTCTTTTTTCGGCTGCGAACTGCAGAGTCGCCAGAGTTGAACGCGTAGTCCGAGCTGCCCACTCACGGCGCGTGGATCCACAGTCACAGGCCTCTGTCTTTGGTGGGGCCTGGCAGCCAAGCTCTCCCTTGGCGCACGCAGCAACGGGGAGGCCCGCACCCCCCCCCCCCTGAGGTGCTGCAGCACGATGTGTGACTGAGCGTCGCTTCGCCCGGTCCGCGCTTGTTGGGGGCAGGCAACCCGTGGACTATGCGCAGCCTGGGCCAAGCCGAGCGCGGAAACGCCCCTCGGCAGCATTTGGCTGCGCGATGCCACTTGCTCGGCCCACGCGCACACGCACGTGCAAATACAAACAGACACAAACAAACACAAACAGTGGAACCACCCGGGACGCGGGCGGGCACAGCTGCATCCCGTCGCACGCGAGGGCGGCTGAGCGCATGCGCAATCGCTGCTCGCGCTCGCTCAGGCCCGACCGCCGCTGTCCCCGTCATACGCCGCCATGGCGCCAGACGGAAGCGATACGCCCATTAGCTTGCGGATGTCGATGCGCGAGGGCAGGAAGCTCAGGAACGTTGCCACACGCGTGGTCTCCATGCTCACTTGCCGGATGATGGGGCCGAAGATGATCTGGTACGCGACCGAAAGGCCGAGCAGCTGGATCACAAAGAGAGCCGACCGGAAGCCGTACATCTGGCCGGTGGCGTCCGTGGCCACTGCGAGCAGCGCCTGCCGGACCGCCTCAATGCCGACGGTGGCGTCTCGCTGGGCGAGCCAGGAGATCATGGCGAAGCGTCCGTTTTGCGGGGCCAGGTCCTCGTCGACGTCGCCAGCGAGCTTGGCTGCCTGCAGTACCATGGAGCGTATCATGGCATCGAAGCCCATGTGGCCGTGGATGAAGAGCCTGTGCGAGGACGGGAGGCAGTCTGTGGTTGCGCACTGGCGCAGCAGCAGCAGGTCGCGCACGTCGCGAGAGATGTGGACTGCGCCCCACTGCGAGATGCGGACAGCGTCGGCCGCGCCGTAGCGGGAGAGGGGGCGGCCGGCCGCGTCGCTCAGGGTGGCGGAGCTTTGGTTCAGGAAGCGGTACATCTCCGGAGAGGGGACCTCGTACTCCGGGGCGGTGAGCACCTCGCTGCCCTCCGGCTTGGGGCCTGGGCTGGCGGACACCCGCTGCCACGGGGAGCCCCACGCGCACGCTTCCCCGGAGCAGTCGGCGTGGTTGTAGCCAAACAGGAGCGTGTTCTGCAGCGACTCGAGCGTGGCTGCAGTGTCGGCGAGCACGGCCCGCAGAGCCCTGGAGTTGGGCGCCTGCCGAACAGGGCTGCGCGGGGGCAGGGCCACGCTCGTGCCGTTGGCGACCACTGAGCGCGCGAGAACGAGCTCCTGGGCCGTGCTGTGAAGGATCTCGAGGTGGGCCTGGTGGGCGCCAGCGACGTTCATCAGGTGCACCGCGGCTGCGCCTCGCCAGGCCAGCAGCACGATGGCAACCACCTCAGCGACCACGAGCAGCGGGATGACGAGGGCAAGGAAGACGAGCCGCGGCTGGGACGCGACCCTGGAGACCCTCCAGCAGATGCGGCCGCAGCAGCCGGCCTCGTTGTCCTTGGCCGGAGCGGAAGACTGCGGCACAGGGGAGTGAGCCCCCGCGGCGTACTCGGAGTCGGGCAGCACGGCCGAGGAGGAGCGGCGCCGGCAGCAGAAGACGCACAGGCACGTGGACTTGATGCAGCCACATGCGCGGGCGCAGCAGCCCTTGCGAGGCGAGCTGCCTGGCGAGTCGTCGGCGCCGAGAAGGTGCGCGCCACTGCTTGCGCCGTCGAGGGAGAGGGAGTCTCCCTTGGCGGCGGCCGCCGCGCGGGCAGCGGCGAGAGTCCGGGCCACGTCGGCGACGGAGCCCATGCTTGGCTGCTCGGCGTGGGTCGCGACTGCGGGCTGCCCGTGGTCAGAAAGCACGGACTCGTCGTCGTCCTCCTCGTCGGAACCGCCCTCGTCCGACCCCTCGCCGTCGCCCCCGTCGCTGTCGCCGCCGCCACCGTCCCCCGCGGAAACATCCTCGTCGCTGTCGTCCTTGGAGTTGGACTGTCCGATGCGGATGGACTTGGAGGCGAGCGAGGAGATGATGTTCGAAGGGAGCAGGAAGAAGGTGCGGAACATGGCTTGGCGGTCGTCCTCGAGCTTCTCCAGGGCAGGGGCGATGATGCTGAGGGAGGCCAAGCCTGGGAGGACGATGAGGATGGCGCCCAGAATGATTGCGAGGTGCTGGAGCTGGACCAAGACGTCAACGGCCGCAACGGCCTCCTCGTGAGCAGCCTCGGACAGGGACGCCCCCACAGTGGCGGCGTTGTCCATGATGTAGCGCCAGGAGGGGTTGGTTGCCAGCGGGTACGGCACCGCGTGGATGGAGTCCGTGCCGGCGTTCGGCTCGCCCTGAGGCTGCGACCCCGAGGCGGATGGCAGAGGCGACGGCGAGGCAGCAGTCGTTGAGGCGACAGACGAGGCCGCGTCTTCTGTGCCGGGAGCGAGCGTTGCAGCAGCCTGGGCAATGGCCGTAGCCGCGTCGAACACGGAAGTCTCTTCAAGGCGGTAGCCGGGGAGGTCGGCCGACTCGACATAGCGAGCGATTAGGATGCGCCGGGAGTAGACGTCCAAGGCGCGGGCTGACGGGCTGCCCGCAGTGAAGCCAGAGCCGATGCCAACCTCCAGCCCCACTCCGAGGCGGCGAACAGCCTCGGAGGCAGTCCACAGACCGACTCTGGCGGACAAGATTGCCGAGGTGGAATTTGCCTCAGCCGCGACCTGAAGGTTGCGCGCGTACAGGGGCATGCGCTGCGTGGAGACAGCGCGGTCTGCCGCCCCGGTCACGTAGGCCAGGCGGTTGGAGCTGACCTGCAGAACTGACAGTGTGACTGCGAACTCGGCGACGAGCAGCACGGCGAAGAGGCCCAGCGACGCGCGGAACGCGGTTCGCAGCGCCGCCACGGAGCGGCGGATAAGCTGGGAGCGCTTCACGCGGCGAAGCTGCTTCATGCGCTGGCGATGGGAGCGGCGCGCGGCGCCAGTCATGGCCATGGTTCCGTCGCTGGCCTCCGACCGGTCGTCGCGGTCTCCGCCTCCGCCGCCGGCTCCCCCACCGCCTCCTTCGGCAGCGTCTGCGATGAAAGCTCCGTCGAGGCTCTCCGACTCCTCTGCGTGGGCGCCGTTGACGCCGACCAGGCACCCAGCAATCTCAGCAAGGCCCTCGTCGCCTCCCGCGGCCAGGGCAAGCTGCAGGATTGCCGGGTCCGGGGCTGGGGCGCCGCCCTCCTCCTCGCTGGACCGGTCGTCGGCCGCGCCGTCCGAGTTGCCGTCGTTTCCGCCCAACCCGTTGCCGAGAGCGCGGCCGCTTTGGTCCAGCTGGCGCCTTGCGGTGGACTGGCCGCTTGGCTTTCGGCCTGTGGCAGCGTCGAAGATGTTGACGCGGCCGTTATCCTCGAACGCGCTCCTTCGAACGTCGTCTTCGTCGTCCTTGTGGTACATTGCTGGGTCGGGCGCGATGTGGGCGCGGTCGAGCGGGAGCCGCCCCAGCGCGGAAATGTCCTGTGCCACGGAGTCGTTCATGGCGCCCAAATCGGGCGGATCGCCAGTCGGCGTTGAGAAGACGATGAGCGGGTTGACGAGTTCGTCCTGGGCGTCCAAGAGTGGGACCACTCCGGGGCCAGTGGGGGCAGCGATGTCCTTCTCTGACTTGCTTTCGGACTCGTCGTCGCTCGTGAGCCGGCCGGAAGCGGCGAGCTTCCGGCGCGAGCTCCCGGTGACCGCGCCTGGGCGCTTTGCGGCGCCAGTGACTGCCATCGGGGGGCTGACCGGCTCCTCCGCTGGGGTGCCTGAGATCTCGTCCGCTCGCGGGGACGACGGGCGGGAGCTTGCCGCTGCTGCTGCGCCCATTCCGTCCTCCACGCCTCGCGAGTTGTCCGACCCGCCAGCTGCAGCGTCGGTGGCGCCGCTGACCGAGCCCGGGCCCACGGCAGCGAAGGAGCTTCCTGCCTCCGCACTCCTGCTTGCCCCGGCCTGGCCGTAGGCCGTCGCCCCGCCCATTACCATGGAAGGCATGGCCGTGGACTGGCCCGCCACACCGGAAACAGAATCGAGGGCCACGGCTGCCCGCAAATCAGCGTGAGATTCTGATGGCCCAGGAGCGGCTACGGCAGCGTCCGTGGCGTCACTGGGTCTGCTAGGGGCTGCCTTGAAGTCCGCTTGGGGCGATCGCCCGGTGCCAGGCGACCGGCCAAGGCACCCGGGGGGGTGCTGCTGGGGTGCGACGATGGGCGGGGGCAGCATTCGCGGCGCAGCGGCGCGGTGCTCCATCGACGGGGCCGAGGAGCGCGTGCCGAGCGCCGAGGTGACGACGGAGGAAGAGGCAGCGTTTCGGTCGTCGATCTCGGTGACGCGCTTCTGGACCAACACTTCGGCCTCGTGGGCAGACATGGGCGCTGCAGTGAAGCGCGCCGCGAGGCACTCGCCGAAGCGGGCGTCGACCACCTTGGCGATTTCCGCCTGCACCGTGACCTCAGTCCCGTCCGAGTGGAGCGCGGGAACGATCTGGCGGCGGCCGGTGAAGCGCACCTGGCCAGTCTGCCGGTACCTGCGGAGGTGGGCGTCGTGGTCCTCGGCGAAGCGGCGCGGCATGATCATGCGCACGTTTTTGCCGATGATGGAGGTGAGCTTGTAGCCCAGGAGGAAGCCCATGGCGTCGTTGGCGTGCAGGATCTTCCCGTGGTAGTCCGCGATAATCTGCGCCTCGAGGTCCGCGAGGGTGCGGATGGTGCCGTGGAACACGCGGTGGCTGCCGACGCGCTCCTCCTCCACGGCCAGCGACATGGGGAAGAGGTGGCCGTCTGCGTGCAGCGCAAGCATGTGACGGCCCGGCGTGCCGATGACGCGGGCCTCCCCGCCCGCCACCCGCCGGGCCACGAACGAGTCGTGGTTCTTGGCAATCTCCGGCGGCGTGAGGATCTTCACGTTCTGGCCGAGCAGCTCCTTCTCGTGCGAGAAGCCGAACATCGCCACGACCTGCCGGTTCACGAACTGGATCAGGCCGCGCTCGTTGATCGTCACGCGACCGAGCAGCGGGTCCGAGTCGTCCGCTGCCGAGCCGCCGCCGCCTCCGCCGCCCTCGCCCGGTGCTGGGTTCGGCGAAGCGGACCCGTCGCCGGCAGCCTGGGCTCCGCCACCGCCGCCGCCGCCACCAGTTGCGGCCAGGCGCTTCGACGCCAGCTCGATGTTGCCCGCGAAGAGCCGCTTGCCCCGCGAGTCACGCACGGCCGAAACGCGCAGGAAGATGTCGATGATCTGGCCGTCCACGCGCTTCCCTTGCACGTAGCGGCCGTCGCCGCCCACGATGCGGCCCTTGCCCGTGGCCAGGAATCGCTCGATGTAAGACTGGTGAAACGTGGCGTACGGCTCGGGCATGAGGATGGTCACGTTGCGGCCCACGATGTCCGACGTCCCTGCGAAGCCGAAGAGAGCAAGCAGGGCCGAGTTGCAGCTCTGCACCAGGCCCCTGGCGTCCATGGTGAGGACGCCATGGGCGGAGGAGAGCTCGGTGATCTTGCACCTGATGAGCGAAGCGGCGCCCTCTCCCTCGAACGCCGCCTCCACCGCGATGGGAAAGCACATTCCGTGCTTGGACAGGCCGTTCGTCCAGGCCTTTGCGAGGCTCGTGGCCTGCCCGGCCGCACCGGCGCGCCTCGCGGTCGCCTCGTAGCTCTTCTGGTCCTTGCGGGGCATGAACCGGCGCACGCTCTTGCCCGTGACGGCGCGGATGGACCAGCCGAACTGCTTGGCGAAGGTGCGGTTGCACGTGACGACGATGCCCTTGCGGTTCAGGGTGAGCACGCCGCTGGCCTCGTCCTCGCGCAGCTGGTGGATAACGCCCGCGAATGTGATCCCCTGAGGCGTGTCCACGCGGTTGATGGCAATCTCGATGGGGAAGGTGAAGCCGTCGCGGTGCAGGCCCTCCACACGGCGCACGCTGCCCAGCACGTGGGCAATTCCGGTGGAGAGGTAGCGAGAGATGAAGCGGTCGTGCTGGTGCGCGTACGTGGGCGGCATGAGGACGGAAACGTTGCGGCCGACAAGCTCGGACTCCGCTCGGCCGAACATACGGCGGGTGTTGGAGTTGGCGCTGAGGATGATGCCCTTGGCGTTGATTACCACGAGGGCGTCAGTGGCGTCGTCCACTGCCGTCGTGATGGAGAGCTCGCCAGCCCTGCCGGCAAGGGTTCTGCCTCCGTCCGCCCCGGTGTCCTCCTCCTCGGCCCCCTCGGTCTCGATCTTGTCCGCCTCGGCAACGTACCGCTCGCCTTCGGCCTGCGCCAGCTGCACGTCCATGAGGAAGCGGGCCGCAGCGCGCAGCACCTTGGTGTTGCTGGGGTAGCGCTCGATGAGCGCGCGGTAGATGGCCTCGGCGGTTCGCGCGTCCTCGTCCACGAGGCTGCACTGGCGTGAGAGGCGGCGCAGAGGCAGCCGGATCGAGGCGGAGACGGCGACGCGGGACCGCGCGGTGGAGCGCGCAGTCTGAGGCGGGAGCTGGCGGAGGCTCCCTCCCGAAACGAGGCTGGGCGCAATCCCTCCGAGCAGCGACCCGCCGTGCTGCTGGCCGGCCGCCCCCACCTCGGCGCTGCCTAGCTTAGACGCCCACGGGTCAGCACCGGCGGCGAAGGCTGCGGCGCCGGCGGCGCCCAGGCGCATGGAGCCAAGGCTGGGCTCCGCGCTGGCCATGAGGGAGCTGGCTGGGCCCGTGTTGGCTGCGAACTCTCCCACGTGCTTGAAGCGGGGCGCCGGAGGCATGCGGCGCCGCGATGCCGCGCGGGCTGCGCTCAGGGCCGCGCGCATCAGCGCGGCGCCCCGAGCCCGCAGGATGGCGCGGCGGCGCTCCTTGAGGGCCTGGACCGTTCGCCAAAAGGTGCGGATGCGGATGAGGACGCGGCGGTGGGCCTTGAGGGCCACGCGCATCTGGCGCGTGAACTCCACATAGCCTGCCAGGTCGAGGCCGGAGCTCGAGCCACGGGCGGACCCTGCTCGCGAGCTGACGAGGCGGCGCTCCACGATGTAGAGGAGAATGCGGTCCATCCAGCCCGTCTCGAGGCGGGCCGCGGCAGACACGGCGGCTGTACCCCGAGCCGAGTCCCCGATCACCTCAGCGAGCCAGCAGCCGTAGGCGATCCACAGCCACGCGGAGCGAGGGTGCTCCTCCGTCGCGGCGTCCCACACAGCCTCGGCGCGGTGCATCACGATATCCCCGGCCGCCTTGGCCAGGGCCTGGATGCCGATGCGCAGCGCGAGCGGTGCGCTCTCGACGCCGGCGAGCGACTCCTCCTCGTCGCTGCCGTCGGCCACGGCAAGGGGCATGCCGCTCGTGCCCATGGTGCCCCTGAAGCCGCCCGTGTGGCCGATGGCGCTGTTCGGCTGGCCGGAACGGCTCTCGTTCCCGCCGCTTCGGCCTCGCTGCTCGGAATCGGCGCCGGACGCGACAGCGCCGGAGGCCACGAGGCTTCCGAGGCGGGCAGCCGCCGCCGCAACGTGCGGCATCATCGTCCACCGGGAAGCCAGCTCTGCCGCCCACGGCTGGTCGAAGCTTGTTTCCTCCTCGTCGCTCATGAGGTTGGTGACGGAGGCGAGCCTGGCAGGGTTGCGCAAGCCGCCTGCGATGCGCGGGTTTGCTGCGGACAGGGGCGGCGCCTCGCCATACATCTCTGAGCCTGGAGATCCCATGCCGATGGCAGCCGATTTTGAGCTGTCCGGGAAGGACTTCTCGCGCATGGAGCGCTCCCCCGGCTTGCGCAAGGCGGGGCCGTGCTGTGTCCCGACGCGCTTGAGGCCGGCTGCGGCCTCAGAGCGCTGCGCCGTGCGCGCGGACGACGCGTGCTTGCGGCCGTTGATTCGGGAGTGGGCCTTGTCCAGGATGTAGTGCGACGACCGCATCATCTTCACGGACCGCTCGAGTGAGGCGTCGTCGCTGTGCTCCGCAATTGCCTTGGCGACGGTGAGGAGGGCCGCCTGGTACCCCACGACGGTCGCGATGATGGGGAAGATGACGCACCCGCCCAAGAGCGTGAACTGGGCGTACAACAGCGCGTCCCCGGTGATCTTGACCTGCTCCACCGCGAACCCGACCAGGCCTGCCCACGACACCGCCACGAGCGCGCCGCCGGCAAGGATGTTTGTGGACGTCCAAATGAACGGCATGCGCCGAAGCAGGACCCACGCAGCGTAGGCTGCAAAGGCCATCTGCGCCACGTGCTGCCAGAAGCGGAGCGGCGCGAGCAGGGCCTGGGCGGCGGCGATGAGGACGAGGCAGCCGTAGACTACCAGGGCCGACGAGGGGGACGCCGTGGCAAAGGCGTCGTACACGAGGGGCGATGTGGTGAAGGGTACGACGGCGGCAAGGACGATGACGGGCAGGATGAACACGAAGGTGATGGCGGCCGTGACAGCTGCGCCGAGCATGGGCGACCCGCCAGCCCAGCACTGCACAGGGCCCACTTCGACCTCCAGCACCCCGGAGGACGCGTCGTCGCCGATGGTAGTGAGGGACTGGGCCATGGAGAGCGTGGAAGCGGCCTGGATTGGGTACATGGACACTCCGACTGCCGGGTTGAGCGCGGGGATGTCCTCAAACACTCCGGCAGACCCCACCACGCCGACTGTAAACGGGTCGCCCGGCGCGACGGCTGTGCCGTCGTAATTGCAACGCAGAGGCGCAAGCATGGACGCCGCGATGGACGGCAGCAGCGGGATGGCCACGACGCGGAGCATGGCGCGCGTCCAGCCGAGGATGAAGCCCGGCGTCGGCGCCCCGGTGAACACTGCCGCAGAGAGGCCGATGGCGCCCGCCAGCAGCAGCAGGACGACGACAAATGCCACCCAGTAGGCAGCAAGAAGCGCCTCGGCGGTGCCGCCAAAGTTTGCTGCCGCGCTGGGGGCCAGCAGCCCACCCAAGAGTCGCACGCTCCACTGGCGAAACGCTGGGGACCACCCGAGGGAGGGGTCGATCTGCGAAGGGGCGCAGGCGGCGGACCAGAAGCGGAGGGCGCCTGTGACACAGCCGGAAGCAGGCGGAGGCACGCGCCAGAGGTCCCGGACGGGCCTCCCTGGACAAACGGCCGCAGCCCGGGTGGCCAAAATGTGCGCTGTCCGGGCCCCACGCCAGCGGAGACGCGGGGACGCGGCAAGCTGGAGCTCGCGGGCATCGGTGGCGGGGGGATGGGGCGGTTGCGGGCGCTTGAGTCCACGGGTCAGTGATCCCCGACTCCCCCGCCGCGCAGGGCGCGCCGGCGCGTGGGCTCTGGCGGGAGGGCGCGGCTGCCAGCCCGGGCGAGAGGCGAAGATACGGGGGCGGCGGGGGGAGGAGCGGGCTTGGGCGGGCCAGCGGGGCGGCCTGGCCTGCCGGAAACGACGGGCTTGCTGGACAAGACGAGAAGAGGCGGGCGCTGCTCGGCGAGGCAACGCACGCGACGGCGGCAGGCCTTGCCCAGCGCCTCCCGGCGCCGGCGACTGGAGCCTGATGCCGCCAGGAATGCGCGAGCAAGCGTCGCCTGCGAGGCGCACTCACGCTGAGGCCCACGATTTGCGCAAAGAAGACGACCTGCAGTCCGCGCGACAGCCAGCCGCGGGTCCAGGGCCGCCGGCCGAGCCGGAAGAAGGTCTCCCGCACCACGGCGGTGAGCCTATCGAGGCTCGAGATCGACCGCGTGGACGCCTGCGCGGCGGTTCGGGCCGTGGAGCCGTCATCGCTCTCCTGGCCACGGCGCATGGTTCCTCGCCGCGAGCGGTTGTGTCGCAAGCGGCCGAAGCGCGGGCACTTGGAGCCTCAGCTCGGGCGATCGTGCGACCGGCACCGAGCGGCTGGTCGATCCCGCCGAGACCCCCTCCGCGAGGCAAAGTGCTCGCGACGGTGTCGGGGAGCAAGGGGAGCGGCGAAACGGCCTGCTCGTCGGCCCGACGGTCCGAGCCAGTGGGCACCTTCACTTGATGCAGCCGCGATCGCGGTCGGGCGGGCTCTGTTATCTCTCCATCTCTGTCCCCCCATCCCAGCCAATCAAGCATATTTGTGCGGAAGCAAGCAAGTCCGGCGGCCGCCGTTCGCCCACAGAGGCGCCCCCGACCATGGAGCGGCCGACCATCGCCTTCGACGACGAGGGGCGCATCCGGGTGCTGGACCCCGCCAAGTTCGAGAAGGCGGAGCAGCTGGACAAGGAGTGCGGCGCCTTCTCCGAGAGTGAGCGCTTGGTCGGGCTGTTCTGCTGAGCGCGGGCGAGGGTGCGCTCGCCCCCGTCCCGCACAGGCGTGGAGAGCCGTGCTTCCGATGCAAAGAGGGTGGTGCGGTGCCGCGCAGCGGTGGCAGCGTGTAGCCGCAGCGGGCCGCCCGTCCGCCGCCCTCCCCTCGGCCTGGGAGCCTGCGCCAGCCGTTGCCGAGCGCCACGCGGCTGCCCCCCTCTCCCGCCCCTGCGCCTGGCCGGTCGCTGCGTCGCAGGCATTCGCCAGTTTGCGGAGCTTGTTGCCTCCCTTGTTGAGATCCTGGAGCGCCAGGCGGCGGCGATTGAGAAGGTCAAGCTGAAGGCGATTGGGCGCCGCAACCTGGTCGACGCCGAGCCCGAGAGGCGTCGGCGCCTCGAGGCGGAGCTGGCCGCTCTAGTGAGCGAGAAGATCGCAGAGCAAGAGCGCCTGCAAGCCGAGTACGACTCGCTGGCGCGTGTGCTGGCGGACCAGGAGGAGGTGATGGAGCGCCTCACCAGCGCCGACGCGTGAGCAAGCAGGAGCCCCCCCCCCCCCCCGACCGCAGCGCCCGGAGCGCTTCGCGGGGCACCAGCTGCCTTCGGCCAGCACCGGGTGCCCGCCGCCGGCGCGCCCCCCTCCTTGCCTGGCAGTGTGTGCGTGCGTTTGCGTGCGAGTGCGTGCCTATGCGTGTTTGTGTGTGTTTGTGTGCGCGTATCCGCGACTTCGCCATGGTGCATGCGCGTCCATAAAGGATCCCACGCCCTGCTGCCAGCGCTGAGCGGCGACGGCTCGACGCGAGCCCACTCAGGCAAGAGTGCACCGCTGCCAGCCCCGGCCAGCTCGGCGCCCCGCACAGTTGCCCTGGCCGCTCCGCCGCCATGCCCCCTTACTCTAGCCCTCAGCTGTCAGCCACCCCGCCCGGCTTGCCCTCGCGCTGCAAGAACTCGTCCATGATGCGGCGGCGGCCAGCGCGGTCGCGGGAGTTGCGCCACTGGGACCGCTGGTCGTCTGTCATCGTGTAGGGGGTCACACGCCTGCCGTCGGCGGTCTGCCCTGCCGTGGGCCCTCGCAGCTCGTCCAACTTTGACTCCACGCTGGCCCTGACTCCACCCCCGCGAGGCTGCTGCTGCTGCCCCTGGCCCCTGCCCCTGGCCCTGCCCGCTGCCCGGGGCGGCCACCCGGCCCCCGCTGCCTTGCGACCGCGCCCACGCCTCCTCCTCCGTCATCACGGCCGAGGCAGCCCGCGACGGCGCGCCCCACACCTCGTCCCGCCACTCGCCCAGCGCCACCACGTGCTGCACCTCGCATCGAAACGGCCCGTTCCGCCCATCCGCCACGGTGAGCCCGAAGCCGTCGATCTTGTGCGGCTCCAGGTTCATCTGCACCTCCCTCACCAGCCCGCGCGACACATGCGCGAACCCCGACCACGGAAGAGCGAGTGTTTCCCAGCGGAAGGGGGCGGTGCGCACCTCTGCTTGCCACACGTCCTCGTCAGTCGTGTCCCTGCACTGGAAGTTCAGCAGGAAGGGCCGTCCGTCCGTCTTTACGCGGAGCTGCACGCCCTCCGTGGCCATCATCTCCTCGTCGTCCTCGCGCACGGGCTTGCGCTCCCGCAGCCGCACGTTGCAAAAGCCGCCTCGCGACTCGCGGTCCTCCGACGTCCAGTCCACCACGCCCTCGAACACGCCCGCCATGAAGTGCTTGTACTGCTTCACTCGCATCGTCGCGCGACTCTTGCCCCCGAAGAGCTCGTCCGTTGTGATGAGGTAGCGGGCCGCCTCCTCTTCGTTCCGGAACGCGTACATGGGCACCGTCACTCCGGTGGCGCTCGGCATCGCCACGCGCGCCGACGGGTCGCCCATGAGCATCGCAAGCGGGTTGACCTTGGGGAGGCTTCCGGCTCGGGACGCCGCGGCGCCAAACAGACGGGCAAGTGCGTCGCGCGACGGCGGCATCGTCCTGCTGCCAAGGCGCGCCAGACCGGGGCCAAGGGAGGCGAGGGGGTGGGGGCGGCTTGCGGGCGGCGAATTCCCGACGTGGGCAAGCGGGCAGCTGCGCGCACCGCCAGCCACGTGTTGCGGTGCGCGCCTTCGGGGAGCCCGCACGACCGCGCCGTCGCCAATTTGGTGGGAACGCCAGCTCTGCCGCGGCTTGCCGAACATCTGCCGCGCCCGAAGCGAGCAAAGGGACGGGCGCGGCACCACCCCTGGGCGCAGCAGCAGCTCGTATCCGCAGGCACGACCTGTGGGGGTGCTGGGGGGTGAGGCCCAGGGATGCTGGCGCCCGAGCCAGAAATCATCGCCGATGGCTCCGACTCCGGCTGGCGAACCGAGGTCACGGCGGAAGGGGAGGTGCTGGTGTTCAAGCGGGGCCGAATCAAGATGCCCAACGGGGACGTGTACACCGGCGAGTTTCTTAACAACCTGCGGCACGGAAAGGGGCAGCTTCGGCGCTCCAACGGCGACGTGTACATCGGTGAGTTGCACCAGCGGCAGGCTCAAACTGGCCCCCACGGCAGGGAGGGGGGAAGAGGCCAGGGCGCAGGCCAGGCGCGCGTGGCGAGCTGGCGGGAGTCCCCGGCCCCGGATGGCTCGCGGCCTTGCGGCAGCTGTATTCCGGAGACGATCACGAGGCCAACCGTCCGCGCCCGATTTGCGAGCGGCCCTCGTGCCGGTGCCCGCAGGCCACTTCCAGAACGACCTGTTTCACGGGAAGGGCACCCTTTCGCTCTCGGAGCACCGGGTGGGGGGGCGGGAGGTGATCGGCTGGAAGTACAGCGGGACCTTCGCCCAGGGGCTGAAGCAAGGCAAGGGGCTGCTGCTGGACGGCGAGGGGGGCGTCTACGAGGGCGAGTTCCAGAACGACCTGTACCACGGCGAGGGGACGTTCAAGTGCGCTGCTAACACGTACACGGGCGGGTGGGTGGCGGGCCGCAAGTCGGGAAAGGGCCGCGCGCAGTACACGAGGGGGGGCTGGTACGAGGGGCAGTGGCGCCGGGGAGAGCCCCACGGGGAGGGCGAGCGGCTCTACCTGAAGGGCGGAACGTACCGTGGGGCGTGGCGCATGGGCCAGCGACACGGCGTCGGCCGGCGCGTGTGGGCCAGTGGCGCCGAGTACGAGGGCGAGTGGGCCGACGATCGGCGGTGCGGCCGGGGCGTGTACCGCTCCGCGGCGGGAGACACGTACGTCGGCGGCTTCGAGGACGACGTGTACAGCGGGGAGGGGTCGCTGCAGCTGGCGCAGGGCGACCGCTACGTGGGCCAGTTCAAGCGGGGCATGTTTTGCGGGCGGGGGCGGTACGAGTTTGCGTCGGGGGGCTGGTACGAGGGCGACTACTGGGCCCTGCTGCGCACCGGCATCAAGTGGCGCCGCGACGACCGCGACATTGCCGAGGAGGCGGCCGAGGGCGCTGGCAGCATGCGCTGGGCGGCCGGGCAGGGGCCCGTCACCGGGCTGAAGCGCCGCCAGCAGGACGAGCGGATGCGGCGGCAGGCGCTCGCGGCGGCGTACAGCGTGAAGACGCCCATGGCGCGAGAGGCCAGGATGCGGCTGGTGGCGCTGAACAAGCGGTACGGCCGCATGCTCGTCGGCTCGGAGTGGGACGACCCGAAGCGGGGCGGCGTGCTGGTGCCCGCGGCCGACGGCAAGCGCCACGGCCGCGGCGTGCGGGTGTGGAGCTCCGGCGCCCGGTACGAGGGCGACTGGGTGCAGGACGCCATGTCGGGCTTCGGGATCCTCATCGGCGCGGGGCCCGCCGGCCTGCGCTACGAGGGGCAGTTTCAGGACGGGCGGTTTCACGGCCGGGGCGTGTGCTCGTGGGGCCACTCGGGGGGGGAGAGGTTCGTGTGCCCGCTGCAGCGGTCGCACCTGGGGTCCGTGGGGCGCTGCATCTACGACGGGATGTGGCGGCGCGGCGAGCTGCACGGCGAGGGGCGGTTCGTCTGCTGCGACGGCAGGTCCTACACTGGCATGTTCGAGCGGGGAAAGCGGCACGGCTACGGGGTGGAGGTGATCATGACCCGCCGCCAGAAGCTGGAGGCCTTCCGGAGGCGGGGGGCGACGGCCATGTCCAACTCGGCGGAGCGGTACGAGGGCATGTACGTTCACAACGTGAAGGAGGGGCGGGGCAAGTTGCTCATGGCCGTGGGAGACGTCATCGAGGGGGAGTTCGTGCGGGGCAAGGTTCACGGCCGCACCCGCCTCACGTTTGCAAGGTGAGCGGCGATCCGCTCGTGTCCCGCGGAGCGCAAGGCGCGCCCCCTGCGCCTTGGCTGCCCCCCCCCCCCCCCCCCGCGGAGCGCGCCGACGCGCGGACACCGCACAGCGCAGCGCCGCCTGGCATGCACGCCACGAACTGCGCGCCCGTTCCCCGCAACCCCGCCCCCTTCCCCTCCCTGCGCCCCTCCCGGCACGCTCCTTCTGAACGCAGTGGCAAGGTGTCGAGCGCCATGTTCGAGCACGGCCAGCGCAAGCGCTGGATCGACGGGGCAGAGCTGGCCCGCATTCAGGCCGCAGAAGCAGCTCTGGACATGCTCACCTCGGGAGGCGTGTCCACCCACGACCTCATGGGCCGCGCCCGCGCGGACCGGGAGCTGGCGGGGCCTGCAGCCAGGGAGCAGTTTGACATGCAGCGGCTGCACGTCGGCAGCGCCAGCGGGTTCGAGCGGGCAAGGAAGCGCGACGCCGGCCGCGGCAGTGGCGCAGAGTAGCGCCGCGTGCGTTTGTGTGCGTGTGGCAGCCACGAGTGTGCGCCACAGCGAATGTTGCGGGAAGCCTGCGTCACAGCCTCCACACTCCGGAAGATATTTGCAAATCGTTGTACATCTCTCGGCAACGGCGCCCAGGCGCTCGGTCGGACGGCTGCGACCCCCGCCGCACTGCCAGGGGCCACGGCGCTCGCCCATGGCAGAACCCGTCAACGTGCAAAAGATCGTGGCGGGGCTGAACGCTCCGCCCTTTGAGAAGAAGCTCTCGTTGGTGAGACGAGCACGAGCAACGGCCTCCTGCGCTCGCGCTGGGAGCAAGCCGCCCTCGGCCCTCCCTCCCGCGCCAAGCCGCGCCTCGCTTGTCCTCGCCTCCCCCGCAGGTGACATTTGATGAGCTCTCGCCGTCGGAGCTGCTTCAGCTGCTCAACGATGTGTTCGCCCACCTGGACGAGGCCCACAAGATTGACGTTCGGGACGAGCCGCCCGAAATCGGAGGCCCGCGCATGCTGCAGTTCCTCAAGGTGCTCAAGGTGTCCGTGCCAAGCGACCCAGACTCGCAGTGAGTGCCTCCCGCCGTCCGGGCCCGAGCTCCCGGCGTGGTCCGCGCGGCCCGGGGCCGGCGAACGGCCCATGGCTCGGCGTTGCGAATTGGACTCACGCGGCGCCGGCGGGCCGCCTCCCCGTGCCGGCCTCGGCCCGCCGTGGGGCGCCACACAAGTGGGAAGGGTGGAGCAGCTGTGCAGCAGCGCCGTGGGGCGCTGCGCTGGCGCCCGCCTGCGCCAAGGCACCCGCCACCGCAGTTCGCTGTCGTTGCTCCGTGCCAGGGCTGCATCCCCCCCCCCCTCCCTCCGTTCGCGCTCGACCCCGCCGCGCCTGTCCTGCCACCACCCTCCCCCCACACTGCAGAGCCGCGTTCCAGTCCGCCCTGCTGGCGGGCGACCGCGGGCGCGTATACCCCGTCCTGCAGTACGTGCTGGACCGCCTCGACATCCTGAAGAAGCGAGCGTACGTGGCGAAGTTCCTGCTTCCCGTGCCCATTCCCCCCGAGTACGTGCACGACGAGACCACGCAAACGCTGCTCGAGCAGCTGGGCGACCTGCAAGAGGAGTTCCGCGAGACGCACAAGGCCCTAGACGCCATGCGGGCGGATGGGTCGGACCCGGCAGAGCTCAAGAGGGAGATTTCCCAGCTCGA
The DNA here is from genome assembly GCA_008330645.1 of Cafeteria roenbergensis. Classification (NCBI taxonomy): domain Eukaryota; class Bigyra; order Bicosoecida; family Cafeteriaceae; genus Cafeteria; species Cafeteria roenbergensis. The sequence goes on from VLTN01000059.1 coordinate 141,806, forward strand.
GAGCGAGAGGCGCCAGCTGCTGGAGCGCATCGAGGGACTCAAGAAGAAGACAGGGTCACTCAGCGGTTTCGCCGCAATCTTCGAGGCGACGTCCAACCTGCGCAAGGAGCAGGAGGAGGAGGCGAAGCTGGCGGACAGGCTGGCCGACCAGCGGGCGGCCCTGGCTGAGGCGGAGGTGCTGCACCGGGCGGCGGCGCGGCGGCTAGCGGAGGCGCGGGCCAAGAGCCGGGCGGATGCCTCGGCCTCCGAGCTGGTCGCGGCTGCCAGGAGGGAGGAGGAGGAGCACCGTGGCTTGCTGGACAGGGTGCTTCCTGAGGCGATGGAGTCCCGCCGTGCGACGCTCGCGCGCCTGCAGGACAAGCTCAGCGGGCCCCGGCGCGGCATGGACGACGTGGCATCCCTCCAGGCCTCTGTGCGCGACGCCGACGCCCGCCTCGCAGCCACGATCGAGCACCTCGCTGAGAAGGAGCGGGCGGCCGGGGAGTCCAAGCTCGGGCTCTTCCGCCAGCAGAGCCTGCTCGTGTCCCGCAAGCTGCAGAGCAAGGCGGTGGAGGTGGAGCGGGCCAAGCGGGCCGTGGAGGAGGCCAGCGCGGAGGTGGAGCGACGCGAGGCCCGCCTCGCGGAGATGGCTGGCGCGCGGCACATGCGGAAGGAGGACTTTGTGGCATACGCGGCCTCGGTGCGCGCCAAGCTGCAGCAGATTAAGCGCCTCAAGGCGGAGCAAGCGACCATGCGCGCAGAGACCGCGGTGCTTGGCCGCACGGAGCAGCTCCTCAAGGGCCGGGCCGGAAGTGAGCACGCCACGTGGGTTGGTGGTTGCGCGCCGTTTGCCGGCAAGGCCGGTGCCTGCCCGCCGGTGCCTGCTCGCCGATGCCTGCCCGCCGATGCCTGCCCGCCGATGCCTGCCCGTCGATGCCTGCCCGCCAATGCCTGCTCGTCAATGCCTGCCCGCCGTCCCCACCCCACCCCCTCCCGTCTGCTTTCGCGCCGCAGACGTGGACGAGCTGCTTGCCAAGCTGGAGGAGCGGCGTGGCGTGGCCGGCTACACGCTGGTCGAGTCTGCCATCGACAAGGTGTCGGGACAGAAGGCCCGCGTCGATGCCACCAAGGGCGCCATGCTGGAGGAGATCTCCCGCCTGGTGCGCGACATCAAGGCGCAGGTGCAGAGCATGTCGCCCATCCTGGCAGAGCTGCGCAAGGTTCGGACCGAGTTCGCCGACGTGGAGGGCGCGCACAAGAAGGCCAAGGCTCGTTTCGCCACGGAGGCAGCCGGCTTCACGGCTCGGCGCGCCAGGCTGGAGAAGGAGGCGGACACGTATCAGGCGGACGCCATCGGGACGGAGCAGCAGTACCAGCAGCTGGTCACCTTGATCAGCGTGGCGGACATGCGCCTGGAGCGCGCGGAGTCGGAGCGCTCGTTCCGCGCCGGCGACGGCCAGCTGCTCCGCGACATCGAGACGCACGAGCGCCTGCTTCACGAGACGTTCGAGCGACAGGACAAGCTGCACTCTGTGCTGACGGGCCGCCAGCGCGAGATCCAGGAGTTCTCCACGGAGCACGCTGCCCAGCGCAGGCACTTCGACGCCATGGTCAAGCTGCTGGGCGCCAAGGCGGCTGCGATGCGGGACGAGGCTGCCGCGGAGGCGGCCCAGGCAGGGGCGGGCGGCGCCGGCATCGGCATGACGGAGGTGGGCGGGGCAAACGTGATGACCATCGAGTGATGCGGTGGTGACTGCGTGCGCGTGCGATGCCTGCCGCGCTGCATAGCAAGTGCATTGGGACCCACTCAGAGGGCCGGACCTCACGCAAGCACCGCCAGCGAAGCCGCTCTGGCCGCCGCAACAACCCTCACTCACATGAGCGTGTTCTGGTCCACGCCTAGCGTATCAGCTCCCCGCGTGTGCCCCAGGCGGCCCAGCGCACTGCCCACCCCGGACGCCCCCAGCCCAGGCATGGCCCCGCCGTGCCTGTGCGGCTCGTGACTGGCGACCGCGCGGCGGGGCACGGGCGCGGGCCGCCCGGCCTCGCTTGCCGGGCGCTGGACCGCCCTTGTTGCAGCTCGAACGGCCCGAGCCAGGGACGCGTGGTCTGGCTCCGCAGGGCGCCCGCTGTCTGCAGCCGCCTCCCCAGCTGGACCGGCTGCGGAGGCGGACGGCAGAGTGGCTGGCAGTGTCACGCTGCCCGCGGCAAACGTTGGCGCAGCGGCCAACTGTGCAGACGACGCCGCTGCAGCTGGCTGCTGCGCTGGCGACTGCGGGCCCGGCCCGTCACCCGCAGCGTGGTCGGCTGCCGGCGATGTGAGCCCTGCAGCTGTGAGCTCTGTCGCAAGGTCTCTCCGGCGCGCCGCTCTTGCTTGCTGCCGCTGCTCCGTGCGGATTCGGGTTCGAACTTGCTCGGGCGTTACCCCTCCCACGTGCGCAGCCAGCGCTCCGTACTCTGCAATCAAGCTCGCAAACACGATTGGGGGGGGGGGGGGAAGACCGGTGGCGGAGGGGTGTGAGTCCCCTGAGCACAGCGTCGGCTGCAAGCGCTCAGGATTACACAGCGCTGACTCTTGCGGCCCCGACAGAGAGGTGGCGCAAACACCCCATCACACGGCTGGGGGCGGGGCTGGGCCGTCGGGACGCGTGCAGAGGCGAGGGGAGGGCTGGGCGGGGGGGAGGGGGCGCAGGCTGCCAAGGCGTGTGCACCTGTGCTTGCTCACCGGACCGTCCCATGAGACTCAAACCCTGCGTCAGGCGCGCCAGCTCCTGCGCAGTCCACACGTGCCTCCGCGGAGCGGAGGCTGGCTGCCGAGCGCCCCCACGGGCGGTGGTTCCGGTGTCGCCCTCAGGAGGAGCTGAAGAGCAGCCCGCTCCGCCCCCAGCTCCGCCGCCAGCTCCACCGCCAGCTCCGCCGCCGCTACTGCTGCTGCTGCTGCTGCTGGGCAGGTGAGACACGTGTGACACGGATGGAGTGCTCGAAGGGTCGGGCGGCTGTGCTGCACCAGACGGGGCACCGGCACGTGTCTGGGCAGCGGCTCGGCTGGCGTCGGCTGCCTGGGCCCGGGGAGGCGCCACTGCCACAGCCGCATAGGGGGACGGGACGGCCGGGGCCACGGCGTGAATTGTGGCCATGGTGGCGATCGTCCTGTTCACCTCGTGCTCCTGTTCCGCCTCGGGGGGCGGCCGAAGCTGCGAGAGCAGCACGGGCTGGCAGCTGGCTACACGTTGCAAACCCTGCGCAAGAACACCTGGCAACGCACGCCAGGTTGCCTTGGCGCCCCTTGTGCGCCGCCACAGGTCTCACCTCGCGCCGCTCCGGAAGCTGGGCCGCGCAGAGTGTTTGAAGGTCCATCAGCTTGCCAAGCCGTGCCACGGACGAGGTCAGCCGCTCCAGATAGATGGCCATCTCCCGGACGCGCCCCTCCCGCTGGGCCTCGTGCACAGCCTGTACGAAGACCTCGTTTTCGCGAAGGAGCTGCGCAGCGAGGGCATTGGGCAGGTTGGCGGATTGAGCCTGAGCAACCGCACAAAAACAGCCACCGCCAATGCGGGGCAGCCGGGCAAGAGCGACCAGCATTTGACGAACCGTGTCTATGTACATGGTTACCGGCGCTGGCGGCAGCTCCGAGGCCATGCCGCCTTGCCGTGGACTGCTGTGGCGGGCAGTTGGCAACTGTGCTCATTGTTGCATTGATGCGAATATTGACCGTCGCGCCATGTTGCATGAAGAATCCCCAGGGCCGGTTGAAGCGGCGCAGGGGCGGCCGCACGCAGTGTAGCTGACACACTCGTCCGTTCGCCGAGATGGGATAGCTGGAGTGGCAGCGCCAGGCAAACTTCGCGATGCTTAGCCCTCCTCGCGTTTGGCTCAAACGCACAGCAATCAGCTGAGCTCGACGCTCCGAACCAGCGCATGATCGGAGACGAACGGCAGGTCTGCATTTGCTGTGCACGGGCAAGGATTGTTTTTCTCAATTTTTCGTGCTGCGTTGTGGCATCCTTTTCGAAGCCCGAGCCTGATTGTGTGCGGCGGACAGCAAGGATACAGAGCGATCAAAGTTGCGCAGCAGTGGGCTAAAATCCAACTACCAAATGAACTGTCCGCCCGAAACCGGCATTGCCACCCCAGCCAAGCGTTTCTTGATTGCGATTTCGATATGACCAAGCTGTTTATGCCCAGAGGGAGCCTCCAGGGAAAGGGGGAGCATTGAGCTCGCAAAAGACGCCTGTCAGTCAAATCCCAAGACTTCTGACCAGGGGCAAACCCTGTAGCAGGATTCCGGAGCTGGCTAGCAGAGCCCGAAGCCCAAGCACCACGCAGCAGATTCCCAGACTTTCCCTGCTGCCACGCATGGCATATTTGAGCGCAGCACAGGCAAGGCCCTGGTTTTAGCCCAGCAGTGACACACATGCATTGGGCTGCTGCGCAGCGCTGATTGGCAGGTGACGGGTGCCACAAAGCACAAAATTCTGTGATGACTGACGCACATGGTTCGTCCCCTGTCCTGGCCTCCGACTCAAGGACAGCCGTCCAGCCGCACTTCCGACAAGCGCGAGTGCTGTACAGCTCTCCCGCAGCGAGGTCGCCGTTGTAAAACAATCCGTCATGGCTCCGCCGCGTCTCCCCTGCGAGCATGTTCCACCTCGAGCATGTCCTCATCCGCAGAGTCGACATCACCGTAGCGAGTCGAGGCCTCGGGCGGCACAAAAGGCTTGCCTGTGGGGCTGGCTGCAACGGTGCCCCACGCGGCTTCTTTCGCAGCGCGACGCCGCTGCTGTGCCTGGCTAGCGTGATTGGGCCCAGATCGACTCTTGGGCGCCCTGCGAGGCGCGAGCGGCGGCGGCTCGTCCTCTGGCGTCGCACCGCGATCCTCAGGGGCTCGGCTTGGATCTAACCCGGGCTGGCCGGCGGGGTGCGACGCTTGCTCCACGGCTGAGCCATCTGCGGAACTGCCCATTCGGCGCCTGGAGTTTGCGCCCCGACGCTGCTGTGGCTGGGCACCGCGGCCGACATTTTCGGCAGCTGACCGGGCGCGCCGGAGGCTCGCAGCCCCCTGCGGTTTGTCTCTGGCTGCTGGTGGCGTTGCAACCCGCAACGACCCACCCAAGCCATGGAGCGCGCCGACGCCGGACGGTGCCACGGCCGCTGGTCCAGCCTCGCGAAAGGATACCAGCCTGCCAGCCGGGCTCTTTGGGCGGGACGCCGGCCCCACCGGCTTGAGCGCGCTGCGGGGCGGGTCCCCGCGCGACGCGGACGACCCCCGAGGCAGCGAGCGCCCAGCGGCGTCCACTGCGCCGCTGAAGGCCTGCGCCTCCAACGCAGCCGACCTGTCGCCTGCCCGGCCAGCTCCACCACCTGCAGCGAGCGCGTCATCATCGTCGCCGTCAAGGCCGTCGTCGTCGCTCATCGACTCGGACAGTCGCCTGCCCCGCGCCACCCGCTCAAGCACCCTCGCTTCGTCTCCGCTGCTCCCGTCCGCCTCGGTCCCGGACAGCGCCGCGGCGCCGGCTACTCGACCCCTCCCGCCGCTCGCCGCCCACGCAGCCTCCGCCGCCGCAGCGGCCTTCGCCCTTCGCTCTGCGTCTCTCCTGGTCCTGGCTTGCGTCTTTGCCGCCCTGGCCTCGGCAGCCTCGCCGGTCAGCCCCTCCATGGAAAGGCCCATCATCCCACGAAACCCGGCGTATGTGTACTTTTCCGAAGCAAAGCCTTCCAGCTCGTCGCTGTCCGACTCGGTATCGTCCGGTCCCCGCTGGCGCCCAGCCCCCCGGCCAGACCGCTCCTTGCGGACCCGGGCACGGTCCTTGTGCTCCCGAGCTGCCTTCGCTTCCGCTGCCGCTGCCCCGGAGCACGGCCGGCACCGGACCAGGTCGCGGCAGCAGTACCACCGCAGCCGCCACCCCTGTCGCCGCGAGTACTTTCCTGGCCACGCAACTCCCAGCACCGTGAACCCGCAGCGGCAGCAAGCGTCCCGCACGCACCCGCACCCCCTGCCCAGCGAGTCGCAGCACGCGTCCACGACGCTCCCCGCTTCGCCGCCGCCCGCAGCGTCGCTGGAGGGGAGGTCGCCCGTTGCAGTGTGCACCATGAGCGGGGGCGCCCTGGGTCCGCCCCTCTTGCGCTCGCGCGGGGCACAACCACAGCAGCGGCGGCATGCCAACGGACACCCAAGCACCCGGCACTTGGTGTGCTGCTCGGGAGTGGACACGCGCTCAAGCGCGATGGGCGCCGGCCAGCGAAGCAGCACGAACACGGAGCAGACGAGAGCAAACGGAAACGTCAGCGGCGGCAGGCCCACCACGCTTAGGCCTGCCAGGCATGCGGCAGTGGCCACGCCAGCGGTCGCAGCTGCCAGCGCTGCCATGAACACCGACACCTCCTCCAGACGGTAAAAGATTCCCGCCATCGACACCGCGGCAAGCGCGCTGCTCGGCCCCCACAGCCCCGCAGTCACAGCCGCTGCCGGGGCTCCCAGCAGCATCCCAACCATGGCTCCAACCAGCGATCCGCCCACCGCTGCCGCGGCCGAAACCGGCGAGCTGATAGCCAGCGCAACGGAGATGACGAACCCCGCTTCCCAGGAAGGGTTGAAGTACACCTGAGAGACGCCGCGCAACGTCGCCAGGACCAAGCCCTCCCCCGTGGGCCCGGTGTACGCCTCCCACCCCGCGCCTGCTCCGCCCCTCTCCACCGCGATCACCGCCAAGCTGTGCCGATGCAGCGCCTCCGCCACGCCCAGGGACGCGTTGCTCGTTGCGCTCCACCCCCGCACGGCGCTTTCGTTCACGCACAGCGCGGTGCCGGGAATCCTCGTGACGACGTCGCTGGGTGGCAGGGCCAGCAGATTGAGCGACGCGTTGCGCAGCCGCGACGCCTCGTCCGGCGTGAGAGGCCTGCTGCCCTCCCCGCGGCGCACCACGAAGGAGCTCTCCGCCGCAGCGGCGGCGGCGGAGCCAGCAGCAGGGGCCTCTGCCTGCCACGTCGCCCCCCTCGCGAGCGCCGTCGCGTTGCCCCGCGCGGCAACAGACGCGCTCCACTGCTGAGCTCCGGTGGGTGCATCGCCCCACTGCGCCGAATCGGGTTGAGCGGCCGATGCGAACCCGTCGCAGAACCCCAACCAGCCAGCCTCGCGCCCCTGTCTAGTCGCAGCGGCGTCAAACACCGCCACCTGCGCCAGCACGAGAGCGTCCATCGCGGACACCGCCGCCCCTTGCCCAGGGTGGGCCCCGATTCCCGGCTGCAGCGTGAACACGTGAAAGCCCTGCCGGAGGCTGCGCTCGGACCCGCCCGGACCCGCCCGCTCCCGCGGGTCCGTTGCCGCCACAGCCAGCAAAACCAGCGCCGTGACGACGTTGAAGGGGACGGTGAGCGGCGGAAGGCCGCACGTGGCTCGGCAGGTATTGCTCATGGCTCGCGTGAGCACGACGATGAGGACGGCGCCAAAGACAGCCAAGCCGATTGCAGCCACAAGCGGAGTGCGGGCCCCGAGCGACGGCCCCGTGCCAGGAGCCCCGGCCGCAGATGGCAGCAGCGAAGACACGGGCGGCCACGTCCCGGGCGAGTGGGCAGAGCCGGAGCCCGCACGAAGTCCCGCCATGGCTGCCTGAGACGCCGGCCTGGCAGCCTCGGCGGCCTCCGGGCTGCTGGCCTGGTCGCCAGCCTGTCCCAGAATCCCGCCCACCGACGAGCTGAGCAGGCCCACTGCGGACTCTTGCGCCTGCTCGGAGCCGCTGACGGCGTCGGCGTTGATGACCAGGAAGGTGGCAAGCGCCGCGCCGAAGAGCATGGAGCTCAGACCGTACAGCCCGGCGCGGACCTCGGCGGCCGGTGCGCCCATGCACCGTGCCGAAAGGGTCGCCGACGCAACCGCTGCAGCGGTGAGGACTGTGTAGTGGACGGGCGAGGTGGCAGCGAGCGCAAGCCAGACCACGGCGCCGGCCAGCGGGTTGCTGAGCAGAAACACCTGTGACACGGCCCGAAGCCCCGCGTTGAGAACCATGTCCAGCAGGGGAACCCTTGCGATGCTCCGCGTCAGGAGGGCCGGGGCCGAACCCACCAGGAAGTCCGCCAGCGCCGTCCACACGGAGCACGCTACTCGCGTGAGACACCACTGTCGCTCGGCGCCCCCTGCCTCCCGGCGCTGCTTGTCCTGCCCGGCAGGGGCAGGGCGGCCTGCGCCGACTCGGTAGCTTGCCATCCTGCTGGGCCGGTGCGTGCCCGGGCAAGCGTCCCGCGGGGCCCGGAGCTCGCCGCCCTGGCTGCCCATCAGTTGCACTGGCCGAGCGAGCGAAGGCTCTGCCGGGCGGGAACCCCCAGAGCTGCGCAGGCGCACCCGGCTTGCCGTGAGGCAGCAAGGATCCTGCCATGGCGGATGCCTTCGCCGGGAGTGGGCAACGCGAGGGGGGGCGCGAGGAGGAGGCCTCTTCGGACGAGCCCACTCTCAAAGAGTGAGAGCGTGTCCAACACGCGTAGCCATCTGAACTTTGCAACGTTGCACTCGCACGGACCGCAAGGCTGCAACTGGGTCCATGTCACAGGTTCAGGATCGCCACAGCAGAGCAGTGACGGCCCACTTCAAGCCAGGGGCAGTCCGGGGAGCTGAAGGGTCGCGTGGGGCGAGGGAGGACCGCTCGGTGCGCGTCAGGTCAGGTATTCCAGATTTTTTCGCCGGAGGGCCGTCGGAGCGTTTCCACGCATTGCGCTCGACTTGCTGCGGCTCAAGTCTCCCGCTCCCGAGCTTGTCTGTTGGGCATCGGCCGCAGCTTCCCACTGGACGGCGCAACAAGGTTCCTGGCCTCACGGAAATGGTGCGCAGACCCAGAGCAAGTCGTCGAGCTGGCCACGGAGCTCCTCCAGCTTGCCGAGCGCGGCCATCCAGTCAACGAGCTGCTAGCGCAGGCAGTAGTGATGCTCCCTGACAAGTACAGGCACAAATGCCCCCCCAAGGCGCTGAGCAGCGCAGCTGAAGCCGGCATCAAGGCATTCGGGCGTGTCAACACAGACAAACTCAAGGTGGTGCGGATCCAGTGGAGACTTCCGCAGTCGCATGCAGAGCCAGGGGCAGCTTCAGGAGGGCTCACGACCGAAGCAGCACGGAAGATTACCGACAAGATTTTCCTCTTACTCCGCATCAAGAACAAATACGAGGGAGCATGGCGGCACGAGGTCGCTCATGAACGCCACACTCTCGAAGTTGATGCCCAGTACTTCGACGAGGTGAACTCTCCCAGTGCCCAGAATTCCGGAACAAGTGTGGCATTCGAAAGCCGGGAAGGCGACGCCGAGACCCGCTTCGTCCGGGTGGCAAGCACTCAGGCACGATGCCTGCCGCAGTCGTCGCACTTGATGCTGCTGCTTCGCCTTGGATCGGAAGGAGAGAGCCCTGAAAGCTTGCTGAAACAGCTCCGAGAGGAGCTCAGCTCCAGCACCCTCCCCGAGCCGCTCCCGGCGGCGCACGAGCGAGCAGCGAAGCGGGGCGCAGAGGCGGCTGCCGATTCATCCGCGGCGAAGCGGCTGTGCGCAGATAGCACAGGCAGTTCTGCGCCGCATGCCTCGCCAGGCGCAGCTCCAGCCGTCCCAGGCGCCGCGTGCATGCCCAAATCCTACACCAGCCGAAACACGACCGTTTCATCGCCAGCCGAAGCAATGCCCGCTTCGTTTGTCTTGCCCCACATGGCCATTCGCCGCTCTTCCCAGGATGCAACATTCCTGCCCAAGTGGGCGGACAAAAGCGGGAGTTTGCAGCCTCAAGAATTGGCTCGCGCCTTCTCGGATGATTCTCTCGATCTTGGCTTGGACCAAACCCCAGCCTCGTCTCCGTGGCAAGCCGGTCAGCTCCACACTGTGGGACCCGAGGCGACGATGACTGCGCCAGTCACCCCCGGCACGGAATCGCAACTCTGAAGGAACAAAACCAGAGGAGACATCACTGGGACACCGTTAGGTGGCTGCGTGCCATCATCTCCGGTCCAGCGACGTGGCCAGGGTCTGCATGTCACTGCTTTAGAGTACGAGCTCGTAAAGTTTTGACCTCCAGGCCCTGGCACGCCGTTTCGGGGACCGGCGACGATGATATGCAGCTACTGAAATGGCGTCCCGTGGTTTCTCCTGGCGCAAGGGCCTTCGCCCCTGCGCGCTCCAGTCGAGTTGTGTTCCATGCTTAAGCACACGGCGTCCGCGCCATGCCACAATGGCACCAACAATTCCTCTCCCATTGGCCCCGCGCTCGGCAAGCACACACGCCCTGGCCGTGCGCATGGCCAGCCGCCTCGTGCTCCCCCGCCCGGACTCGTTGCCCCGGGGCGCGGCACGCGCTCTCTGGTTCAGAATGCCAAAGTCACAGCTCTGCCAATCGCGCGAGGGAGCACTAGCCACCGCTGTGATCGGCAAGCGGTGGGCCATGCTGCGGCAAGCAGTCGGTTTGGCGAGCCGCTCAGTGATGGGGAGGGCAGGGCCCGTTGCCAGGCTCCAGCGGTTCTCCCCCGTGCTCGCGCTGCGGAGAGCCTGCGCTTTCCGCGCACTTGGGAGCGTCGCCAGCGGGGCAGCCGAGGCCCGCCTGCAGGAGCTTCGCGCTCGACACAGCGAGCTGTCTGACATGTTTGCGGAGGGCAAGGTCGCCCCGTCGGCGATGGCGAAGCTCTCTCGCGAGCTCAATTTCGTGAGCCGGGTGGTCGAGACGGCCGATGCGCTCGCCGCTGCCGAGGAGGAGCTGCGCGATCTTCGGGCCATGATCGACGAATTTTCCGGCCAGTCTGGGTCCGAAGCCGCGGAGATGGTGTCGATGGCAAAGGACGACGCGGGGCCAGTGGCGGAGCGAGCCGCCGAGCTGGACGAGGCGCTGGCAGACTTGCTGGCTCCGCGCGACGAAGCCGACGACCGCGACGCAATCGTGGAAGTCCGCGCTGGCGCCGGGGGCGACGAGGCCGCCCTGTTCGTGGGGGACATGGCGGGGATGTACAGCGCCTTCGCCGCCAGAAAGGGATGGACCTGGGAGGTCATCGAGGAGTCTCAGGCGCCCTCGGGAGGGTTCAAGGAGGTTTCCGCAACTGTGGCGGGGGCCGGGGCGTACGGCGCGCTCAAGTGGGAGCGCGGCACGCACAGGGTCCAGCGGGTCCCGGCGACAGAGTCCGCCGGCAGAGTTCACACCTCGACTATCACAGTTGCGGTGATGCCGCAGGCGGACGAAGTGGACATCGACATTCGCCCCTCGGACATCAGGATCGACACGTACCGCGCCAGCGGGGCGGGTGGCCAGCACGTGAACACCACCGACTCGGCCGTGAGACTGACTCATATCCCGACCAACACAGTCGTCACCTGCCAGAACGAGCGGTCGCAACACCAGAATAAGGCAATGGCGATGAAGGTCCTGTACTCCCGCATCTTCGAGACGGCGCGCGAGAAGGAGGCCGAGGCCCAGGCGGCCTCGCGGCGCTCCCAGATCGGTACCGGCGAGCGGTCGGAGCGAATCCGCACCTACAACTGGAACCAGGACAGAGTCACGGACCACCGCGTCGGCCTCACCAAGTGAGTCGCGCGCGTTCACTTCATTCGCGCGGTGGTGGTGACTGGTGTATGACTCGGAGGAGACGCACGTGTGGCGCGCGAATCGAGTTTGGGCTGCGCAGCCGACCCCGCCGCGCGCAGCGGGGCAGACCTTGATGTCGGGTCATGCTTCCGGCGCTCCATGCCCGCCGTCCCCGTCGCGGTGCACGCTGCAGTCGTTGCCGCAGTTGTTGCTGCCCCGCGCCCTCTCTCACGCTCTCACGCTCTCCCGCTCTCACGCTCTCGCGCCCGCTCCCTGCCCCCCCCCCCCTCCCCCCTGCCGCTATCTCTCCCCCTCGTGCAGGCACGGAATCACGGACATGCTGCAGGGTCGACTGCTTGACGAGTTTGCAGAGGCGCTCGCGGCAGAGCACCGGAAGCAGGAGATGGCGGGCGCCGCGCCATGATGCGCGCGCCGCACCCGCAGCTGCAGCTGCAGTTGCTTGGAGCGGGCCGGGTGCAGTGCGCGGGGGCACCGCAGTGCCCGAGAGGCCGCACGCGAGCTCGCCAAGAGGACGACGGGCAAGACTGAGCGCGGTGCGGCGGTTGCGGACGCGCGTTTGCGCAAAATCGACCGAGACGGCCTTGGATCGCGTGCTGGCGCGTGCGCGTGTCGGCAGGGCAGCGGCGGGGGTGGGGCGCGAGCCGAGGGCCGAGGCCCGACTGTCTGTGTCAATTGTGGGCCAGCCTTCACATAGAGGCCATCTCATCAACGGCGGCACGCAGCGACTCCGTGACAAGCTCCTTCGACTTGCCAGCAGCGCGCTTGCAATCGCTAGAGGTGGCCCCAGAACCTGCCTCGGCACTGGCGCGCACGCTCAAGTCGAAGTCGTAGCCGTCGTAGTCGCACATCTCGTCCGCTGACACGGTGCCCTTGCCCAGCACAACGGTTGCGTCGTCAGTCGCCGTGAGAGAGAAGGAGGCCTTGAGCTTGATCTCGAAGCCAGGCTTAGCCTGCGGGCGCCAATGGGGTCGAGCGCACGGGCCGGCGCAAGTGGCGAGCAGGGTAATGATGACAGCGCACGCAAGGCCGCGTGACTACCCACGGCCCAGCATACGGGACGGCCGTGTTTGCCGCCTCTGGTGAGGCTCTCACCTTGCCCCTGACGTACACCACGGAGGAGGAGCCCTCGCACTTGTCAACCGCAGTGAATGCAAGGCGCGCCGCGCGCGCGCCCACCGCCACGTCCGCGCCGGCCGCAAGCAGGCGAGTGGTCAGCGCCTCCTTGAGCCACTCCGTCGTGTCGCGATCCTCCCTGCACGCACAGGGCCGAGGCGCGCGAGTGGGGGACGCGTGGAGGCAGGCTGGCGAATTCGCGAGAAGGCCACGCGCGCCGCGCTCCGCTGTCGGCTTGCGCCGGCGAGCCGGGCCTGCGTCTGATCCGCCACGGTCACCCAAGGGCGCGCAGCGCACCAGCCTGGGCGCGGGCGGCAGCAGGGCGCCGGCGCTGCCTTGGGCGGGCAGCACGGCAAGGCACTGCGGCAGGCAGCACTCTGGAGCCTGACCACGTGGCCAGGCGCCCACTCACCACGTGCCCCCCGTGTTCCACGCGCTGCCCTTGCTCTTGGACTTGGCCAGCGCGTCTCCCGCATCGTCCCCCCCCGCGCTCCCCGCGTCGATCGCCTTGGGCGTGGTGTCCACTCCGAGAGCCTTGAGCTCCTCGCCGCGCCGCTTCATCTCCTCCGCCCACTTGTAGTGAGCCGAGTCGAACGGCTTCTTGTCGCCGGCCACGCCCTCTTCCGGGGTGCTCGAAGCTGCAGCCATGCCCGCGCGTGTGCGGATTTCTTGGAGCGCAGTGCCGCTCGGGGCGCCTGCAGCTGTCGCGGGCCGCGCGGGCCGGCGGCCGCTCCGCCGTCGGCGGCGCTGCCGAGCCAGTGGCTCTGCCGGCTGGCCTTTGGTGCCGCCGCGCTGCCGAGCAGGCCGGCGCCGCGCAGCGCTGCAGGCGCAGCGGCGGGACAGGCGCGGAGCACTCTCTCGCTCGCAGGGATGCCAAGCGCGCGGACTGGCCCGGCGGCGAGAGTCTCGCTGACCGCCGAGAGACCGCCAACGGCCGACTCCCAAGTCATGAGCCGGGACGATGCTGCCGCCCTCCTGCGAGAGAATGCGATGCTGCGCGAGGGTGAGACGGGCTGGCGCATACGGCAGGGCGCCCTCACCCCGGGCCGGGCCGTTTGCAGAGTGCGCCCTTGAAGGGCGGCTGCTTCGCGATCAAACCGTGCGCCTTGACAGTGATGCGCGAGCGCTCCCGTCACTGGGTCGCCGGCGTGTGGCCTAGCGCGTGGGTGCCGACCGCACGCGTTGCGCCGATCGTGAACGTGCTGCCGCGTGAGCCCCGCAGAGGTGGGGCGCCTACTGGAAGCGTCTCGCGCGCTGACGGAGTCTCACGAGGCCACGCTGCGCCGCCGCAAGCGCCACGACGCGATCCGGCGCAGCATGTGCCTCCGGACCACGGCCCCCGCGGACGCGCCAGCCCAGGCCGCGCGCCAGGGCCTGTTCAAGCTCGTGTCCGGGAGCGCTACGTCCAAGGTTGAGCGGCTGGGGCCCGACGACGCCAAGGAGCTGCTCGCTTGGCACCGCACCGGGTACAGCCACAAGGCCAGGTCGCTCTGCAGCTTCGATCCCACCGAGGTGCGCTGGGAGAACGGCAAGGTCTTCAGCGGGTCGCTGCTCCACGCGGCGGCCTTCGAGGGGAATCCGTTCACGGTAGCAGTGCTGGTGGACGCGCTGGGACTGCCTGTGGACGACGAGGACCTGCTGGGCCGCACCCCCGCGCACATCGCCGCGATGGAGGGCCAGAAGCTCGCCATGCGCACGCTGCTGGCGCGGGGAGCCGACCCCCTGGCCAAGGACGCCGCGGGCCAGACCCCGCTCAGCCTTGCCTGGTTTCGCGTCCGCAGCAACGCCTTGCCGAAGCGCGGGTGGGAGAACGAGGACATGGTGGTCGTGCTTCAGGACGCTGTAGACAGGGAGCGCGAGACAGGGTCCCGTGACGGCGCGGAACCCTTCCCAGTCCCTGCCGAGATGGCCAAGATTCTCAGCTGGGACCCGGAGGGGGCCGGGCCAGGGGACGAGGGAAGCAGCGGCGCGAGGCCAGACGCCGCTGGCGATGTCGCCGGTGCTGCCTCTCGCGCTGGTGCCGGCGCTGGCGCTGGTGCCGGCGCCCAGGCGGCAGTCTCGGACGAATCCAAGGCTGCCGGCGGCGACGGAGCGTCCACGCGGAGCCCCCCCGGCGGCGACGCCGCGGCCCCGACGCCCTCAACTCCCCGCTCCCGCGTCGCCCGCTTCGCGCCGGATTGCCCGAGGACGCCGTCGCTGTTCAAGTCCCCCGGGGCGTCCCTGTGGTTCGGCAGCGGCTCCGCCAAGAAGCGCGCCCGGACCCCCGGGAGCGCCGGCGGAGGCCCGCTTGTGTTCACGCCCATCGAGGCAGTGCCAGCGCCCCTGTCCCGCCTGCCAGCGCTCGCCAAGCGCCTGGGCCACCTGCTCCTGATCCGAGGCACGGTCCGCGGGGCGCGGGCGCGCGAGGAGTTCGACCGCCGCGTCTTCGTCCTCTGCACGGAGGCCGCTGCGGCGGCGAGGCAGCTGCCGCCCCTCGACGCTGGCCCGGCCGCCGCTGGCGACGGCAGCGCTGGCGGGCCGGCCCTGCAGGCGCTGATGGACCGAGCATTTTCGCTTGCGTTTCCGCCCGCGACCGTCGCTGCCACCGTGCTGTTCGACCCGTCAACGCGCCGCTCGCGAGCCTTTGAAGCTGCCATCGGAGCGGCACTGGCGGACCTGCCGCCGTCCGACCGGGGAGCGTGGGCGGAGGGCCTGCGAGGCATGTCCTGTGCCGTCGGGATGCCCGAGGGCACCGGCTCACCGTTCCGCAGCCAGCTGTGGTTCGCCGTGCTGACAGTGGACAAGCGCAGCCGCTTCCCAGCGCAGGGCTCGCCCCACGACAGGGAGCGGCGCCAGCCCCGCGTCACTCTGGAGCAGATCAGCTGTCCCGAGGGCGCAGGCGTGGACAGCTCTGTGCTCAGCGCGATCAGCGCGCAGGTGCTCAGCCCGACGTCGCCCTACGCAGTGGAGGCGGTGGTGGGGCCGCTGTCCCGCCGCCAGGGGTCCGCCGTGGTGTCGCAGTGGCGGGCAGCCATCAACGCGGCGCTGGCGGCGTCCAGGTGCGACGCCGACTGCGACAAGACTGGAAGCGCCATCGCCGATGAGGCAGAGGGTCCCCGCCCGCACCCGACCGCCGCCCCGGGCGCCGATCCCCTCTCCGCCGCCATTGCAGCCGCAGTGCTGCCCTCCGGCGCGAGCCGCGACGAGGGCACTGCCGCCGCGCTCCAAGCTGCCGCCCAGCTCGCCAGACGCTCCCCGCACGCCCTCCGCTGCCCCAGCAGGACCGGTGCGGGCTTCTGCGAGGCCTCTGCGTTCCAGGCAGGCAAGGCCGCTGCAGAGAGCCTGAACCTGCAGCATAGCGCCGCCAGGTGCACAACGGGCGCGCACTTCCATTCAACCGACAGGACCATGGTGCTCTGGGCCGAGGCCAAGGCGCACGCGGCCAGAGTGGGTCCTGTCGGCGGCGGCGGCGGCGCCAGCAGCGGCGCAGGGAGCGCCGCGGGCGGCCTGCCAGACCAGGGTTTCAAGAGGCTTGCCTTCAAGCAACTCTTCAGCCCGGGGGCGGTGCCCCACAGCCCGTCTCACGCCTCGCCAGCGGGGCAAGGCGGCCAACGGCACAACCTGGCGCCGTTCCCGCTGTCCAGGGCGGCGCAGGGCGGCGGCTGGACCGCTGCCGATTCCGAACGCCAGAGCGATCTCCGCGCGCAGCGCAGCACCCACAATGGCAGCGACGGCGGCGCCGGCGAGGCCTCGGCGTCCGGCAGCGCCCTCTCCACCGGCATGCGGTCCGCCGTCAGCGCGAGTCTGTCGGCCCGCTCGGCTGCGCTCAGGCACGCCGAGGGCGAGGACGGCGACGTCGCCAGCCCCAGCTCGTCCTTCGACGGCGACGCCGCCTCTCCGCCCGGCCCCACGCCCATCAGAGACCTCTCAGCCGTCATGCAGCAGGCTGCGGTTTCGCCCGTTTCGGCGGAAGAGCGCAAGGCGGCAGAGCCTGACGCCAAAGCCGGGCGTTCTGGTGAGGCAGAGCCAACGACTGAGGTGCGGGAGAGCCGATTGGCTGACATGTTCGGCGGGAGCGGCGCTGGTGACGAGCTGCCGGCCACTGGCGTGCCGGGTGCGGCGGAGGCTGGGCCCGAGGAAAGAGCTGAGCCAGAGCCGGCGGAGGCGCCGGCGGGCGCGGAGGGCTTGGGACGAGGCAACGCAGAAGGCGCGTGGGCTGACAGCGACGAGGACTGGTCGCTGGGTGCCATGGAGGGCGAGCAAGAGGGCGCCGAGGCCGAGGCCGGGGCGGAGACCCAGGCCGACGAGGCAGTGACTGCCGTCCCCCCGCCGCTGCCGGAGAATGAGGCGCGGGGGCAGCCTGGCGAGCCCGAGGGGGCGCAGGGGACAGGCGGGGATGCCCTGCCGGACCCGGCTTGGGGCGAGGGCGAAGGGCCGATGGTGGATTCGGTCAGCGCATCAAGCATGTTCGCCGACCAAAGCGGGGCCGATGGGGGCCCCTACGCGAGCGTCGGAGACGGCGGCGACGCGATGGGGGGGAAGGCGACCTCCATCCCCGAGCCAAACGGGGCGCCAAGCGCGGACGCGTGGGGCGACGCGGACTGGGACGTGCCGGACGCCTCGGACGAGGAACGCGCGGTGGCAGAGGCAGAGGATGCCGAGGAGGCGGTGGCGGCAGAGGAGGCAGAGGAGGAGGAGGCAGAGGAGGAGGCGGTAGAGGACGAGAAGGCAGAGGAGGCAGAGGAGGAGGAGGAGGGAGGGGGGGCTGCTTCCTCCGTGCTCGAGGCCGCATCGGCCGTCACGTCCTCGCTCTTCCAGGCTTGGAAGGACGCCACCGGCCAGGAGGCGGAGCAGGGCGGCCAAGATGAGGGCCGGAGCCCGGGGGACGACTCGGCCGGGGAGCCTCAGGCCGGCGAGGTCGCTGGGGCAGGCGACACGGCCGGCCAGCACTCTCAGCAGGCGGCAGAGCCCGAGGAGGGGGCCCTTTCGGCTTCGTCATTCTTCGGCGGGGAGGAGGCAGGCGACGGCTGGGCCGACAGCGCGTTCGAGGACGACGCCTGGAACGAGGCTGCCGGCCCGGACGCGGAGCCGCAAGACGCAGAGCCTGCTGCTGGAGCCGCGGATGCGGACGCCGAGGTTGCCGAGGAGGGCGGTCGGGGGGAGCGAGAGGCTGAGTTGGAGGACGAGGCCGATCGGGAGGACGCCGGGAGCCGCTTGGATGCGGGCAGCGAGGCTGCCGCAGCTGAAGAAGGTGTCGCAGCGGGTCCAGCCAGCGACGAGGGCTGGGACGATGACCAGGCGTGGGAGGAGGCCGAAGAGCCTGGCAGCACCGGGGGGGTGTCTGCTTTCCCGCCGCTGTCGCCGTCGGACGGCACGACGCCGACTGGACAGGGTGCAGGCAGCTTCTTCTCGGCCCCGGCCGGGGGCGAGGACAGCGCGGCTGCGGGTGCTGCCGAGGCTGGTTCGCACCGCGAAGACAGCGGCAGCGGCGGAGCGGCGCTGTCGTCCTTCTTTGAGGGCGAGGCGGGAACCGAATCGGCTGCCGAGGGCTTGTTCAGCTCGGCGCCGGCACCGAGTCCCGAGGCGATGACGACACAGGTGATGCACGCTGTGACTGACATCATGGACGCGCACGAGCAGCCCGCTGCCTCGGCTGCAAGCTTTTTCGAGGACGGGGCCGCAGCTGGAGCGCCTGCCGGCCTCGACGGAGACGAATTCATTGCGCCCGACAGCAGCGACGACTGGTAGCAAGCGCCCTCGCCGAGAAGCTGGGTGCACTCGGGTGCGCGGCGTGCGTGTGCAAGTATGTGTGTGTGAGCGTGTGCGCGAGCGCGCGCGCGTGCTGGCCCAACCTGCTGTTCATTGGCAACACGAACCGCCGGCCAGCTGCTGGCCAACCCGGTCCGCGAGAGCGAGTGCGGCCATCACGCGCCCGCAGCTTGACAGCGACCCCACAGCTTTCGCGCCGGACAGGCGCGCTGCGGCGCCCCGGGTACATCGGGTTCCTCCCTTGTTCGGCTGGGCCGGCGCGGACTCGCACTGCTGACTTGCCGCGAGGCCTCCGTTGGGCTGCAGCGCCATGCTCGCGCCCCTTTCCCGCTTCGCCGGGCGGCGCGCGCTGCCGCGCTCGGCGGGCGGTTGCCTGAGGGAGCCCGTGCTCGTGAGGCAAGCAGGCCCAGGCCGCCAGCGCCTGGTGTTTCCCGCCGTGACCTTCTCCGTGGCCAGCCGGGCGGGCGGGAGCGGCACCGACCGTCCGTCAAGCGCCAATCGGACCGCAACTCCGGCTTGGTGCGACCTGAGCGTCAGCCCGCTGGCGCCGGGCTCCAGGCCGGTATCCACGAGCGCCCCCTTGTCGATGAGGGCGAGTGCGGCTCTTGCAGCGGCGGATGAGCCGCAGCAGCTGGGCGCGTCTGGCGCAAAGCCGCCGTCCGCCCGCCCGCTCACGATTGGCCGCGCGGTGCGCATGTACAACCAGCTGTCCAAGCTCAAGCTCTCAGTCTTCGTGACGGGCACTGCGGCACTTGGGTTCCTGACCGCCGGCCCGCCCGTGTCGGTCCCGGCGCTCATCGGCGTGACGCTGGGCACGTACCTGTGCTCCGCCTCGGCTGGCACGTGGAACCAGCTGTACGAAATCAAGAACGACGCTCTCATGTCGCGCACTCGCGCCAGGCCGCTACCGTCGGGCCGCATGTCCAAGGCGCACGCGGCCACGTTCGGCGCGGTCGCCGGCCTCTCGGGCGTGGGCCTGCTTGCGGTGGCGTGCAACCCGCTGACCGCCGCGCTTGGCGCCGCAAACATCGGCATTTACTCCCTCATCTACACGCCCATGAAGCAGGTGTCCTTCCTCAACACGGAGGTCGGCGCCATTGTCGGGGCCATCCCTCCCCTGATGGGCTGGGCCGCGTGCACTGGCTCCATCACGGCAGAGCCCGCCGGGGCGGCGCTCTTCGCTGCTCTGTTCCTGTGGCAGATGCCCCACTTCTACGCCCTAGCGTGGCGCCATCGCGCCGACTACGCGCGCGGCGGCTACGCCATGGTGTCCAAGGACGACCCCGACGGCCGCCGCACCGCCACGCGCACGCTTGGCTACTCGCTGGGCCTGCTGGCCTTCCCGGTGGCCACCACGCTGGCCGGCGTGACGTCGCCCATGTTCGTGGTGGAGGCCACTGCGGCCAACACCCTGTTCATGCACAAGGCCTGGCGTTTCTACCGCGACCCCTCCGACGACACGGCGAGGGGCGTCTTCTTCGCCTCGCTGTGGTACCTGCCCGTCATCATGTTCTTCCTCATGTTCCACTCGCACCGCTGGCGCTCCGCCACCGACGCCGAGGACGCCAGGGAGCTGGGCGAGGCGGTGCCGGCCGTGGAGGCGAGAGTGGGCGAGGGGCAGGGCGAGGTGCCCCAGTGGCTCGAGGAGGTGGACATGGTGCTGGCCACCGCCTTCGCCGACGACCCGGTCTCGCGCTGGGTA
This sequence comes from Cafeteria roenbergensis, assembly GCA_008330645.1. Lineage (NCBI taxonomy): Eukaryota > Bigyra > Bicosoecida > Cafeteriaceae > Cafeteria > Cafeteria roenbergensis. The sequence goes on from VLTN01000059.1 coordinate 161,899, forward strand.
AGCGAGAACCTCTCTGGCGCCGCCGCCCGCGCGCGCCGTGTGCTCCGCTCTCACTGCCCCCACGAGATCCTCACCTCAGCCCCGCGCGTTGGCGAGGGCAACGAGACGGAGGGGTCCCTTTCCGTGGCGAGGGCCTCAGCGGCGGCCGGCGAGTGCCCCGTGTCCCACAACCGCGGCTCGTCCGCCGCCGTGGACGCCCTGGGCAAGGTGCTCCCCTGCCCGGTCAGCAAGTCTCAGCAGCAGGTGGCTTCCGTCCGCAGCGCCGCAAAGGGCTCTGCGGTTGCCACCTCTGAGTCCCTCTAGTTGCGTCCTTGTATCACGTGTCACGCGTGCGTGCGTGCGTGCTTGCGTGCGTGCGTGCGTGCTTGCGTGCGTGCTTGCGTGTCTGCGGGTGAGAGCGCCCACGAACCTGGGCGCGGGCGCAGCCAGGAGCGAGCATTCGAATCTATCAACATCACGTGCAACCCGCGTGCCCCGGCCGGCGCCAAACCTCGGCGCACCCGGTCCAACACCTCTCGGAGTGCGAGCAGGACACCATCGGCGCAGCTCGTCGCGGCGCCCGACGCTGCGCGATGCGTGCTCGGGGTCACGAGCCGCGGAGCGGTTTGGAGCCGCCGGGCTCGCGGCGCTCGGCGCCCGTCTGGAGCTCGGCGGCTCCAAACCGCTCCGCACTGCCGAGGGGCGACGGGCGCCGAGGCAGCCGCTTCAGGCTCGCGGGTCGTAAGAGTCATCGTCGGCAGCCGGGCCCTCAAGGCGCCGTGCAGGCGCCCCGACGCTAGGCTGGCCGGACTGCGACTGCCGCCGGTGGCTCGCAAGCCCGCGCTGCTTGCGCCTCGACATGCGGCCGCCTGGGGGCAGCATCAGCGTGCTGTCCGCGTGCGAATGATACCTCACGGCGCGAATTCCTCGGAGGCACATGCGGAACTCGCCCTTCACCCCATCGGCAAGCACCACGGAGAGCTGCGGGGGGCGCGAGCACAGCCGAAGCGGGCGGTGGCAGGGGGGGGGGGGGGCGTTTGCAGCCCGCGAAACCGGCGTCACCAGCAGCACATGCAGCAGCAGGGCGCGAAAAGGCGGCAGAGCACGCTGCCCGCTCACCGACTGCAGCGTGGAGGGGTCCGGCCCCCTGAACTGCGGGCCGAGCTCGTCCTCCTCCCGGGGCCGCTGGGACACTGTGACGTGGCCTCTGTCCACGCGCAGAAATGAGTCAAACGGCGCGGTGGCGGTCACCCAGCGCCCTCCAGGCACGCACAGCTCACACTGCCACGTGTCGACGGCGTTGAGAGCCTGCGCCTCGTCCAAGTGGGCCTCGTACGCGTGGCTGCGCGTCGTCAGCAGCACCACGTACGGACGCCCGTCGGTCTTGACCTGAAACTGCAGGCCGGAGAAGGGCGCAAGGTCCGGGAGCGGGTGCTGCACCTTGGTGCGAAAGCTCGCGTAAGTCGCAGTCCTGCCGTCCGTGGACTTGAAGAGCTCGTCGTCGTTGCGAAGCACCCCCTCGAACACCCCGATGACGCCGTCGCGTGTGTCCTTGACGCCGAAGCTGCAAACCGTCATGCCGCCGATCGCGCGGTCGGTGGCAACTTCGAATTTTCCGATGTCGGCCAGCGAGTCGAAGCGAAAGAGGGGCGCGTCGCCGAGTGCGGAAGGCCAAAAGGCTGCGGCCGCGAAAGACAAGTAATGGCGCCCCCACACTCGCTCAGGTTCTGCCCGCGCACGCGCAAACGAGGTACTCTCGCGGCGGCAGCTCGACGCACCCCCATCCCAACCTCCCAACACTGGGCACACACTTGCACACACGCAGCCGCTCCTCACTGGCCGCCAGCCGAGCGCCGGTCGTGCCGAGCACCTCGAGCGGCCGCATCGCCGTGGCCCAGGCCACGCGGACGGCGGTGGCCAGTCGGCCCATGGCAGGAGCCGCCCAAATAGCCTCCCGGCCGCGAGACTGGTCGAGGCCGGGCCGGCCGACTTGTGTGGCGGCCGTGGACCGCGCGGCCGGCCGGCAGAGCGCTCTCGAGCAGTAGCAAGCGCCGCGAGCGCCACAACTCGGGCCGCCGCCGCCGCAGAGATCCTCCGCCACCCTCGCGCCTTCCCAACAGCGATCAGCAGCGCGCATCAAGGCGGTTGTCATGTCTGGCGTGGTCGCTGCGGCCAAGGCCGTCCTGGGATTCCCGTTTGCAGTGTTCAGGCTGTTTCTGGAGAGCTTTCCGGCTGTGCGCACATGGGCCAGCTGGTTCCTGTGGTACCCAACCATCGCCTTCAACCGGACTGTCTACGTGCTTCTCCCGGCGTGGCGGCCCATGTTCTCTCTGGTGGACGCGGAGCACCGGCTGCTTCTGGGCGCGGTCCCGCTGTTCGAGTCCGACGTGCAGTTCCTGCACTCGTCGCACCGCGTCTCAGCCGTCCTCAACATGTGCTCTGAGTGGGAAGACCACCTGCCCTTGTACGCGTCCCTTGGCATTCGCTATCATCGCGAGAAGGTGGTGGACTTCACCGTTCCGGCTCGGCTGCAGCTGCTTCGGTGCGCTCAGTTCATCGAGGAGTGCGTGGCCGAGGGCCGCACCATCTACTGCCACTGCAAGGCCGGCAAGGGCCGGAGCACGTGTGCGCTGCTAGCGTGGTACATGGTGTTCCAGGGCCTGGCGCCCGAGCGGGCGTGGGCCGCGCTGCGAGTTCACCGCCCCCACATCAGCAAGAAGCACCTGACTGAAGGGATTCAGGCTTTCTGGGCGGAGGTACTATCGGGGGCAATCACCCCCGACTCGGTGCGGGCAGGCGCGTGGCCAGGGAAGCGCAGCGCTCTCAGCGCTTCGGCGGCAGAGTCAGCGAGCCGAGTTGTGCCCTCGGCTTGATTGGGATGGCTGCGCTGCGCGAAGCGTGTGCCGGGCTGCGCTCCCCGCGCTGCCAGCAAGTCTCTGCGGATGCGCGAGTGCGAGTGCGAGTGCGTGCGTGCGGCTGCGTGTTCGCCGGCGGCGCGTCGGCCAGCGAGCCTGCTGCTGACGCTCAACTTGCAAGTTTGTTTGGGCTGCCCGCGCGGGGACCAAGCGACCAGAGCTGCTGCTCCCCTGGGTGGCCAGGGGCGGAGGAGCGCAAGCGCGCAGCCTTTTCGTGCGCGTCAGTCCATGGGGGCTGTGCTGCCAGGCAATCGGGTGCAATGCCTTCGCGCCGTGCACGCAGCGCGTTTCTGCACAGGAAACGGACGGCACCTGTTTGTTACCGGTGCGTGCGCGTGCCTTAGTCACGCAGAGTTGGGTTCCAAATGAGGCGAAATAAGGCGCGGTCGACTGAAGCGAGCAACCCGGCTCAGCGGCACTATTCGCGAGCGTCCGCCCCCTAGCCACCGCGGGTCCGCAGCGCACGCCGGCCTTTGGGGCTTGGTCGTAGCGCACCGTCGGCGCGGGGCCAGGGCGCGCGTCCCCTCGGTGAGCGGCCAGATTCGCGGGCGTTGTTGCCCGAACAGCCGGTACTGTCGCGGCGTCTCCCACTCGCGGCTGCCGAGCGGGCACGCGCCATCCAAGCGCGGGCCCAAGGGTTGGGAGCGCCGGCTGCTTGGCCAAGGTGCCGCGCACCCAGGCGGGTGGCGGTCTCTGGGTGCGGGGACGCGCGCGTCGGTGCCGCGCCTCGCTCCTCCATCAGGCCTGGCGCAGCGTCCTGCTGGCTGCCAGGCGCACTGCCTCCCAGCGCCAAGGTGGCCCCTGCGCGAAGATTCAGGCGCCGCACGAAAACGGCTGGCTGCACCCTTGAGGCGGCCTCGGAGCCGGCTGGTCAGCAAGTCATCGCGTTCGCGTGGGCCGGGATCACCGCCAGTCGTGCCTAGTTTTGCCAGGCAAATCGCATCCCTCACCGGCCCCCTCCGCGTGCCCTCGAGCTGCCTCGCCCCGCTCGCCCTCGCAGGTTCCGGGCCCATGGACCAGGACGAAAGGCGGCCGCTCATCGCCGAGCCCGCCGCCGGGTCCGCCCGCAAGGCCGCCGAGAACAGGCCAGCAGCGGCAGTTCATGACGAGGAGCTGCACGGTGCGGCCGACTCAAAGCGCGCCCCATCCGCCGAAGGCGGTCCCGAGCTTGGCTGGCAGCAGCAGCAGCATGCCGAGCCAGACCCCCGCGCGGCGTACCACGGCGCCGGCGATGCGGACTTGCAAGGCCCGGACGGCGCAGAGGAAGCCGATTTGGCCGGCCTCGACGAACCCGAGCATGTCGAGCACGATTTGATGCTGGAGGACCCGGGCGTGACCATCTGGGAGGAGTTTCAGGAGAAGCGAGACCTCAAGGCCGCGCCCTCGCTGGCCAACAGCTTCCTCATCCTCGCGCTGACGCTCTCGGCGCTGTGGCTGGCAATGCTGCCTGCCCGCCCGCTGCCGTGGAAGCACTTTTTCATCGAGCCCTTTGGCGCCCCGGTGCTCTTGGGCTGCATTGTCAGCTACGGGGCGGCCCTCTACGTTGCCAGCAAGAAGTGCGCGCACTCGCGCTTCTGGCGGCCGCTGAGGCTTCGGTTCGGACGCGTTGCGTCGGCGTTTGCCGGACTCGGCGCAGGCGCGATGTTCATGTCCTACGCGTTTTCCATCCAGCTCACCGCGTGGGCCATGGATCTCGACCTGGACCAGGCGTACGCCCTGGCTGCAGGGCTTCGGGCCCCCGATCCGACCAACGAGGCCCAGGTTGCATGGGCTGGGGACCTGACCACGTTCTTCGTGCTGCGCTCGCGGAGCAACGTCTTCAGCCCGCACACCCTCGCGGTGCTGCTGGGCATCCCCATGCTCGTGCGGCCCCTCATGCTGCGCCAGGTTGACTTCGTCATCTTCCTGGTTTGCTTGGCGCTGGTCTGCCTGGCGGGCGTCATCGTGCGGCTCTACCTCATTGCTCCCAAGTGGCGGCTCCAGTTCCAGCAGAACGATCCGTGGCTTGACGACTCCGACAGCGGGGTCTTTGCCATCGTGCACCTGGCGCTCGTGTTCGTGGTCACGCTCGGGCTCTCGTACAGGCTGGTGTCCCAGCGGGAGGACCAGGCGTGGGGGGGATTCGTGCAGCGGAAGCGGCTGCAGCTGCAGGCGATCCGGGCGGAGGAGCTGCTCACGCTTGCAATGCCTCGCCAGATCGCCCACCGCCTCATGGCCGGCGAGCTGGAGCAGCGGCACTACAAGTCCGCCTCCGTTGGCTTCATCTACATCGCCGGGTACAAGGACCTGGTTTACGAGGCCAACGACGACTTGCTCGGGCTCGTGGACGACTTGCACCAGCTCTACTGCCGCTTCGACGCGCTGGTGCTGCAGCACGACTCAGTGTACAAGATCGAGAGCGTGGCCAACTGCTACATGGTGGCGGCGGGTGAGAATCGCGCGACGCCCCGCCCCGTTGGCCGCCCACGGCGCCGGCGGGAGCCTCGTGCTGCGCGCGGGTTGCGCTTGCGTGCTTGAGCCACGAGTGCGTGTGCTGGGCCAGGGGGGGGCGCGGGAGAGGGAGAGAGGGGGAACGTTGGAGCCGGCTGGGATCGTCGCGCCGATTTGGCGTGGCGCGGGTGGCGGCGGCGCCTGCTGCGTGATCGCGTGCCCTCTCGGCATACCTCGCCTTGCCACCACCCCTGCGCGTTGCGTCGCTCCTCGCGTTCGCAGGTATTCCCGACGAGGCGGAGGATCACGCCCCCGCCCTCCTGCGATTCTGCCTGGCCGCGCTGGAGCTCTGCAGGCACCTGCGCAGGGCCGACCCGGATATTGACTGGAGGCTTAAGATTGGCATCCACTCCGGGTCGGTCACCTCAGGCGTTGTGGGCCTGAGCCGGACGTTCTTTCGGCTCTTCGGCGACACGGTGAACACCGCCAGCCGCATGGGCACTCGCGGCGAGGCGGACCGGGTTCACATCTCGGCGAGCACGTACAGACTCGTGGGCACGCCCCCGGTCATCAACCCGCAGGTGGAGGGCGACGACGAGGTGCTGGTGGGCGAGGGGGGCGAGGAAATGGGCCGCCACTTCGTGTTCGGCAAGGTGGAGAACACGCTCGAGCTGCTGGTGCTGCCCCCAGAGGAGGTGCTGTTCGACCTCAGGCCGGACGGGTCGGAGTTTGGGGACGACTCGGAGTCGGAGGCCGGCCTGCCGCTGCTGGGGTACACGGTGGAGGCGCGCGGCGAGATCCCGGTCAAGGGCAAGGGCATGATGCGAACCTACTTCGTGGACCTGCCCCCCAGCATATGGGGGGACGAGGACGACGACCTGTACTCGCAGTCCGACTACACCCGCTCGGGACCCTCCGACGCTGGCGCGGACAGTGCCCGTGGCAGCCCCGATGACGTCACAGCCCGCCCCGTGATGGCGGGGGCGAGGGAGGGGAGCCTGGCGGACCAGCTCGTGCCTCGCCAGCCGCCCGCGCTCGGCCTTGCCGCGCAGCCCACTGCGTCTGATGACCGGGACAGCAAGCAGCGCTCCATCAGCGGGGACTCACGCACCGGCTTGCACCACGCTGTGGGGGCATCCGACATGGCAGACAGCTCCGTCGCCTCCGTGTCGTCCGAGGCGCGCGGGTCGAGCCGGGCCTCCCAGCGCAGGATGTCGGGCGCGCAGTACCCTGCCAAGTCGATCCGGCGCGTCACGAGCCGGCCCAGGCAGCAGCTGGAATCGCCCTCGGCTCCCCGCTCCGCAGCCGTTCAGGACGCCACCGCGCCCATGCAGGACAGCCTGGGGAGCGTCTCTCAGATTCGCTCGCTAGCGGCCCGCGCCTTGGCTCACTCGGGCGCGGGGTCGCCGGGCAAGTCGCCGCCCAGCTCCCCGGCTGGCGCCTACCTTGGCCTGGCGCTCGGCCCCACCATTGCCGCGCTGTCGGCCGTCAGCAAGATGCGCCGCCGCCGCGCCTCCCAGACGACGCAGAGCCGCCGAGGCCGCGCGGACGCCCCTGCCTACGGGCAGGTGTCAGGGAGGGGCGTGATGGGCCCGGGGACCCCGCTGCAGTCGCCGCAAGCCCCCTTCGCGTCGTCCGAGGCAGGGTCGAGGCCGCGCGGATACACGGGCTTCCTGCTCATGCCCGGCGCAGCAGCCGCCGGCATGCCCCTGCCAGCGCCCTCCCCGCGGGACCGATCCGGTTCGAACAACCGACGGCCCTCTCACAGAGGCACGCGGGGCGGCGGCGCGGGGTCCAGTGAGGCCCCGTCGCGCTCCCGCGCCTCGGCCGGCACGCCGAGAGGCCGGCCGGCCACGGGCTTTGACCCCGCCCGCCAGGTGGCGCCGAGCCCCTCGGGAAGCGTTGCGTCGTCCGTGGGAGCGGACTGGCAGGGGTCCCAGGGCAGAGCTGCTCGCGGGTCCATAGCCCGCAGCGCCGCTTCCCACCGCAGTCGAGCAACGCACGACCTCACCCTAGACATCAACGAGCTCTCTGGCCAGACGTCGACCCGGCGCCTCCTGGCCGCAGCGAGCATGCGCCGGCCCAAGTACCACCGGTCGTCCTCGACGCCCCGCCGCGACGCGCGCGAGGGCTTTGCCCCCAGCCTGGAGCAGTCTCGGCGCTCGCTCTCCAAGGACGCTGCCGAGGGGCCGTTCTTCCCGTCAAGGGGGGACGCCGGACTCTTGTCAGGCCCGCCGGAGGACGACGACTGGGACGCAACGGACAAGGCCGGCCGCCGTGCCAGCGTGAGGCTGCACCGCCGCCAGCAGTCCGCCTGCACCCCCTCCACGTCGGCGCAAGGGCTGTTCCCGCCGCAGGCGCTTGCGCGGAGCGGCGTGACGCCCGCGATGCTGGCGCAGGTGGCGGGCGGCGCCCCCCCCGTCCAGGGCCTCAACTCGGACGGGACCTCCTTCGTGCCCCGTCGCTCGAGCCTCATTCAGCAGGGGACGCTTGCCGGGGAGCCTCTGCGGCCGAGCGCCTCCTTTGCCGTCACCTCCACGCTGGACAGGCAAGGGGCCGGCCGGGGAGGCGGGCTCGACAGCGGGTCCCGCCCCGAGGGCAGAGCCGGCGATGACAGGGCGACCATCATCAGCGCATCAACGGGGGCTCGCGTGCGAGGAATGGGCAGCATGGAGCCCGAGGAGGACTCACGCCTGGCCGGAAACACGGACGTCACCGATGCTTCCCCGACCCAAAAAGCGCGTGTTTTGCGTGGCCTCGGCTCTGCCGACCGCTCCCAGGACCTCGACGCTGGGTCGCACAGCCATCATGGTCGGTCCATTTCGCCAGAACGCGGCCAGGTGGGCCTGCGTTCCGACACGTTTTCCTCGTCGGGGCCCGAGCAGCGCACCAGCAGGGCGCACGAGGGCAGCGGCCGAGACACGGCCGCCGGCCAGGACCCCATCCGCACCGGGTCGGCCAGGGCCAAGTTTGCGGCCGGGTTCGACGCCCGGGCAGCGCTTGGCAAGTCCGACACCGAGCTGTCCGCTCAGCTGGGCGACGGCCCTGGAGCCGCTGCGCAGGCCGGGGACGCACACGCTGACGAGCTCACCGGCGACCTCGGGGCGACGGCGGGTTCGCTCGCGGCGGCGGCGAGGCGGGGCGATCCCAGGGCGCTCTGGGCCCGCCGCAACAGCGACGGGGGCGCCCTGCTGACGTCTCTGCAGGTTGACACGGCTCTGCAGGCGGCGCGGCAACTGCTGAGCGTGCCCTCTGGTGACGGCCTCGTGGACGTGACGTCTGGACGCACGGACGACGCTGACGGGCAACACGGCGTTCAGGGCGGCGACGGGTCCGGGCGCGCTGGCAGAGGCTCCGCATCGGGGAATGCGCCGTTCCACGAGCTGGGCCCGCGCAGTCCGGTGCGAGGCGACGCTGGGTGCCTCAGCCCCCAGCACGCGCACGCGCCGCGCGGGCTGCGTGTCCAGGCGTCGGTGCACCGAGGCGCTGCGTTGGGGATGGCTCACCGGCGCGCCACAGGAGAGGCGAGCCCAAACGCGAGCGATGGGGGCGACGCGGTTTCGGACGCCGGCAGCGGCATGGAGGTTGGCCGAGCGTCGCTGTCTCCAAATGCGCAGCTGCACCGACGAGCCATCATTGAGGCCAGGGCCAAGGCAACGGCCAAGAGTGCGGCGCAGGGCGACGGCCCGCTAGGGGCGCAGCCCCGGACCGCGATGGTGGTGGACCGCCCTCGTCGCCAGAGCGAGGGCAGCATCACCCAGAGCCGCGCGACGTCCATCCACTCAGGGAGGGGGCTCGGCTCCGACCACACAGTGGAGTCCCAGCCCGGGGCAGCAGCGTCCACGGCGTCGCGCGCCGAGGAGGATCGCACGGCGCTGCCAACGGCAAGCAGCCCCCCGCTGTCCAACGCGCAGGACATGGCGCCTGCGTTCGTCATCGGCGCCAAGGCCGGCCCTGGTGTCGTTTCGCCGAAGCAGCAGCCGGCTCGGCCCGCGGCCGCCGTTGTTGCCCCTCGCATGGGCGAGATTCGCAAGCGGGGGGATGCCGCCAGGCGGCTGTCGCAGCAGCGGCTGGAAGAGGCAAAGCGGCAGCTGGAGTCCGCCAAGATTGCGCACACGCGAGCGGTGCTGTCCGGTCGCGAGGTGGTGATCCAGGAGGCGCTGGCAGCGGCGCAGGCGGCCGAGGCGGCGCTGCTGGCCGCGGAGCAGGAGCTGGCCAACGCCGGCACCTTCAGCTCCAGCGCGCCGCAGATGGGGCCGGACGGGAGGGTGGTCCGGAGCCCCGACAGCGGCAGCAGGCACAGCGAGCCCAAGGACGCTCCTGCCGCTGTGCAGATCGCCGCCGCGGCAGCGCGCGCGAGGCACATGTCCGCGTCCAGCGCGGCCGTCCGCGGGCAGGGCGCGACCGGTCCAGGCAGCGGGGCGGCGTCGGGCCAGGCGGGCGCGTGGCACGAGCCGGAGGCCGGATCGGGGGACGCCTCGGCTTGGCGGTCGCCGCGCCGGGCGTCCCAGCCGCTGCCCACCGACGTGCGGCTTGCCCGGATCAAGCGGCTGGTCGCTCTGAAGCGAGACATGTCTCGGCGCAGGCGGGAGCGGCGCCGTCAGAAGGCAGAGGATGCCGCGGCGGCGGCAGGCGGCGAGGGAGAGCGCGCAGGCGACGCGTCGCTAGCACCGGCGGGGACGACCCCACCGCGGGCAGCAGGCGGCTTTCACCAGCCACCGGCGCTGCACGTCCACAGCTCCAGCCTCAGCCCGAGGCCCGATGCGAGCCAGCATCCCACGGGCGGCCTGCGGCAGGAGGCGCTTGCGGCGGCCGCAACGGCCCCGCAGCGCGGCGAGCGGCACCTTGGTCCGGACGGCCTTGCAGCCGTGAACAGCTGGGCCACGTCCGTGGCCGTGAGAGACTCCCCGCCGACGGCGGAGGCCAGCGCCGCTGCGGCCACCGGCAAGCTCCATCCAAGCACCGCGCGCGCGTCGACCCACCGCAGGCGCCGGCGTCGGAGCAGCGCAGTCGTGCAGAGCCTGGGCGTGGAGGTCGCGGACGCGCTCGACACTGCCCGCGCCATCGGCGCCCTGGGCCAGCTGAGCCGGCTCGCCAGCCAGGACAGCACCATCCCCGGTTCCGAGGGAACCACCGTGGCCCCCAGCAGAGCCTCGCATCTGGACCGCGCCGGCCGCCCAGAGCGCGCGGCCCGGGCGGAGCGGGCGCGGATTCACGTGCTGCAGCGCCCGGGCAAGCACCACAGCGGCAAGCGGCGTGCCATTCCGCTCGGGTCCTCCTCCACGGGCCGGAGCGCCTCCGAGGGTATCGACGACAAGGCAACGGCGGGGCACCCCTCCGCGCCTCTGGGGTCGCCGAGCGACATGACGGCTGCGGGGCTGGCGTCGAACAACAGCGCCGACCCAACGGGCTTCGCCTCGGACGCGCTGGGCTCCGGCGAGCACGACCCCAACGCGTCTCCACCTGCCTCCGCTGCCAGCCAGGCTGTCTTCGGCTCCCGAGGCCGGGCAGGCCGGGCCACCGGCGGGCGGTCGGGCTCCGGCCGCGAGGACAGCGCGGGGCGGCCCCGCTGGGGCACCCTCTCCGGCAGGGGCTCGAAGGGGGCGGCCGGGCTGGTGGCAAGCGACAGGCAGCTGGGGGGCTCCGAGTCGAGCGTGGGGAACGGCAGGTCCTCGTCGACGTCCTCCTCGGGGGGCTCGTCTGAGGAGGGCGCAGGTGGGCGGCGGGGTCGAGCTCGCCGGGACAAGGAGCTCGGTGGCCGGGGGGGCGACGCAGCTTCCGACTCGACGGACGGGCGGGGCTTTCGCCGCGGCGCGGCGGGGCGCCACGGCGGGCACCGGCTCAAGGCGACGACGCAGGGCAGCGTTGCTGCCGGCGGCTCCGCGGGCGGGGACGCCGCGTGCCAGACCGCCGCCACGCGGGGCGCTACCGGCCGAGCCCTTGCAGCGGCAGGCATTGTCGCGTCCAAGGCGGGCCGGTCGTCGGCCGGCGGCCTGGGCGTCAGCCGCAGCAAGGCGGCCGGCAAGGAGGCCATCGACCGGCTGCTCCATGCCACGCACAGCGGTGTTTCGCCGGGGGCGGCGGGCGCCCGCGCTCGCTTGGCTTCCACGGGCAGGCACTCAGTCTCGCACGTGGAGGTGCCTGGCCAGCGGGCCGCCACGCGCCTCGCGGCCACGATCAACACGGGCACAGCCGGCAGGCGACACAGTGTGGACGACGCCGCGATTGCGCGCCCGGCGCCTCTGCGTCTGGAGCGTTCCCTGGGGGTCGACACCCGCGGCCAGGCCGGCACGCGCCCACGGTCGCAGAGCGAGCAGCGGCGTGTCCTGGCGGGCCGCGTTAGCCCCGCGCTGCCGTCGCCCCGTCACGGCGCCAGCCTCGGCCCCGGCCTCGGCTTGGCAGCCACGGCCAACCCCGACGTCCCCCCGCGGCCGCGCCGCTCCTCCCGCCACCTCTCGCGCCGCCTCTCGCGGCGGATGTCTAGCCAGGGCCGGGCGACGATGTCGCGCCGCCTCTCCCGCCGGACGTCAAGGGCGAGCGGCACCGGCGTCGCTGCCGGCGTCGGAAGCCACGTGAGCGGGTCGGGGGCCCACTCGGTGACAAGGGGGAGCCGCGGCGCGCTGCAGGAACCGGGGGCGGTGGCGGCGCACTCGAGCCGCCACGGGGCGACAGGGCGAGGCAGCCCCGCCCACGCCTCGGCAAAGTCTGTGGCTGGGGCGTCAGTCACCAGCGATGTCCACGGCCGGAGACGCCGGACCAGCGCGTCGATGCACGGCGCCTCCGTCGAGGAGGAGGGGGGCGGGGGCAGCCGGGCTAAGGACGGCGTGATGGAAACGGCCCAGGGCTTCCGGTTCGCGCAGATGCTATCCAGGGTGGCCGGCGAGCTGCTGGACGTGCCCCCTGACGAGGCGCTCATCGCATACCGGTACATGTCGGACCCGGTGACGGCCCGGTGCACCAACCACTTCATTCGCACGATGGAGAAGGCCTACCTCATGCGTTACCAGCAGCGCGCGCTCAAGCGGCAGCTGGATCTCAGGGCGCAGGCCAAGGCGAAGCGGGCCTTGCGGCGGGCCGGGCGAAGGGCTGGCCGGGCGTCGAGCGCCCAGCGGCGCGCGGGCGGCAGCAGCGCGCGCAGGTCGTCCAGCGGGCGGCGCACCCGCCCCCACGGCGCAGGCGCGTGGTACGGCGACGCAAACCCGGGCCAGGAGGCTGGGGATGCGCTGCTGGCCCTGCCCGGCAGCTCGTCGCGGCCAACGCCGCGCAAGGGGATGGGCGGGTGGTTTGGGAGCTCGCCGGCCCGAGTGGCGCCGCTGGCGGCTGGGTCCGGGGCAAACGGGGGCTCTGGCGAGGACGGCGAGTTGGGCCACTCCCAGCTCGACGCCGACCGGGGCGAGCGAATCCGCGTGGGGAGGCGAGGGAGAGGGTCGGGTTTGGCGGACCGCGACTCCAGTGCCAGCCACGGCCGCGGCGGCAGGCCCTCGCGGTCGCGGTGTGGCAGGATTGGCAGGCGGACGCATGCCCGCTCACAGTCGGGCGGGGGGCGGCCCGACTCAGTCTCGAGCAACTCCAACCGGAGCGGCGGCGGGTTGGGCCGCCGCCCCAGCTCCAACGGGAGCGACGCCAACCCGCGGGACCGGCGCAGCAGCCGGCGCCAGCACCGGCGGGGCGGCCGGAGCACCCAGTGGTCGTCGCGCCACCGCTCTGGCAGCTCCTCCGACGAGGACGACGACCTGCTGCCGCTGTCCAAGCAAGCAGCCCTCCAGGCCAGCAATGACGCGAGGCTGCGCCAGCTGACCGACCCGTCGTTCAAGCTGATGCGCACGATGAACAAGCGCCGAACGTCCCAGCTCGGGCTCGACGGCGTCTTGCAGCAGCGGCCGCTCGAGCCCGCTGGCGGAGGCCACGGTGTCGGGTCGGGCGGCAGCGGCCGCGAGCTGCGGCCCAAGCGGTCTAGCAGAGCGGCAGACCCCGGGGAGGCGGTGGAGGCAGTCTTTGGGCGCGCCGCTCGCGACTCCATCGCTCGCAGGGCTGCCAGCGGCGGGGCGGAACCGGGCAGCGGCGCGTCGTCGGGCAAGGTCGTGCCCCCTCCGCCGCCCCGGGCGCCCTCGGGAGCATCAAGTGGGCGGGCGCGCTCTGCCGCAGGTGGCTCTGCCGACGGACGCCAGTCGGGCCAGGCGCCTCCACCGCCCGAGCGAGCTGGCGAGCCGTCCCCCGCTTCAACCGACCGCAGCCAGGCAGCAAAACTGGGGCCGGTGCCAGCGCCAGCGCCCGCGCCCGCGCCCGCGCCCGCGCCCGCGCCCGCGCCCGCGCCCGCGCCCGCGAAGCAGGCGTCCTCTCCCCCGGGGAGCGAGAGCAGGAGGTCGACCCGTGGGCGCTCGCCCCCGGCAGCGGGCGGCCACTCAAGCACCGCCCGTGTGGATGCTGCCCGCCGCGGAGCAGCCAGCGGGCGCGGCAGGCCCGGGGCCGTCGCTGGCGGCGCCGACGCTGGTGCTGGCAGCGCCAAGCCGGGCGCCACGGCCGGGCGCCTGCAGGGCAGCAAGAGGAGCGTGAGCCCCCTCAACTCTGTCACGGGCATGGCCGCCTCTGTGCAGAGCTCGCAGAACAGGGACCATGCGGGTCCTGCCCGGGGCACGGCGGGCACCATGGGGCAGCGCCGGTCGTCCCGCACCCGTCTCGCAATCCGACACGCCCAGGCGGAGATGTCGCTGCAGACCCAGAAAGTCAAGCGCGCTCTCAGCTTCCGGCCGGAGCCCGGACCCGCACGGCGGCGCGGAGGCGGGCCTCGTGGAATCGTCGGCAACACCTCAGCCGGCGGGGACTCGGCCGGCGAGGCCGCCGGCGTGGAGCGAGGGCTGGGCTCCAAGGCCAGGAGCGGAGTTGGCCCGCTCCTGAGCGAGCAAACCAGTGGCCAAACGTCCAAGCTCGGCTCCAAGCGGACCCGGCGCACCCGCCGCCGCGAGCCTTCGCCGCAGAACGCCGCAAACCTCCCCGGCGCCGTTGGGTTCGGCGCCTCGTCGCTGGCAAAGGTGCTCGTGGCTTCCTCGACGCACAAGGAGCGAGGCAGGGGCCCCCACCCTGGCAGGCCAGAGCACGGGGCGAGCTTCTCCAGCGGGGGCACCGGCCTCGGCCAGTCCGACAGCGAAACGAGCGGAAACGGGCGGCAGCGGGCTCCGAGCGGGGCGGCACGGGGAGGGGTGTTCAAGCGGCAGGTGGCGACGACCTCCGTCGCCAGGGCGGCTGGGGACAAGGGCGGCAGGTCCAGTGCCGACGGGCCCGCCTTCGTGGAGCCCCGGTCCGCGCTTGTGCCTGCCCACTCCAGCAACGGCCGCGACGGGAGCAGCTCCCGCGGGGACGGCGCCGGGTCGGCCTCGTCCAGGGGCCGTCCCGGCCTCTTCGGCCGGCTGTTCCGCGCAGCGTCCGGCTCCGGAGGCCAAATGGGTGCCGTCTCGCACCGGGCAGACGGCGCGATCAAGACTCAGCGGACACGCGGCAACGACCGTTCGGTGCAGAACCTGCGGCACATTCTGGAGAAGGAGGAGGCCGCGGACCAGGCCACGCGCTTGGGCATCGACGGTCCTTCCGCGACGGGGCACCACGGGTCGGAGGGCTCTGCCATGAGCGTGGGGGGCGAGCGCATGGGCGGCCGGCGCAGCGGGATGATGGCTCTGCCCGGAGCGGCCAGCATCGAGGATGGAGACGACGACCGCACGTCGATGCATCCCGAGGCAAGGTCCAAGGCGGGCGAGCACCTTCGGCCACGGTCGGCAGCGGAGGGGCGGTCCGGGACAGTATCGTCTTCCAGCAAGTCCGGGGTGCTGGCGCGTGGCACGTGGGGCTCCTTCTCCAGGGGCGGCGCGAGGCGCGGCGGCGCCCCCTCGGCCCTTCAAGCGTCCAATTCTGCAGCAGCCTCCGGCGCCGACGCCCTTCGACTTTCGACGGTCGACGAAGTGTCGCCCCCGCCGGTCAGCGCTGGCCCGGCAAGAGCCTTCGGCCGCAAAGGCAGCACAACGCCCGACGTGCCTCGCTCTCGCAAGCGCGACGCCATGGCCTCCGCCAGGCACGCTGCGCAGGCTGCCAGCAGGCAGGCGCCTCACACCGTGGCCTCGGGCCACCGAAGCCTCTCGGCGCGTGATGTGGCGGACGGTCGCCGCGCCCGCAAGCCAAGCCGGAAGCAGATGCAGTCCGCGTCCGCCACCTGGGGCCGCTCTCAGCCGGTGGCCGCCGGGACCCGCGGCGCCGTCAAGTCTGACCTCGGCTCCCTGGACGAGCTTGTGGACGAGGGTGTCGTCGACGACGACGAGGATGACGAGGACGAAGAGGACGACGCCTCCTTGGCGGGCAGAAGGCCGACGTTCCCGACGGCCGCCACCGCCACGAGAGAGCGGGCACGGGCCGACGCGAAGCGGCGCACTCGTCGCGAGCGCCAGCGCCGCCAACGCGACAGCATGGACTACCTCTCAGTCGACGAGAGCGATCTGTACTCGGAGTCAGAGTCGTCGTCAGATTCCTCCACCGTGACCTCTGACCGGTGGGACCGGCGCCGCCGGAGCCGGTCCGGCCGGAGCGCCGCCAAGGACCGCTCTGCCGGCGGAGGCACCGCCGACGCCGGAGGCGGGTGGACCGCCACCCGCTCTGGGCAGAACCCCAAGGCGGCGGGCAGCGGGTCGACCCTCAACTCTGGCAACTCCCAAACCCACTCTGGCGGCGGCGACCGTCATGTCGCGATGACTGCTGTCCAGGGCTCCGCCACGCGGACGCTGCGGCCCATCACAAGCTGGCGCACCCAGGCCGGGGCCTCGGACGGCAGCAGCCTTGCGGTGAGCAGCAGGGTGCCTGTGGCCACTGCCACGCCGCTCGAGAGCGGCCTGACGGCTCTGCGGCCGCTGCGGCTGTCCACCGGCGAGCTTGGATTGACGTCCTCGGCGGGCGACGGCCCGCCCTCCTACCAATGGCGGGGCGGCCACGGAAATACTGGCTTGAGGGGCGTGCGGGGCGGACCGCGCCCGTCTTCGATGGACTCAAGGGGCCTCCCCTCCGCCGCGGGCTGGGCCTCAAGCGGCGGCACCGGCACCGGCGCCCGCTTCGCCGGCAGCGCCCCCTCGCTCCAGGGCAGTCACGGGGAGTTCAAAGCTGGCTCCGGCCTCACACCGGCCATGGGGTGGGGCATAGGCGGAGGCTCGGCGGGCCGCAGCGTCGGGTTTGGCAGCCAGGCCATGGTGGCGCATGGCAGCGGCAACACGCACCAGGAGTTCCCGAGCCGCGCTCCCTTCTCCGGCAAGGCGGCGTCTCCAGGCACGTCGCTGCGGGGCGGGGTGATCCAGACTGCGTCCGGGCACCGCCTCCCTGGGGTCCCGTGGACGAAACCGCCGCTGCTCGCCGGGAAGGGCAGGGACGCGTCCGGCATCGGCATGTCGTCCCTGCAGCTGGCGCAGCAGCGCGCTGTCGGCTCGCCAGTGCCCGATCCGCCAGCAAGCCGGAGCGAACGGTCGGGGCGCCGGTGCCCCCGCTGCGGGGGCAGGTCCGGGCAGAAATCGCACCGCTCCAGCCGCGACAGCTGCTGCGGGGGCCGGGGCAGCTGCTGGCGCCGCTTCCGGCGTCGGAGGCGCCGCTTCTGGCGGCGGAACGTGACCCGTCCGCTGAGCGCGCGCTGGCAAGCGATCGAGGAGTGGTACTGGGGGCTGGACCCGCGCTTCGACGACGAGCACACTGAGGCCGTGTTCCAGGCGCTGCGCATGCGCCGCACCTACCGGTCCGTGCGCGGCGTCCTGCCCGTGCTTGTCGTCATGTCGGTCGCGCTGCTTGCCTTGGCGTCTCTGGCGCTGTTCAAGTACGACGCCTGGGTGATTCTCCCCCTCGTCACGGGCGTGGGCAGTGTCCTGGCGATGCTGCGCGTCATCCAGCGGCACTCCCGAGAGTTCAGTGACTCTCCCAAGGCCGGCCACGGGCTTGCATCTGCTGACGGGAGGACGCCCGCCGACTCGAGCCACAGGCACGCGCACGGCGCGGACGACGAGTTGGAGGATGCCATCGCTGGCGCCGCGGGCGGCGAGGACGTGTTCGACGCGACCGATGGGATGTTTCGCGACGACGGCACGCTCTCCGGCGACCTGGGGGGCTTTGCGCAGGACGAGAGCCCCCACGAGGCGGCGCAGCGCGCGATGAACGCGGAGCGCCAGCGCATGTTGGCTGGGCAGCAGCTCGGCCGCGGCCAGGCCAGCGGCCCAGGCGGCCCATCGGCTTCAGCGAGCTGGCAGCAGGGCGGCGGGCACGACCAGCTTGTCGCTGTATCCTCGCAGCCGCTGGTGGGCGACGCGACGGCCAGCCACGGCCTGCTCCGCCCGCCGCCGCCCGCGCCGGGAGCCTCGCCGCGGCTGTTCGACGGAGAAGTTGGCGGCCAGCGGCACACGCCGCCGGACGCCAAGACGGCGCCGGCCAGCGCGCTACGCTCCCCGTTTGCGTACGGGCCACAGGTTCAGACGGCAGCAGCCGGCGAGGAGGCATTCCCCGAGTCTGGGTCGTCAGTCATCGCGATGACGCCCGACGTCACCGCGGCGTCTGCGCGGGGGCTGGTGCACCTGCGCGTCTCAAGCGGTCGCGGGCGAGGCGACTCGGCCGCGCAGCCTCTCCTGCCCAGCCACGACGGCTCGATTGACAACTTTGCGCCCGAGGTGCTGTCGGCGCCCGTCGGCCACAGCGAGGCGGTGCTTGCTGCGGGCAGCGCGCTCTCGAGCATCGAGGGGGCGTCTCCGCGCGTCCGACGCGGCGCCCGGGAGAGCGGCCTTCTGCCGCGGTCAGCGTCCGGCGCCGGCGCCGGCGACGGCGACGGCCCCGGCGCTGGCCCCGGGGCGGTGGGGCGGCACAGGCCCACTGCGTCGGCGGCTTCCTCCTTTGGCAGGAGCGAGGGAGCCATCGGATGCGTGGACGGGTCGGCCACCCACTCGGAGGCGGCGATGCTGCGCGCCACCTCGGGGCCCGTCGAATCGCTTGGCGCCGGGCCAGCGGCTCACTCGCACCGGAGCGGGCATTCCCACGCTGGGATGCACAGCGTCCCCCGGCACAGCACGGCTACGAGCAAGCGCAGCAGTCGCAAGCCGCGCCCGTCGGTGGGCGGCGCGGCCACCTTCTTGACGCCCTCCTTGTCCGGGCAGGGCTTCGGCTCAGCGACGGCGCTTCCAGGCTTTGCGGAGCGGGGCGTCTCGAGCGGCGGCGTGCTCAACTCCTCCTTCACAGGCAGTGGCCGGGTCCGCCACTCGGCGGCCTCTGAGCTCCCGGGGATCACGGGCCGGGGGGATGCTGGGTCCCTCGGCGCCGGGCAAAAGACACCGCACCGGGCGCGCGGATACACGGTGGACTCTGAGCTCTCAACCATGGTGGACGCCGAGGCGCTGTCGCTTCGCGCCAAGGGCGCCAAGGCCGTGGCGAAGGGGCAGCGGCTTGGCGGGCGGGAGAGGAGCGGGTCGGGGGCGTTCAGCGCCAGCGGGTACTCCGACGGCAGGCGCAGCGGGGCGGGCGACAGCGGCTTCCGCAGCGGCAGCATGACGGTCAAGGGCAGCGCTGCTGGGGGCCTTGCCTCCTCGGGCAGCCCGCGAATGAGCCGATCTCAGACTGTGCAGCCCGGGGCCACCAGCGGCGACGGCGTTGCCTCTTCCAGCCCCAAGCGACGGCTTGCGAGGCGGGGGCTGTCCTCAGCCTCGCCACGCGCCCAGCTGCGCGCGGCTCCCCGCCAGAGACCCGCCGGCTCGGAAACCTCTAGCGGACACGAGGCGGGCGCGGCCGCGCAGGGCAGCTCCCCGCGCAACAGCGGCGGCAAGGTCGAAGAGCGGCACCCGCCCCCCTCGCCAGGGAACTCGGCCGTGTCCCGGGGCTCGCGCGTTTCCGCTGCGCTGCCCTCCGGGGCATCCCCCGCGCCCATCGACCGCGCGAGCGCCAGGAGAGCCCTGGCCAAGCGCCAGCAGCGCAAGCACACGAGCAGGGTGCAGGCCGGACGCGCAAGCGTGGTGGACGCCCTGGGAGCCGGATCCGCTGGCGTAGCGGCAAGTCCCATCCACCCCCTCGCAGGGCCGGCCGGCCGGTCGCCGCACTCTGGCCAGCTTGCCGCCGGCGCAGGGTCAGAGCACGGCTCGGACTCCTCGCGCTCCCACAGCGTGGGCCGGAGCGGCGTGGTGGGCGCCGCGAGCGGGTCCAGCAGCTTCGCCAAGGGCAACGTTGCCATGGTCTCGGGGAGGCACTCCGCCGCTCGGTCGCGCAGCTCCTCGCCCCGGGCGAGCGCGCACGGGAGTGGCGTCCCCCCTCTGCCCAGCGGGTCCCCCGTCCCCGCGCAGGGCGCGGACCGGGCTCGCTTGCGCAGCAGGAGCGGAGATGGCGCGGCGGGCCGCGTCTCGCCTCCCCGCCCTCGTATCATCGGCACCGACTCCTCGCATCGCTTTCCCGGTCACCGCATCGCTCACATCAGCGACGGGTCGGACGTCGCCGCGGAGGTCGGTCTGGTGCCCTCGCCCGTGGGCGACGGCGCCTCCGGCGCTGCGGCTTCCCCGGCAGAGGCCGTGTTCGGCTCCAAGGTGCGCGCCTCTCGCAAGGGCTCCCCGGTGCCGCTTCATCCGGGGGCGAATAAGTCCTGGGCGAGCGGCCATTTCGCGGCCGCCTCAAAGGACTCGCAGGCCCCCGACACCCCGGCCGACGGGCCGGACGCGGGCGGCCTAAAACGGCGCACGGCCACGGCTCCGCCGGGCGCTTCCGTGTTTGCGCTCCGCACCGTGCAGTCCGCGACGCTCACTCCCGCGGCCCGTATCCTGGAGGGAACTGAGATCGCCGCGAGCGGCTCGCCCCACGCGCGGCGCAACGTTGCGCTGGCGTCCGGCTCCTCCGGCGCGCTGTCCAGCATCGCGGCGCGCCAGGCAGCCGTGGCCGCGGCAGGGACATCGACGTCCGACATGTCTTCGCAGCCGACTGGGCCCATCGTGGCCTCCTCCGGAGGGACGGCTCGTGGCGGCAGCAAGCTCGCGGGCAACTCGTCGGCGACCACAGTGCAGGGCTATGCCGACAAGCAGGGCGGCACGCAGCAGGGCGTCCGTCGCGGAGGCCGGGTCCCCCAGGCTCGGAGGCCGGGCTTCGGCTTTGAGGGAACGTCAGCATCGGACAGCCAAGGCCCGGACACCAGCGAGCGGGTGCCCACGGGCCCGGGCGGCAGCGCGGTGGGCTCCAGCATCGGCAGCGGCGACGGGCTGCGCCGGCAGGGCGGCGCGGCGGCGGGCGCGCAGAACCCGCGTCTCGGCTCCCCGGTGGATTCCACGGGCTCCCGGCCGCCGATCCGGATGGAGGCAGTCGCTGAGGCACCGGCGGGGACTGCGGGTCACAGCGCTGCCGGGCCGGCGGCCGGCGGGGCTGCTGCCCCGCTGAGCAGCGTTCGCGACCAAGCCGCAGTCGCGGCCGGCACGGACGATCTCGCCACCCCACCGGCGCCCGTGTCTGACCACGTTGCCCCATCGAGCAGGCCAGGCATTGAGCGGCCAAAGCTGGACATCGACGCGATGCACACGTCCGGCTCTGCCCCTGGCCAGCAGGGGGCGGGGAGGGAGCACCCCGCTTGGATGCACTCGCCGACGGGGCGCGGACCCGCCGCAGCCTCCCCAGGGCACGCCTCCCTGGGGCACGCCTCCACCGCGCCAGACCCTTCGTCCAAGTGGTCGTGGCGGGGGAACAGCCCGGCGAACCAGCGGCCCAACGGCATCGTCTTCGCGTCCAGGGTCGACCAGCAAAGCGCCCCGGTTCACAGCTTCGCAGAGTCCGGAGGGGGCGGCTCTGCCGTCCGCGGCGACCAGAGCACCACGGACGGCATCGGGCAGCTCCACTCGACCAGGTATGCAAACGCGCGCAGCCGTGCCTGGGTCGTGCGCCGCGGCGCCGCCCGCTCCACCGCCGACGTCGTTTGCGCGTGGCTTGCCGCCCGCTGCGGCGCGGTGGCGTCCCGCGTGCCCGGCTGCAAGCACGCGCTGGAGGCGGACGCCGTGCTGGCGGGCCTCGTCTTCATGCTCCACACGTCTGTTTGCTGCACAATTGTGGCCAAGGAGTTCCTCGGATACCCCTCCATCGCGCCCATCGTGGCCGCCATGGGCGACGGAGGCCTCAACGACCCGCTCACGGGCGGCAGCGGCACGGCGGAGCAGGCCTCCCTCTTGTCCTCCCAGGCCGCCTGCGTTCACTCGGTGCCCGTGCCCCTGGTGTTCATGTTCGCTCTGCCCCTCCTGCCCTTCAGCTCGGGCGCCATGGCCACGCTCTCCCTCGGCGGCGCGCTCTCCGTGCTGGTCGCCCGCGCCATCTTCGGCCTCCTCGACCCTACCGCCTGCCTTCCGGCAGAGCTGGCTGCCACCGTCCTGATGCTCTTCGTCCCCCTCTTCTTCGCCGTGTTCGACGCTGCGGGGCAGGAGTCGCAGGACCGCCACGCGCTCCTGCAGCGGCTCGCGTCGCGCCGCGCCAAGACGCAGGCCGACGGCGTGCTCGAGCAGCTCCTCCCCACCCACGTGAACGAGAAGCTCCGGCGCAACGAGCCGGTTCCATTCGAGATCCACCCCAACGACGTGGTCATGCTTTGGGCGGACCTCGTCGGTTTCACGGCCCTGTCCTCGTCCCTGAAGCCGCACCAGGTGATGGCGATTCTGAACGCGCTGTACAGCCGGTTTGACGCGCTGGTGGAGCGCGCACACCTGTGGAAGGTGGATACGATCGGAGACGCGTATGTTATCATCGGCGGCCTGGTGGACAGCCACCAGCTGCGGCCGGGAGAGGCGCCCCCGCGCAGCGACATGCCAGGGCCCGAGCTGGTAGAGCGGCTCTTCGGCGTCGCGACTAGCATGCGGGAGCAGGTGCGGGCCGTGGCCCAGGCCACGGGTCAGGACATTGGTATTCGCATCGGCATCCACAGCGGGCCCGTCGCCACTGGCATCATCGGCACGCTGCGGCCGCGCTGGCACGTGTTCGGCCCCACCGTGCTGGAGGCGGAACACATGGAGAGCGAGGGCCGCCGCAGCTGGATCCAGGTGTCGGAGGCGGCATTCCGCCTCTACAACATGCGCGGCTTCAGCCTGGTGGAGCGCGTCCGACACCCCGAGGCGGTGGTCCGCCCCACCCCGCCGGTGAACGAGTACGGGGAGCCGCTGGCGCCCCCTCCGCAGCCGCGCATCGCGCTCCCGCCCGTGGACGAGGCGGCGCTCCCGGGGCCGCTTCCCAAGTGGCTCGACGCCCAGGAGGCCGCGGAGGCAGCCGTGGAGGCCAGGGAGGCCGAGGCCGCCGCTGCCAACGGCGGCAGGCACTGGGTGCGGCCGCCCCGCATGGACGGGGCCGGCGCCATCTGGTCCTTCTGGCTGCACCCGAACGAGGGGCCGCCGGCGGCCTCGGCAGTTCCCGGCGGCGGCGGCGCCGGGGCGTGGGGCGGCCCCGGAGGAGGCAACTTGCCCCAATCCCACGCCCTGCCGCCCTCCCCTGCAACCGCTGCCGCCAACTTCGGCGACGCGCTGGCTCTGCCGCCGTACCTCACGGCTCTGGCACCGCCGATCGACCCCATGTCGGACGTTGCGACGCGCGCCGTGACCACGACTCACGTGACGCAGGCCGTGGCGCCCCCCATGCCACCAGCCGCCCCGTCCGCAGCATGGGCCCCATCGCCGCCGGGCGCCCCGGCGGGCGCAATGCAGACCAGCGGCCCCGCGTTCGCTGGGGCCAACAGCCCCCTGGCCCGGGCGCTGGCGTCCATGGCGGCGGCCGGGGGCGATTCCACGACCGGATCCTCGCCTCCTGGCATCGAGTGGGGAGCGCACGCGCCCCATCCGGCGGCGCGGCCGCGCATTGAGGCCCCTGCCCCGCCAAGCGGCCCCCGTGTCCCTTTCGGCGGCTCCCAGCCGGCGCCCAGCGCTGCAGGGGCGTTCACGGTGCCGACCATTGACACGGCCGCGTCACAGGCTGGCCAGCCCAAGCCGGCGCAGCTACAGGGCGATGCCCGGGCTGCTCGCGACGCCACTGCCCCTCCAGCCACGGGAGCAGCCTTCAAGGCCCGCGACCACGCCGCGGCCGGCCCCTCCGCTGCCGGCGGCCGCCGCGGGAGCGGCCCCGTCATCGGCCCGGGCGGCGAGCAACTCCGGCCCGCCCAGAGCAGTGTGCGAATGTTCCTGCAGCAGGGAACCCTCGCCAACGTGGCGCCCGGCCACCTCCTCGCTGCCTCGCGGGGCACTGCTGGTGTGGCGGGCGCGCGCGGCAGCCAGTCCCCCGAGGCAGCCGCCCCTGCGCCTGCGGCTCGCCAGCTCTGACCTGCGCGGCTTCTTGGACCGCCCCGCTGTCAGCGCCCAGCGTGTGCGTATCATCTTGCAAGCTTCTTGGCATGCTTTTGCAGCAGCGAATCCGAAACGCTCGCAGCAACTCTTTTGTGTGTATGTGTCTGTGTGTGTGTGCGAGGTGCAGCCCTGCGGGTGTTCGCCTCGCTCTTGTTTGCCC
This sequence comes from Cafeteria roenbergensis, assembly GCA_008330645.1. Lineage (NCBI taxonomy): Eukaryota > Bigyra > Bicosoecida > Cafeteriaceae > Cafeteria > Cafeteria roenbergensis. The sequence continues at coordinate 185,706 of VLTN01000059.1, forward strand.
GTTGTGCGACGAAAATTGTGCTCTGAGGCAAGTCCGCCGTGCACTGACGCCACTCGCTCTTGCCTCTGTCGCGCGCTCGAGCACCACCCCGAAGCCGCTCTTGGTGACGACTTCCCCAGGCTGCTGCGTCCCTGACCGCCTGCCGGGCTTGGGGTTCCGTGAACGCGCTGGGGTTCACCGGCTCCCGCATCGAAGCATCGAGCGAGGGTCTCTGGCTGCGTGGTCGGGCTTGGCGTTGGCCTTGGCATGGGCTGCGAAGGCCAAGCCTGATCTCGTTCCAGGCAAGAATGCAATTGCCCGCACACACACACACACACTGACGGGAGGCGACCTCCGACGAGCGGAGCCACCGCATGGCCTCATCTGCGGCCACGGCGGCCGGCCCGCCTGCAGCCGCCCCCGCCTGTGGCTGCTGACTGAAAGAGAAAGACACGCCCGCGGATCAGTCCGACTTGCCGTCCGTGCCCTTGGCCGCGGCGGCCTCCTTCTTCGTGCCGGTGGTCCTGGCGGCGGACGGACCCAGCTCCGCCGAGTCCTCTGGGGACTGGTTGACAAAGTCTGCGTACCGCACCTTGTCGCGCTTCGGCACGGGGATCCGCAGCCTGCGGCAGCAGCACCGAGGACAGGAGAGCAGGAGCAGCTGGGTGGGGGGAGCACGAAGGCTGCGGCGCGCGGGCCCGCAGAGACAAGGCGCATCACACTCCCTCGCAGCGCTTTGCGGCGAGGCCTCACTTCTTCATTGCGCAGACGCAGAGGTGGTGCCGCAGCTTGAGCCAACCCTCGTCGCAGTTGGGGCACGGGTAGAAGTGCTGCTTGTTCACGGCCTGCTTGCTGCTGTCCATCTGCCGCATGCGCTTGCGGGAGTAGCTCTTCTGCGGCGCGCAGGCCGAAGCGGAGGCGACGGGGGAGGAGCAACGCCGTAGGCGACCGCACACGGCAGCAGCCCACACGCTGGGGGGCAGCGGGCAGCGGAGGCGGCGCGGGAAGCGCGCCCCAGACGGCGAGGCGCGGCCGAGCCAGGCCGCAGCGTTGACGCCTCACCTTGCGCTTCGGCACGGCGAGCCACAGCGCCTGGCGGAAGACCTCAAGGGGGTCCGCGGCGGCGCTGCTGCCCAGATCGCTCCCCGACGTGGAGGCCATGGCCCCCTCCAGCGCGAAGGGCAGGGCGTCGTCGCGGCCGGGCGCAGACGCGGAGCGCACTGCCGTCGAGGCTGCCGCGAGCCAGCTGGCGCCCGCGTGCCGGGCCAGCGCTGCCGCGGACGACACGCGGATGCCGAACATGGCCGCTCGGACGGCCATGGCTGCCTGGGCGCCGCTGCGGGCCCGGGGGCGCGAGTGCGCGGCAGCGGGAGCGCCGCCCTTCGGCGCATCAGCGCCCATCTCGCTGCGACGACGAATTGCTGGCCGGCCGGGCAGAGCCCTCCTCGCTTGCGGACTTGGCGTGTTGCCCTCGTCCAGATTGCGCGCATACCGCAGGCTTCCCGCGACCCGCTCGGGCCAGGCTGCCGAGCAGACCAGGCTCGTCAGGCTCCTGCTCGGCGCCGGGCCGTTTGCGGCTTGGAGCGCCAGCCCCAGCCCGCACAAGAGTCCTGCGCAATGGCGTTTGCGCTGCTCCCCGGCCTTCACGCCCAAGGCGTGCGTGCCGTGCGTGACAGCGCCAAAGTGGTCGCGCGCATCCAGCAGGCCCCTCCGTCTCGGCGCCGGGATGCGCTTGCGTGGTGCTTCAACGCGGCGGTGAGCAGCTGCGGCGCGCCCCATTTGCACTTGCGAGTCGATGTTTACGCGGCAGACTCGCCGTCTGGCGTCGCGCGCGCGGCAGGCGCAGGTGCTCTGCTGTTGAGATCCCACGGGGGGGGGGGGGGGCGGCCCGGCGGCCGGTTTGCGGCTCCGGCGCCACACAGGGTTGCGGCGGTGCTTCTCAACACGTGCGGCTCCGCGGCTCCCTCGCTGTTGCCTGGCCGGTTCGCTCTCGCAGTCATCGACAAACGTCACCTGCTGTGTGATGCTCGCGCTCCCTTGGGTGGGAGACCCTCTCGCGGGCCGGGGCTACATCCTGGCCTGGGCAATTGCGCTTCTGGCGACGACGGCTCTGCGCTCCGTCGCAGCGCTCCCCCGGCCCGACCAGGCCCTCGGGCGCCGGCAGAGCCCGCCGCACCACCGCCCCTCGGACCGCCAGAACCTCCCCATTGGAGCTGCCCCCTCCCCACACACCCAGGCCCCTCGCCCCAGCGTCTGGCGAGCAAACCCGCTGCCCCGTCTTCGTCGATCGCTGCTCTTCGCCGGGAAGACCCCGCCGCCCGACCTCGGCGGCCCATCCCTCCACACGCTCAACGCCGTGGCGCTGGCGGCCTGCTTGCTTCACGCCTTCGCCGACCTGTGGCTTCAGGCAGGCTTGGAGGCAGCCTCGCTGGCGGCGGCAGAGCCGTTCACGCTGCGGCCGCTCTTCGCGGCGTGGCCCCTCGCCCCCCTGGCCACGGCGGATGGCATGGTCCGCGCGTTCGCCCCGTCCGTGTCTCCGCTCCTCGCGCTGGCGCCAGCGGTCCTGTTCGTGCTCGCCGTGGCTTGGGGAAGGGCCCACTCCGGCGCGGACGGGCCCTTTGAGGCGTTCACGGGGGGCGCGGTGGGTGTGATTGTTGCGGCGGCGGTCTGGAGTGGGTTGGCGGCGGCGCTGCCGGGCAAGATGGCGGCGGCGGCTGATGTGATGGCTGCCGGCGCTGCTGCCGGCGCGGCTGCCGCAGCGCGGGTCGGCGCACTGGCGACTGTGGCAGCGGCATCAGCGGCGGGCATATCCAGCGGCCCGGCCATGGCGTCGTGGGCCGGCGTGGGCGCTGCTGGTGCCGCCGCTCCCGCCGCAGCCACTGCCGCTGGTGCCGGGTATGGGGCCCCTGGGACGGCGAACGGGGCCGGCTGGTATCTGCCCGACGCCGTCGCATCAGCGGCCGGAGCAGCAGCCGGCCGCCCCGCCCTCGCCCCCGCCCTTGAGCTGCTGCTTCCCGGGGCGGTGCTTGCGGTCAGCGCTCTCGCATTCCCAACCCCGCACCGGTTCGTGCGGTCGGTTCCCGAGGCAATGGGCGCCGCGGCGGCCGCCCTCGCCGTGCTGACGGTCACCTCTGCGGCCGGGGCAGCCTGGACTGTGGGGCCCTACGCTCGCGCTGGCGGTTTCGCGCAGGCAGGGTGCGCGCCGGCGAGTCCCACTCAACTGTTTGGCGCTGCCGCGGGCAGGACGCACGCTGCAGCCCTCGCCCTCGGCGCCCGGGGCCGAGACCTCGTCTACGGTGGCGGCGGCTTGGTGAGGGTGCTGCTCGAGACGAGTGCGGGCGCCGTCGGGAACGGCACCGAGCGCTCCACACGGGCCAACGACGCAGCCGGAGGCCTCGGCGAGGGCAGTGGCGCAGCCCATCCCGGCAGGAGGTGGCCGGCCTTCTCGCCGGTGTCCGGTCACGAAGCCTCCGTCTGGAACGGGGCGGCGCTCAGCGGAGGCGGGCCCTGCCATTTGCTGCCCGCTCAGCCGTGGTCCCGCACGGCGCGGCCTGCCGCCGGGGCCTGCCCTGCAGGCGACAGCGACCCGCCGGTGGTCGTGACGGCTCTGCTTCCAGCGCCCCCCCCGCAGAGCCGCGCCCTTTGTGCCTTGGCGGGCGGCGATCCGTGGTCGGGCGTGTTCTCGACGCCCCTCCGCCTCGCAGTCCGCCCAGAGGAGAGCATCCGCCAACAGCATCGTCAGCAGCAGCATCGTCAGCAGCAGCAGGGCGAAGACAGAGGCGGGCGCGGGCGCGGGCGCGAGCGCGAGGGGGCGGCGACGCTAGCGCCGGCGAGCCCCGCGCCAAGCCCTCCCGTCGGGGCGGTTTGTCCGGAACGCGTGCCGTGTGGGAGCCGCGCTGTCGTCGCCGTCCTGCCGCCCGATGTTGTCCTGGAGGCGGGAGAGGCGGCCTTGAGGTCCAACACCGGGCCGTGGGCCGCCGGCCGGTCGGGCCGCGGCTGGGCCGACCGGCCGCTGCCACCAGCGAGCCCGGCGCCGGCCTCGGCCCACCCAGAGGCAGCCACGCCAGAAGCAGGCGCCGCTGCGGCAGCGGCTGGCACGGGCACGGGCACGGGCACGGCCACGGCCACAGGCGCCTCCGAGCCCAAGGCAGCGGCGGCGGTTGACCGCACGCAGCTGCAATCGCCCGGGGCTCGACGGCGCTCCGTGGCGGCATCGCGACCCGGGTCTGGGCCCGAGGCTTGCGGCTGGTGCGATGCCAGGGGCAGCAGCAGCAGTCGATGGCTGTCCGGAGCGCGGGAGCGTGCAGCGTCTTCCGGCGCCTCTGCGGCGCCTCTCGAGGGCGCGGGGACGGCCGCATCCAGCGCCGCCGCCACCGCCGCCCTGCGGAGGTGGGCCAGGGCCGGTGCCAGGGTGCTCGCGCTCGCGGTGTCAACGGCGACGCTGCTTCTCGGGAGCTGGCTCATCCGCCTCGCGTCGCTCAGCGTCTCTCCAAAGCGAGAGACGCGCGTGCGCCTGTTCGAGCCCCGGTACACACCCACCCTCTGCCGAACGATTCGACTCACCGCGGCTTTCGACGACTCGGCGTGGAGTATCGCCACGTGGGGCGGGGCGGCCGTGGCCTCCGTTCCACGCACGGGCAGCGCCACCCGCAGCCTCGCTGCGGCAGAGGCGCTGCTGCTGGGCGTGCACGAGGCCGCTCTGGGCCCCTCGGGCGATGGGTCCGCCTCGGCAGACCCCGCGAACGAAGCAGCAGGAGCTGCTGGCGCCGGCTCTGCAAGCGCACCGAGCGCCGGTGAGCGCCCCGTGCCAGCAACGGCAGCGGCGGCGAGGGCCAGGGCCAGGGCGGCGGCCGCAGCGGCGGACGACGACGCCACGCCTGCTGTGGCCAAGGTCGCCCTCCTGCTTCCTCGCCCAAGGGAGCTCGCCATGCCCCTGGATGACGTCAGCACATCGCCCGGATCCTTCCTATTTGCTCACGAAGTGACGTCGGCCACCTGGGGCATGGGGTCTTGGCTGCCCCGCGGAGTGCGGCTCGGGCAGCGTATCTCGGACGTCGGCCACGTTGTTGTGCTGGCGGCGGCGGCCTTCGACGCCGCCGCCCCGGACACGCGCCCGGCTGCGTCGGGGCGCGCCAGCGGCCGAGCCTCCCGCTTGGCCGGCTCGGCTGGGACCGGGGGCAGCAGTCTCGGGGGCGGCCCGACGGGCGCGAGGCTCGGGACGGGGCCCACGGGATCGACGACCCACGCGCTTGGCAAGGGGGGGCTCTCGTCCTCAGGAGGGTCCCTCGGCGGATCGTTGCGCCGTCGACGCTCAGCTGCCGTTGCCGCGGCCGGAGCCAACGGTCAGGGCGCTCAAGGCGCTGCCCGTGCCGACGTCGCAAGCGACTCGCCAGCTGAGGCTCCGGAGCGGAGCGACGTCGGCAGCGGTTTCGCCGTGGAACTTGCGATGATGGTGGACCCCTCCGGAGCGCCGCTGGACGCCGTGGCGAAGCGACGGCGCAAGGGTGGTCGGCGCGGCGGCGAGCACCCCGGCGGCAGCGCCGGCCACCACCACCACCTCGCTGGGAGGGGCGAGCTTGACGGCGCGGACGTTGCCGGCGGGGGGCGGCGCCGAGGCGGAGGGGGGGGCGGCGGCAGCTCTGCCGGCTTGCATGCGGGCTCGCGGCGGAACTCGCCGGTGGGGAGTGGTCGGGGCGCTGTGCCCGCTGGGCTGAGCGGCACCGATCTGAGGGCGGACGGAGCTCGCCTCGGCGAGGCGTCGTCCAGCGCCGCGACAGCTTCTGCCGCCACTGCTGCCGCTGCTGCTGCTGCCGCTGCTGCAGCAGCAACGGCGGCGGCGGGGTCCTCTGGCGCTGTTGCTGGCGCTGGCGCCAGCGGAATCGGCGCCGCCGCAGCGTTTGAGCTGAGCGACGGCGAGGAGGATGCGCTCTCCGAGGCAGTCAGGGCATCCCGGGTCAGCTCTGAGCAGAGGAGAAACGCTGCGGCTGCGCAGGCGGCGGCAGAGGGGGGCGCAGGGGCTGGCAACGCGGTCGGGCGGTCCGGCGGCAGGCGCGGCAGGGACAGCGGCCCCGCTCCAAGCGCTGCTGAGAAGGCAAAAGCGGCAGCAGACACCGCCTCGGCCGGTGCCGGTGCCGGTGCCGGTGCCGGTGCCGGTGCCGCTGCCGGGGCCGGGGCCGGGGGTCGGGCCGGCGCGAGGGATGACGGCGAGGCCGCGCTCCGGCGGCAGGTGGCCCGCGTGGCGTCGAGGGCCCGCAGCCTACAGGGGGCGGACGTGAGCGTGGTGTGGAAGGAGATGACGAGCCTTCTGGGCCTCGCCTCGGCGCGCGCGGTGGTGCTGGCCGCGACGGACGGGCTGCGATACAACGTGGCGGTGCCGACGGCCCTGTGGGCGGGGCTGGGCAGCGGGCTGCTGGCGTGGACCGTGGTGCCGCACTTGCTATGGCTGGCGCGGTTTCTGCCCTGACCGGCTCGGCTGCGTGAAAGCGCGGTGTCGCAGGCGCAGGCTGTGTGACGCATGGCGAGTGGCAACGAGGCCGTGGGGCCTGACTGCCGAACGCACCCACGCCCGTTGCAAGCGTCACGAAATGCAAGCCACGCACACTGTTTGCGCTGAACCAACGCGCCGAGCGCACCGTCGCTCGGCAGCCTCCGGCCACGGCCCGCCGGCCCAATGGCGACAGCCGGCCCGCTGGCCAAGCCGACAGTGGCACCATCGGGGAGCAGCGACGCCCTCCCCCCCCCCCCCCCTTTGTCTGCCTCCCGGAGCCCGCAAAGCCTCCATCGAGCCCCGCCGTCCACCCGAGAGCCATCGTCGTCCGTCTCAGAGCTTGGGCGAGGTGGCGTCGGCCGCCTTTGAAAACACGCATTTGCCCATCCACCCGTTCATCACCTTCTTGCACTCGGGCGTGGCCTCCGCCATGCCCGCCGCCGCGTCGTACCCGTCGATGCCGGGGATATCGGTCCCTGACCCCGCCACCTGCAGCAGCTTGGCATCCTCCGCCTTGCCGAACACGCACTCGCCCAGCCAGCCGTTCATGATGCGCCGGCACTCCGGGGTCGGCTCCGCGAGACCAGATGCAGCGTCAAAGCCCTCCAGGCCAGGAAGCTCGTCTCCGGCGCCTTCTCCGCCTCGGGCGCGGCCGGCGCCAGCGCGAGCCGTGGCGAAGCGCGGCTCTGCGTGCTGCGCGCGGAGCAGCGACCTCCCCAACGCCTCTGGCTCCACCATGCAGGACCGCACAACCGAGAGGATCCGAGCATACGCCGCGCCTTCCTTGGGCAAGCCCTGCAGCGATCAGCGGAGCCAACGCGACCAGCAGCGAGACATGTCCTTGCCGCTCGCGAGCCGGCTGCAGGGGCGCTCGAGGCGATGACCCCCTGTTTGCAGGCTACTCACCTTGGAGAGCAGCGCCGCCACTGCATCGGGGGAAGCTGGAGCAGCGATCGCTGCCACGGCCTGCGGGAAGCACGGGGAAGCACCAAGGCCGCAGCGCATTCCTTGCCGTTGCGCCCTTGGCGCAAGCCAGGAGTGCGCAGTGGAGCGCGCCCCAATGCAAAGCACGCACCATCAAAGCCAAGACGGCCACGGCGCGGACAGCCATGGCTTCCGCGGGCCGGGCCTGGGGGTGCGGCCGGGCCCGGCCAGGGCTGGCAGAGCCGCCGGGCAAACAGCGCGGCTGTGTGAACCATTGCTTGCTGCCCCTCGTGGACGCAGCCAAGTGGCCTCCTCGCTCAGGCAGCCCCCCCCCTTTGACCGACACGGAGCCTTCGACGTGGTTGTGCGCGAAGCGTAGCGGCGCACGTTCGCGGGACGCGAGTATTGCCCGTGGCACGAACACACAATCTCCCGGGCCCCCAGCACGGCGAACTCGGCCCCGGAGGCAGTCAGGGAGACAGAGGGAGGCAGAGGGAAGGAAAGCAAAGGAGGAAACGGGGGAGCGCGCGAGAACGAACCAAGGAGAGTGTACCCGGGGCGCCTTCGGCATGGCGCCCAGGCTGAGCGGGAAGCGAAGCTCCTGGCGCCGCAGCAACACAAACCGGGGCCATGCTGCGAGGCAGACGCCATCGCGCCCGGGCAGCTCGCACCCATGCCTCTCTTGGCGAGCTGTCACCATGCCATCGCGCCGCCCGCCGCAGACCCGCCTCCCATGGACGCCGTCGTTCCGGCTGCGCCCTCGCGCCCGGCGGCCGACTCGGCGGAGCCCCCCTCCTCCTCCCTCGACGCCAGGAGCATGGAGTGAAGCAGCACGCGCAGGTTGGCGAGCAGCGGCGCCCGCTCCGGCACCGGGCAGCCCTGCGACAGCAGCAGCTGCTCGACGTTCCGCCGGAGCATGCGCAGGCCTACGCGGAAGTCGTCCGTAGTCCGCCCCTTGGAGAAGAGGGGAAACAGCCTCGGGGGCGAGAACGGGTCCATCGAGTCCCGCACGTAGGAGCGCGACGCCACAAACAGCACTTCGTAGCGCAGCCGGACGCCCAGGCACATCGCAAGCATCAGCGTGGAGTGCGCCACGTAGCCGAGCGCGGTGGACGTGTTCTCCTCCTCCTGCCTGGACCCGTCGCCCTCGGCCAGGAGCAGCCCCCTGATGCTGAAAATGCGGCTCTGCGCATCCCGCTCCAGAATCGGGTAGAGCCCTCCGAGCTCCGAGACCATGGCCCGCCGGCGCTCCTGCAGCATGCCCGCCCACACCTGCGCCGCACGCTCGGCGCGCGCCGTGCGGTGGCTTGCGGCCCTGCACAGCACGGCTAGCCGGGCCAGCTCCGCCTCCGCCTCCGCGGCAAGGCGGTCCTCCTCGGCGGCCGCCGCCTCCTCCGCCTCCGCGGCCGCCTCCTCTGCAGCGGCGAGGGCTCCGCAAGTTGCCGCCTCGCGCCGCAGCGCCTCCAGCTGCGAGGCGCCGGGGCCTCGCTCCCGGGCCGCGGCAGGGGCTGGCTCTGCCCTTGCCGGCGGTTCCCCCGCGGCCCATCCCTGCGCCCACCGGCCGCCGCCCGCTGCCCTCAGCCTGGAAATTTCCGCGGTTTCGGCTTCAATGGCTGCCTGGAGCTGCGCGAGCCGCCGAATTCCGTCGAAGCTGCGGCGGATGTCGAGGTACGCGGCGGTGGTCTGGGGGTCCGCGCCGGGGCCTCCGATGGGAGGGCCCGCCGCGCCACCCCGGCTCGGGGATGCCGGCGCCGAGTCGCGGCCTGCGGCGCCCGGCGGCAGCGCAGGCGGCGACAGAGAAGGGTTCGGCGAGGCCGCTTCGGGGGAGCGAAGCCCCGGCGGGGGCTGCAGCGGCGGGGGCAGCAGGGTGGCGCCTCGCATTGCCGCGCCGTCCCCGGCCGCGCCCGCGTGGGCCGCCGCCACTGCCTCGCGAGGGGCGTACCAGCCGTCCGGGAGCTCGACCAGGACTGTGGCGTCTGGGATTGCGGCCAGGAAGTGGCTCTGCCCCGACTCGAACGGGTCGTGCCCCAGGTGGACATATGTCTCCAGGGAGCAAGCCACGCTGTGCCGCGGGCACCACGCCCCCTCTGCCCAGTCCCGGTCCAGCGAAGTGTGGGTTTGCGGCGCAGCTGCAAAGGCCGCGCCGGCGCGGCGGGAGGGGCGCGCCGCCCGTCGCGGGGCGCTGAGGCGCGCGACGCCGCTCTTACGGCTTCTGGCGAGCTGCTGCTGGCAGGACGGCGGCGTTGCATCGCACCGCCCCGCACGACGGCTCTGGATCGGGGAGGCGGGCGGCGCGGGCGGTGCCCTTGCCTCTGGGGCGGGCGGCGCCGCGTCGGCCGCCGAGGGCAGCGAGGGAGGCTCAAGCCGCTCCAGCACAAGCCGGAACGCTGAGCGCCGGAGACGAGCCGGCGGCAGGAACAGGGACCCGGGCCCCGACGCCCCGGTGGCGAGCGTAGCGTCCGCGGCGGCCTCTGTCTCCGACGAAGGCCACTGCACCGCCCACATGAGCCGAGGGGATGCCACCGATGGCGGCGACGTGGCCAGCTCCGATCCGCCGCCCTCTCCGGCTGCGAGGCGCGCGAGCGGGCAAAACAAGGCGAGCGCCACGGGAGTGTGACGGCAGTGGGCTGGCGATGGGTGCGCTCGTGGGCGCCGCTGAAGCCCGCGCAGCCTGGGGCTGCATGCACGCAAGCTCACCGAGCAGCTTCAATCGGACCAGCCTGCCAGTGTCCTCGGCATTGACGGGGACATGTTGCAGGCACACGGACCGAATGTCGCCAACGAAGCGCTGCGACAAGACAGAGGGGGAGGGGCGAGGGGCGCGCTCTTGCCCGCGCGTCGATGCGGGGGTGTGTTGTGGTCTCCGAGCTGTGCACTCAATCGCGCTGGCGGGACCAGCGGCGGCCTCACGGCTGTGTGCCGAAGAACCTCGATGCGAGCCCAGCCCGACGCGGGCTCGGACGACATGGTGGCCGCAGCAGCGTGCCGGCCCCCCTGCCACAGCCGCGGCTCCGTGCGGTGGCCCGGCTCGTCGCGACAGGTCCGGCTCGAGGCTTGCGGCAGAGCAACCGCCTCTTAGCACCGCGCCGCCGTTCCAGCACACAAGGCCGCTCGTTCGTGGCACGCGTGCGCGTATGTGCGCGCGCGCGTCGGCGCGTGAAGTGTGACCTTGACAGGGGGCGGGGGGGTGCATAGAGGGGAGGAGGGGATTGGGCAGCGAGTCGGCGGCAGATAGGCGCCTTTTGGTCGGATACCGCGCAGCAGGCACACAAACTCAGAGCATGGGGTTGCCATCGTCGTCGCCGTCCGGGCCGGTGTAACCCGCCCTGGCGCCGTCGTCGATGCCCGGGATGTCGGCGCCCTCGCCGGTGGGGGGCGCGTAGGTGCTGGAGCCACCGAACATTGAGCGGATGCCGCCTGTGCCCGATGCCGCGGGCGCCGCAGAGGGCGCTCCCGGCGTGCGCACGTAGGTGATGTAGTACACGACCCCCGCAGCGATGAGGAGGCCGCCGAATAGGCCGCCGAATAGGCCGCCGACGATCTGGTCGGGGTGGCCGGTGGGCTTGGGGGTGCCGAGGTCTCCCTCCAGCGTGCACTGGGCGCCGGAGAAGCCCTCGAAGCAGTAGCAGCGGGCGCGGTTGGCGGTGGTGTCCCAGTTGCACACGCCGTTGGCGCCGCAGAGGTCGACGCCGCCCTCGGCCGCGTCGGGGAGGCACTGCACGGGGCAGGCGTGCACGGTGTGGAGGACCACCTCGTAGTTGCACATGGACGCCTCCACCACGAGGGCGTCCTTGAGGAAGTTGCCGAACTGGGGGGAGCAGACGAAGTGGATGTTCATCTGGCGGTTGTACACGCCGGCGGTGCCGGTGCCCGCGCCGGCGCCCTTGTCCCAGCAGGGGTCGCCGCCGGACATGTGAACGGTCATGCCGGAGGCCATGTGGGTGGATCCGACGACGGCGTTGCCGTACAGCGGGCGGTACTGGATGTTGGCGGGGACGCTGCTGGTGGCGGCGGTGCGCCAGCACTTGTCGCTCACGCAAGGAGAGGCGCCGACCTGGGCCGTGTCGGCGTCAACGTCGACGGCCTGGGCGGCCTCGGCGGCGCGAACGGCGGCCGCGACGGGCGCGGAGGGGCGGATGGAAGCGGGCCGGGCGCCGAGCTGGCGACGTGCTGCGGCCACGATGGCGTCCTTGCGGGCGCCGGTCACAACGCGGGACGCGGCGGGAAGGTCCACGCCCGCGGCGCGGGCGGAGCGGAGCACATCGGCAGTGATGGGGGTGCTGCTGCCCGGCGTGTCGGCGAGGTCCAGAGCCGCGGTCACCTGAGACGGGTTGCTTGACTTGAGGAACTGATAGGCAGGCGAGTCGGAGTAGCGCAGCTGCGAGCCGTTCAGGGCAAAGGGGGCGATGCCCAGCAGGGGGGGGAGAGAGAGACAGGCATGAGTGGCAACTGGGGCGACAGCCCCAAGGCGCAGGCTGGCGGCGGCCCGCCGCCGTCCACGCTCTGCGAAGCGCCCGCTGGTTTCCGCGCGAGCAAGACTGCTCACAGGGGTGCAGGCGGACTCGTTGACCTGGCCACGCGTCTGGACGCAGGCCTGGGACACCAGCTCGCTCTGGGGAAGGTCGCCGCAAAAGTTGACCTGGTACAGGAAAGGATCCCGGCGGTCGCGCTCGTCGTAAATGAGCCAGGGGCCGTTGTTGGCGAAGAACTCAAGGGAGTAGGACACCTGGTCGGACGTGTACCCGGTGGGGGTGTACGCACAGTTCTGCGGTCAGGGGCAGAAAGCGCGGAGGATGCGGCCAAGGACGAATGGTCGGCACTTGCGGCACTTGGAGTCGCCAGGTCGGCGAGACCCTGCCCGGCTTGAGCCGCGGGCAGCCCCCGCCGAAACAGCGAGAGGGCCGCGCCTGCCACGCGGCCGCGGCCCTGGGCTTCCAGGCGGGAGAGGGGAGGGGGCGCGAGGGGAGGGGGGCGCGCCCTGGACGCGCGCGCGCAGCAGTGTCCAATGCTGCCAGTTCCAAAACTTGCAACCCACTCGCGCTGCCCCTCGGTCTGCGGGCCGCGCCGCGGTAGGACTTCGCCCCCTCTCGGCGGGGATCGCGCCGGCGCAGGTGACGGCGCTGGCGCGCCCTCCACGCCCTGCCCCTCCTCGCAGACGCGCGAGCTCGGCGCGGCTCTTCAACCTCGGTTCCCAATGATCCCGGCAGGTTTTCCTCCTCGAGTCACCGGGCGGGGCAAAGGGCGCGCGGCGGCCGCCGGCTCGGCTGGCGCAGGGGCAAGCACAGGGCAGCGCAGCCCGACGAGGGCGCGCTCCGCGGGGCCGGCCAAGGCCCGCCCACTCACAGGGTGCGGGGATGGCGCCGGCAAGGCGGCGGATGCAACGAGCGCTGCGGCCGCTGCCAGGATCGCGCGCATCGCCAGCATGCCCGGCTGGCCTCTGGTCGCGTAGCAGGGGCGAGTGGCTGTCGGGGCTCTCTGGCCGCCTCCTTGCTGGCGTCGCCGGGGCGCCGGCGCCGTTGGAACGCTGCTCTGGCAGCCGAGACAGAGCTGAGCGGCGGAGGCGCGTCTCGGCGGCCCCCACCCCTGCGATCCCCTTCGCCCGCAGCGATGAGGACCGCCGCGATCGCCCTCGCGGCCCTGGTCGCAGTGGCCAACGCGAGCATGTGAGCCTGGCGGCCGCACAGCGCCGTGGGGCGCTCAGGCCTTGCCGGTCCTGCCCGTGACATCTCGCCCAAACAGCCTTCAACCAGAGATCGCGCCGAGCGCGCTCCCAGCCGGCCCTCGCGCCGCCGCTGTCCCCTCCCGGCCGCCGTCCCACCGCCTCCCCGCCCCCGCCATGTTCCCCCTCCGCGCAGGTCCACGATTTCCACCTACGGCGGGTGCAAGTGGACGTGGCACGACCCGACCCTGCTCGGCTCCCAGCAGCCAAGCGCAACATTCGATGTCTCGGCCCTCACCGTGCCGTACTCCAACGCCTACGCGTGAGGCCTCGCCCGGTGGCAGCCCCCGTGGGTTGCCGGCTGCGCGCCGCGCCCGGTCAGAGCAGCCTCCGCCCGGACGAGCGCCAGAACGCGCGCTGACTTTTTGTTGCAATCTCACTGCGCGCTCCGCCGTTTGCCGGGCTCCCTTGCTTCGCAGCTACCGCGCGCACGACCCGCACAACGAGCAGGAGAACCAGGACCGGTACGAGTACACGTACAACGTCTGTGGCGACGTGCCCTCCAGCGCCATCCCAGACCAGAACAACTGCCCGGCTGGCCGCACCGCCGCGTACCGCACGATGCTGGCTCCGTCCGATGACGACGCCATCACTGACGACACCCCGCACCTGGAGGAGGGGGTGGACGGCCTCGGCGCGTCGGATGCCTGCAAGCCGCTGAGTGAGGGTCCGGCGCGCGAGCTGCTTCGTTGGGCTCGCGCGTGATTTGCCCGCCTTGCCGCCACCCTGCGGCGCTGCCGCTCCCAGGGCCATGTTGTCGACCCTTGCCCGTCTCCCTCTGCGGGACCCAACCTACCCCCCCCCCCCTCGCCTGCTCGTGGCGCGCTCTGTCCCCGCCCTCGCAGCCCCCGCCATCGGCGGCCGCTACGCAAAGCAAAGTGTCGCCTACGCAGCTCTGCACGACTCCGATCGCCCCGCGCATGGCTTCACCATCGCCTACCCCGCGTACTCGCCCAACCTCAAGTGCAAGACGCCGCCCTCCGACCCGAACAAGACGGCAAACCTCCTCCAGTTCCGCCACGTGTTCATCTGCGAGGACTTCCCCACCCCCACCGCCCAGCAGACCAACGGCGAGTACAACCGGGTGAGTCGCGTGGACAGCCGCCTCGCCCAGCCCGCCCGTCGACTGGGTGCGCGCGCGCGCTCGCTCGTAGCCGTGCTCGTTTTTGGGCCGTCAGGCTAGCATTCGCCGCCAGCCGCCGCCGCGCGTTGCCGTGTTGTTGGGCCGTCAGGCTAGCATTCACCACCAGCCGCCGCCGCGCGTTGCCGTGTTGTTGGGTCTAGGCTGCCTCGACCCCCCACCCCCCCCCTCGTCGCGGCGCGAGCGCCCTGCTTCGTTCCGCTGCCGCCGCAGACGCTGGTTCTGTCCGAGGACGACGCGCAGGGCTGCTTCATCGACGTGTACATGTTCGGCCACGCCGGGTGCCCCCAGGAGTGCCCCGTCGTGAACGGCAAGCTGTGCGGCGGCAACGGCATTTGCGATTACGATGAGAACATCCACCAGGCGCGCTGCTTCTGCAACGACGACTTCATCGAGAGCGACTGCCAGACCCCGCTCGACCCCTCCCCAACCGGCGGCATCGTCGGCGCCGTCTTCGGCGGACTCATCATCGGCGCCGCCATCGTTGGCGCCTTCTGGTACTTCCGCATGCGCAACGCAGGCCCCGCGGGCGCAGCCGGCGGCGCGCCCGCTGACGGTTACTACGAGGCCGCAGAGGGCTGAGCGACGCGCGCTGCGTCCTCAGCTGCCGCCGATTGTCCATGTGCGGGTGGCGCGTTCGGGGCTGTCGGCCCCGCGACGCTGCGCTGGCGATTCGGCCAGAGCTCGTCCTGGGAACGGGGTTCCCCTCGGGCGCGATGCGTGGGCGCGGCGGCATATTTCGTGTCAAAACACAACCCGCTTTCCTCCCGCTCATCGCATCGCGCAGCCTGCGCACACACGGAGGGAACGCTTGCGCTGGCCAGGCTGCGAAGCGATCGCAGGCACACGCAGTCACACACGCCAGCAGCAGCCGAGGGGGGGGGGGAATGACGCGGATTCACACCGAGGCGCTGGCGGGGGCCGCGGGGATCCACCCAAACTGGCCCTGCGGGTGTCGCCGCGCGTCGAAGACGAAGACATTGCCCAGCGGGGGGGAGCGGCCAGTCACGGCCCGGATCACCTCCTGGCCCCACTGGCCGCCAGCCACCGCACACACGGGGGACACCCCCAGCCCGAACGCCCGAGACACGCTCCTGCGACAGTCAACAGGCACGCGCACAAGGAGGCAGGCGCTGGGGGCTCGGCGGGCGCTCCGCGGGCGCAGGGCAAGTCGCTCGACGCTCGAGCAGCTGATATAGGGGGCGGCGGCGGCGGCCGCCGCGGGGAGAGGCGCGCGACTCACAGCACGGCGTCGCCGTCCAGCAGGCCCGGAGCAGAGGCAAGCTCGGCAGCCATCGTCTCTCGCAGGGCCGCTGCAAACGCGGCCCGATCCGCAGGGGGGCGGTCAAGCCCCTTGGACGACAGCGCGCGCTCGACGGCTGCGGGGAGGGGGCAGCCAGGGGACAGGGGCAGGGTGCGTTTCGGCCGCAGGCACGTCTCCCAAGGCGGACCCACTTCGGCGGGCGCGGCCCTGGCGAAGCAAGTGC
This sequence comes from Cafeteria roenbergensis, assembly GCA_008330645.1. Taxonomy (NCBI): domain Eukaryota; class Bigyra; order Bicosoecida; family Cafeteriaceae; genus Cafeteria; species Cafeteria roenbergensis. The sequence continues at coordinate 201,443 of VLTN01000059.1, forward strand.
AGGTCGGCGGGCTCAACCCATGGACCGGCTTGCAGCCGGCGCCAGGGGCGCAGCGGCTCACCGGCGGCTGCCACCCACGCCGGAGCGGCGTCGTTGGACACGGCTGAGGGGTCCCGTGTGCGCCGCCTCGACAGCATGCTGGCTGCAGACGCCAGCGGTGCGGCCGCCACCTCAGCGAACGGGGGGAAGGCCACCGACGAAACCGCAGCGCCCTCTGCCTCCTTGAACGCGGTCCCAACACCGCCTGCCTGCGCGCGGGCGTCTGTGAGCTTGAACGCGTGGGAGGCGCCAAGGTCGCTGCCAAAAGTGCAAACCAGACCGTGCTGGCTGCCTGCAAAAAACAGCGCTCCGTGGGCCCGGCACGCCGCCGCCGCGGCCAAGGTCGCTTCCAGGCCGAGGCCGCCGGTGCAAACGGCCGTGAACTTGCCCCAGAACCCCGCGTCGGCCGGGGCCGGGAGCGGCCCCGAAATCACCTCCACAGACACGAGCGGGTTCAGCTCCCGGACGCGCTCCAGACAAGCCGCCGCCCTCTGCGGCTCGTGCGTCGCCCAACGGACATTTTCACGCGAGCAGTCTTCATCGCGCCGTTGCGGCGGTAGGCGTTCGGTCCACAGCGCGCGCGGAGGCGAGCGACCGCCGCATCGAGCTCACGGGTTTGCCAATGTCGTCCTCGGAAAGGAAGAAGTTCGCGGACAAATCCTCCGCAGTCGCTGCCGTGTCATCGTGCAGAGTGAGGCTAAGCCCAGAGAGCACCAGGTTCTTGCACAGCTGCCGCGAAAGCAGTGGAGCAGCAGAATCGCATTGGCACATTGGCAGCCACAAGTGTTGGCCGCTGGCTCGGAGCAGGGTTGCCAGACAGCCCCCTCGCTACGGGGCGCACGGCTCGTGGCGTGCGTGCACATTGTGGGTCGATCCCAGGCGCGCAAGTGGCACGCTCACCTCGGCTGTGAGGCCAGAGAGGCCCACCACAAGCAGCTTGGCGGCCATCAGCCTAGCCTGCGCCTCTGCTCCCCACAGTCGAATGGCCCGGTCGTACACGGCCGCCTCCCGCTCCGACATTGAGGAGGCCGCCGCCATCGCTGCTGGACCCTGACGGGGTGTGAGCCGCTTGGCCCGCTGCGCCGGCAGCGGCACAATTGGCCGCTTGGGCGCGGCAGCTCTGCCCTGCACCAAACCCAGACTCGGCTGCTCGTCCCCGTCATTTTCGCTGGGGTCGGGCCAATAGTGCAAATGTGCCCGTGCACCGCGCGGAGCGCACCACGCCCATCCGTTGCGCAACGAGGGCCGGGACAGACGTTGTTGTGCGCACGAAAGCACGCAGCCAAGGCAAACGAGCAGCCGGTGCATCATAACACAGGCAGCACACGCACAGCCGCTGACGCCAGCAGGGGCAGCCCAGCTCGCAGACGGCTCGGTGCAAAGGCGTTGCGCCTGTGGGATCCAAACGCAGACTTGGCCCGACTGGGTCCGAAGCGCCCAAAGCATCGCCGGACGGGAGGGAGCGGGCCGGGGGGGGGGGGGGGACAAAGGACGCCAGCGGCCCGAGGACATGATGCAGCCGTCCGCAGGTGAACTCCGGGAGCGGCGCGAATGAACGCGCGCCTGCCCAATGAAACTGCAGGTACACGAGCTGACACAAGCACGCCCTGGCGCACAGCGGCGACGCTCTCGCGCGGCAACGCGGCAACAAGCGTAGCTGACCTTCGCATCCGCCGGGGCGCAGCCCCTCGCCCTGCGCTCAGAAGTCGCGGTCCCAGGCCGCCACGCCGGGCTCTGCGACGTACCGCTCAAGCTGCTCGTCCTCGTCGTACTTGTCAAAGTTTGCGGTGTCTGTCGTGCTGCGGATCTTGGGGGTCCAGGGCGCCGTGACCTTGCAAGCGAGCAGCGCGTCCCAGTCAATCGACGCGAAGAAGGGGTGGGCGCGAACATCGGCAGCGCCGCCGCGCAGCATACCCAGCCGTTTCGACACGTCGCGGCTCAGCAGCGCCCGCACGATGGACTGGAGGGATCTGTCCGAAACGAAGTCGGGGAACTTGAGCTCCGCCCTCATGATGTTCCGAGCGACGCGGAGCTGGTCGTCGCGCTCGTCCATGTAGGGACTGTAGCCGCTGGCCATCTCGAAGATGAGGATGCCGAGCGCCCACCAGTCCACGCCCTTGTTGTGCCCCTTGCCTGAAATCAGCTCCGGGGCGAGGTACTCGGGCGTGCCGCAGAGGGTGTACGTGCGGTCGCGGACCACCTTTGCGAAGCCAAAGTCCACCACTTTGATGAACCCCGCTCGGTCGATGAGGAGGTTCTCGGGCTTGAGGTCCCTGTACGCCACGTGGCGCTCGTGCAGGTGGGCCAGGGCGTCGGCGACGCACGCGGCGTAGAAGCGCGAGTGGTCAGGCGAGAGAATCCCCTCCCGGCCCGCAAACGTGGCGCCCTGCATGCGAGAGAAGAGCTCGCCGCCCTGCACCAGCTCCAGCAGCATGTAGAGCCTGTGCTTGTCCTTGAACGTCTGGAAGAGCTTGATCACGAAGGGGTGGTCGACCACGGCGAGAATCTCCTTCTCGCGGATCACGTTCTTCTGCTGCCGCATGGCCACAATCTGGCTCTTCTGAAGGGCCTTGAGCGCGTAGGCAGTGCCCGTGGGCCGGTGAACCACAAGCTTGACTCGCCCGAACGTCCCCGTGCCCAGGGTGGCGCGCTGCTCGAGGTCCGCGAAAGCCAGCTCCAGCATGGGCCGGCGTTTGCGCTTCGGGCGGCGGGTGGAGGCCCTTGCCGGCGCGGGCGCGGGGGCAGGGGCGGGGCCCGAGGCCGCTGGTCCGCCCGGTGGAGTCGCAGCGCCAGCTGCGGCAGCAGCCACCCGTTCCCCTGCTCGGGAGCTCCCGGCGCCAGACGAGCGATGTGCGGACGCCGCGCCCGCGGCAGCTGCCTCCACCCTCTCCGCGACTTTGAGGCCCGTTCGCCGCGCCTTGGCGGCCTCCTCCGGGGTAATCTTGCGCTTGTCCTGAATCATGTTCTGGCCCGCCCGCAGCACCGGCACGGACGACAGCAGGTCTCGGAAGGCATCCGCGCTCAGCTCGAAGCATTGCACCGGGCTCACCGCAACAACTGTGGCCTGCGCAGGAGCATCTGCCAGCAGCTCGCCCTCACCAAACCACTGCCCGGGCAGCAGCGTGTGCTCGTCGTCGGCGTCCGCACCGCCCGCCGCTGCCGCCGCCGCTGCCGCTGCCGCTGCTGCCGCCGCCGCTGCCGCCGTCCCGTCGCTCGTGGTGTCAATGCGCGCCGTGCCCTCCTTGATAATGCGAAACTTCTTCAGCTTGCGGCCCCGCCGCGCGATCGCCCTGCCCGCCTTGTACTGGACCAGGCGCAGCTCACTAAACAAGCGGGTGCGGTCGGCCTCCTCCAGAGCGCCCAAGAAGGGCACGCAGAGGAGCAGGCGCAGCCCGAGGTTGTGCTCCAGGAGCGCCCGCAAACCGCCCAGCTGCGCCTCAAAGTCCTCCCGCGAGAGGGCGATGAGGTCCGTGTTTCCCTGGGCAAAGACATCGGCGGCACGCGGCTCGTGCTTGATGAGGGCGCGCTCGCCGAAGTAGTCTCCCTTGGAGAGAACGTTGTCGCTCTGCCCCCCGCCGATGTTGGTGCACAGGACCTCGCCTTCGAGGATCACGTAGAAAACGCTGCCCTCGGCGCCCTTGCGGATCACCTGGTCACCGTCATTGAAGCGCACGCGCGTGGCGGCCCCCGCAACGCGCTCGATTTGCTCTGTGTCCAGGCCTGAGAGGATTCCGCGGGCCAGCGCCGCCTTCACCCTGCCGTGCTCCTCGTGCGAGGAGGTGGCGACGAGGCCGCGGAAGGTGTCCCGTCCGAGCCACCACACGCGCGCAGGCGTGGTCGCCACCACTGAAGCCGCCCTGGGAGAGTTGAAGAGCAGCGCGAGCTCGCCAAAGCTCTTGTTGGGAGTTCCGTCCCCGAACGTGGCGACCTTGGCGCCATTCACGAGAATGTCGAATTTCCCGCTCTCGATCACGTAGAAGTTGTCTCCGACGTCGCCCTGCGTGATGAGCTCAGTTCCCGTATCCACGTCGCGAGGCTGGGTGGCGTTGACCAAGTCTCTGATGACGTCGGGTCCCAGGGAGGACGTCAGCACGTTCTCCTTGAGAGCCGCGGAGATGACCTTCCGCACGTCTGGGGACTTTTCAAACACAGGCTTGTGGATGCGGACGTCGACGGGCATCGACTCGGCGATGATCTGCCCACGACGCTTGCTTCGAAGGGCGGCTGCAACGTTGGCCTCGCCGCCGGCGCCCAGCTTTTGCGACGGGCGCGCAGCCTCCACGGAACCCTTTCGAGTCCGCTGGGTGTCTGAACTGGCTGGCCCAGCCGCGCCCGCAACGACGGCTTGTTGGGCACCCGGCCCCTCTGGCCCGGAGAAGTGCCGCGAGCCATTGAGGCGGCCTGACGACGCCCCACTTGCAGAGCGCTTCCTTGAGCGTGTGCCCGACGAAATGTGCGTGCCGATTGAGCCGGAGCCGGCCCCGCCAGCAGCAGCGCCCGTCGAAATGGCAACGCCAGATGCCTTGACCGACGTTGCATGCGCGACGCCTGCTGCTTCGCCGTCGGGGTCGTCCCGCTGATGGTACCGGTGGTCTGATCCGTGGGATTGGGGGCGCTGGCCGGAGGAAGCTCGATGCCGCGCCGGCGGGGCGCCGGGTCCTTGGCCCGAAGCACTTGCCGGTGACAGCCCTCCCTCCCGTGCTCCAGGGCCTGCGTTGCCGTGGCCGTCGTCCGGCGGGGCTCGCGAAGCAGCCGGTATGACTGGCGCGGTAGCGGGAAGCTTGCTTGAGCTGCACCCCATCTGACGGCGCGCAGCGGAGAAACTGAAGCGCTGCCGCTCGAGCGAGCAGACTGCTGTCCGCCGGTGCGGCCTTTGCCACCACAAGCCCGAGACGCAATGGGGTGGCCCCGCCTCGCAGAGCGGCGAGATGTCACTGGGGGAGGGGGGGCGGACGGCAGAACGCGCGTGTGCAGCGCAGCAACTGCGGCAGGCCAGCGAGGCGTTGGGGCACGGCCGTCGCTGCAGAGCCGCCTGCCCTCGCGGCATTCCCACTCCCACGCGCCCCCGGCTGGCTCGCTCGCGAGCTCGAGCCACCTTCCCGCGCCGCCGGCGGGCTTCCGGGGCAGCGCCCACCCCCTTGCATTGCTGCGGGCTCGGCACACTCCCCTGCCCTCGAGCCCGCGCTGGGCCTCTGCATTTCGCGCGCCGCTGCAACGCCCCAGCCGAGCACGAACCGCCCCGTGGCTGCCGCTTGGCTTGGCGCGCCGATGGCCTCGCACAGCCATGGGAACCCTGCGGCGGGGGCTACTGGCCGAGCGTTTACGCTCCCCTCCTTCTCGCCGGAGCCTTTGCAGGCGCTGTGCATCCGGTTTGTCGCGGCGAACCTTGAGAAGGTCGAGTCTCTGAACGGCCTCGACGAACTCAATGTCGCCCTCATCACCGCGCTTGTGCTGCGATCGCTGAGGCTGACGCCTGGCACTGCTGCACTGCTGCGCGCAACGGGCTACGCATCGGTGATCAAGATGCTTGAGCCGTACAAGGCTGTTGATCTAATTCCGGAGCCCGCGTCAGATTGCCCCACCGCTTGGGATGGACGCGAGCCTGCCTAGCATGCGGCGCCTTGAAAGGGCCAGCCAGCCTGGCTGTTTGGCCGTGCGTGACCGCTGCACGCTGCAATCGCTTGGCCGAGGCCTCCACTTGTGGGCTGTGAAGCGCAGCACCCATGCACCCAGCGATTTGGTCCATGCGGGGAAGGAACAGCTGCCGCTTCCATGAGCGACCCAAGTCATGGAACATCGATCCACTCCCTAGCAGAGGATCTCGTTCGGGCAAGCTGAAACCGTCGGAATTTCACGCGCGAGGGCGGTGCAGCCGCTGCGATCATAGCACACCGCAACGCGGGACCAACCCCGCCCGACTGCGTTTGCCCTCAGCGCTGCTTGGGCTTGCGTTTTCAGGCGGTCTGGCTTTGCTGCGCACAGCAGCCGAGGGCAGCTCCGCCGTTGGGTGCCGAGGCCGCCTGCTCAACTGCGTCTCGCGCCTAAAAGAGCACGGAATGCCCGGCCCGCCTCGCAGATCCCCGGCTTCGGCACTGCTGGCGCTTCAGGTGCTGCTTGCGCTTGTCCTTTTCCCCCTGGCAGAAGCTGCGTGAGTCCGGCGCAGTTGCCGCTCGGCCGGAAAACGTCGCTGTGACGGGCTGAGCCGGCCCCGCGAGTCGCCATGCACAGGTGATCGTGCCTGCGTTGCCTTGGCGGGCGCAGCGCCTTTGCGCACAGCGCCATCGAGCCTCAAGCCCCTCCTCGGAACGGAGATGAGCCTGCTCCTCGGAACGAGTCCGCACGCGGCCCGGCAACCCGCACCTGCTGCGCAGCTGTCACCGTGGCGAGATGTGTCTTGACGTGGTCCCAATGAACCCCATTGCTGCAGGTCTTGTAGATGCGGATACGGTGAGCCCCTCCTGCGCTTCCCATGCCAAGTCCGGGCTCCGCCCGGCAGCCTTCTCATCCAACATCCGAACTACATTCTCGCGCACGCCATGCATCGTGGGCCTCGCAGGCACGTACATGAGTGGCTGCAGCTGGCTTTGGGGGGGAACCTGCAAACCGTGCAGTGCTGGAACCTACATGCAGTATAGCTCTCACTCAAATTCAAGGTGCAACGCGTGCGCGGCGGGGACGTACTCCGGAGCCAAGGCGAGCGGCTGTTCAAATTGCCCCACAGGCAGCTATTGCCCGTACACGTCCATGTCATCCCCGTACGCATGCCCTGCGGGAACCTACACATCGTGGTCCCGTGCAACCAGATGCGGTTCGTGCAGTGCTGGGTACTACTGCCCGTACACGCGGTCAACTTCTGCAACGCAACTGGCCTGCCCTGCTGGGCGTTACTCTGAGACTCGGGCGTCGTCCTGCGCGAGCTGCTCCGCGGGGCGATATGGTACGGGAAGGTCAACGTCATCGTCGTGCACAGCGGCGTGCAGCCCTGGAACCTACTCGACAGCCGGCCAAGGAGCATGCTCCAAGTGCCCGGCAGGCCGCTACACCGCGAGCAGCGGCCAGTCTTCGTGCACGGGCTACTGCCGAGCTGGACGCTTCAGCACCGGTTCAACACCTGCAACTTCGTCAAGTTGCCAAGGCGCTTGCGCTGCCGGGTATTTCTGCCCGACAGGATCAGGCTCGCCGACGCAGCGGGCGTGTGGGTCCAATAACGTGTTCTGCCCAGCTGGCTCAGCGGGCCCGACCACCGTTGCCCCGGGCTACTACTCGACGGGGGGCTCGACCACGACGCGGACCAGCCAGTCGGCCTGCCCCGCCGGCCAGGGGAAGTTCTGCTCGGGCGGCGTGATTCAGAGCTGCGCTGCGGGACGATACGGGTCGAGCGGTGGCCGCCCAACGGACCAATGCGACGGTCCCTGCTCTCGTGGCTACTACTGCCCCACCGGGTCCAGCTCAGCCTATGCCAGCAAGTGCGGCAGCGCCAAGGTGTACTGCCCGCTCGGGTCAGCGGCGCCCATCACCGTGCCCACCGGCAAGTACTCGGCGCCGCTGGGCGTCGACGAGGCAGTGCGGTACGAGGCCCTGCCGTGCCCTGAAGGCAAGGCCTGCTCAGGAGGAGTCATCTCGGATCCCATTGAGTTCACCTCGTGCCCAGGAGGATCAGCGGAGCGAGAAGTTGTGGAGGGCGTCACCGGGGCTGTGGCCGGAGCCCCGCTTGAAGCCAGGCTCAAGGCCGGGTCTTCGGGGTCCATCCAGTTCTCCATCGTGAAGCAGGAGTGGAACACAGGATGTCTGCATGGCAGCGACGCGAATGTTTTTACCGTCGGGGCCACGGATGGCACGCTCCGGCTCAATGCGCGGCAGGTCAAGTTCGACACGTGCGAGCTGTTCCACATCGTGGTGCGCGCTGCCAATTTCAAGTCTACATCTGATTGCTCCGTCAGTGTGCGTGTTGTGGACATCAACGAGCGGCCTACTGCAGTTTGTGGTGACCGCAGCGTCGAAGAAAAAGTTCCTCCAGGGTCACCGGTGGGCTTACCCATGATGGGATCGGACCCCGACAAGCTGCAGTCTCTCATTTGGACCATCAAGTCTCCGTCCGGGACGCCCTTTTCCATCGGGCCTTGTGACGGCCAGGTGCGAGTCCGCCGAAGCGGCTCAATGTTGGACTCGCTGAGACAAAACTCGTACAGCCTCGTTCTGCAGCTAGCTGATGACGGAGAACCATCGCTGTCCACTTCATGTACGATGACCGTGACCGTTCGGGACGTGAACGAACCGCCAAAGCTGTCTGCTGAGTCGTACGCGTTCAGCATCTTCGAGAACGTCCCCGCTGGGTCGCAGGCCGGAAGACTGGCGGCCACGGACATCGACAGCAGCGCCCTCTCGTTCAAGTGGTCCAAGGCTGACTCTGTGAACCACTTTGCGATCCACCCGACGTCGGGTGCCGTCACGGTCGCGCCCGGATCGAGCATCAACTTCGAGGCGCGGTCCAGGTACACGTATGAGGCGCAAGTGGTCGACGACGCAGGAAACTCGGACACTGCGGCGGTCGTCATCACAGTCATGGACGACGCCGACTCGCCATCGATCAACCAGCCAGCTTCGATCTCGGTCCCCGAGCTTGCAAGCGACGGCACACCGGTCGGTGCTCCCCTGACCGCCACGGACGAGGACGCGAACGACGCCATGACTTGGTCGGTCATCAGCTCCGACGTTTTCGAGATCAGCGCCAGCACTGGCCAGCTGAAGGTCAAGCCTGGCGGCGGGAGCAAGCTTGACTTTGAAACTTCCAGGTCGACTCAAGTTTCTGTCCAGGTCACCGACTCGTACGGCCGCTCGGCGTTCCGCACCGTGCCGGTGGCCGTCACCGATGTGAACGAGCCGCCGGAGGTCAGTGGCACCGCCAGGTCTGTCCGGGAAGACGCCGCCGTGGGCACTGCGGTCGGTGGCGCGGTCTCCGCGCTGGACAAGGACGAGAACTCCATTCTGAGCTTCAGCATCGTCTCAGGCTCCCGGGGTGCCTTCTCAATCGAAAAGGGAGGCGGCCAAATCCGCGTGCTCGACCAGCTGGACTTTGAGACGGTCCCGACCTACAACCTGGTCGTGAGGGTGACGGACAACGGCTCCCCATCGCGCCACGCCGACGCTGTGGTCACCGTATCAGTCGAAGACACCGCCGAGCCCCCCCGGCTGGCCCCGCAGTCCGTGACCGTCGCCGAGAGCTTGGCCGTGGGCGCGTCGATTCTGGTGCTGCCCGTCCAGGACGACGACAAGTCGCAGACCCACACGTGCGAGATCAGCAAGGGAGCCGTCGGCTCGATGGTGACGCTCAAGGCTGCACCTGGCGGCAGCGGCCTTCGCCTCTGCGAGCTGGTCGTGGGCAACGCAGGTCTGGACTTCGACACGGTCCCGTCCCTCACCCTGACCATCGACGTCACCGATAGCGGCACGCCGCCATTGCGCGGGACGGGGACGGTATCGGTGACCGTGACGGATGTCAATGAGGCCCCGCGCATCGTCGACTCGGCCGGCGCTCGGGCTGTGAGCATAGCGGCGACGATTGGAGCGCCGGTTGGCGGCGCGATCGCCTTCGAGGACCAAGACGCGGGGCAGACACACACGTGGACGATCGAGTCAACCAAGGCCGCCGACGACAGCTTGCACCCGGAGCTGTTCACGATCGACAACAGCGGCCAGCTGGCGACTGGTGTGGAGGACTTGTCGGCCTACTTTGCCACCAAGGGCTTGACCGCGGAGGACCCCGTCTTCTCGCTCAAGATCAAGGTCACGGACTCGGGCAGCCCGGCTCTTGCGGCCACCATGGACTCGATTGTGCAAGTTGTGTCAGGGAACAAGCCACCCATCGTCAAGGCGGCCACGCTATCGATCAATGAGGACGCTAAAGTCGCGCACGAGCTTGGCAAGGTCGTTGCCACGGACCCCGACGGGGACGCGGTGAACAACTTCACCATCATTTCTGGAAACACAGGGAATGCTTTCGGCATCGACCCTGCGACAGGCATGCTCTGGCTGGCGACCCCGATCGACTACGAGACACGGCCGTCATACTCCATCGCCGTGCAAGCCCAGGACGATCCCGAGCCCAAGGTGGTGGACGGCCAGACGTTCACTCTGGTGGCCTTCACCTCCAGCGCCACAGTCACGATCAACCTCGTCGATGTGAACGAAGAGCCCGCGCTGGCTGGAGGCGAGGCCAGCGTCGATGAGCTCTCCGCCAAGGGAGTCAAGGTCGGGTCTCCCTTCATGGTCGCAGACCCTGATGCTGGCGACAAGGCCACCTTCGCAATCACCAAGGGCAACACGGGCTCCGTATTCGCGGTGCAGGCTGTCCAGGACAGCCTGGGCAAGTGGGGCGGCCAGATTGTCGTGGACAGGCCAGCCTTGAACTTCGAGGTCACCGAGTCGTACAACCTGGAGCTGCAGGCAACGGACACCGGCGGCCTGAAGTCTGCGGCGAGCGTGGTGGTGACCGTGAACGACGTCAACGACCCGCCCACGATTGCGACGCTGCAGACACTCGTGCTGCCGGAGAACACGCCAATTGGCTCGGACCTCCCTGCGACGGGCGTCCTGGTGTCGGTCACGGACGAGGACCTCGACCAGGTGAGCGTGCGGATCAAGTCTGGAGGCGAGGGGCTGTTCAAGCTGTCTCCCTCTGGCCAGCTGAGCCTGGCAGGGGCGCTTGACTACGAGACCAAGGACCGCCACGTGCTCACGATCGAGGCCCAGGACGTGCACCAGGCAGCGTCAGACAAGGATTGGGTGATCCAAGTGTCCAACGTGTGGGAGAAGCCGGTGTACTCCGGCCCGGAGTTCGCACAAGTGGCTGAGAACGCGGCAATCGGAGCGAAGCTGGTTCAAGCAGCATGCATCGACCAGGACTTCGACGACGCCCTGACATTCTCATTGGCAGGCGCGCCGGAGCGCTTCTCGATAGACTCTAACACAGGCGCCGTCTCCATCCTCAGTGCGCTGGACTTTGAAGCCGCGGAATCCCACCAGGTGACCGTGGTCTGCACCGACAGGGAGGGGCTGTCTGCGTCGGCAACCGTCTCCGTCAAGGTCACGGACGTGAACGAGGCACCGGCCATCGTCACCACCAGCCTGGACCTTCCGGAGACCGAGGCGAGCGGCGTTGCTGTGGGCCGGATCGTCATCGCCGACCAGGACGCGTCTGACACACACTCGGTGACCATCACGTCCGGGAACGGCCCTGCTGATGCGCCGCACTTCGTGCTGGACGGCAGCACGCTGAAGCTCGCCAACGCAGCTCTGGACTTCGAGGGTGAATCGGGCGCCACGTCGTTCACGCTTGGGATCAAGGTCGTCGACAGCGGCACTCCGCCGCTTTCGGCTTCCGCCAACGTGCGAGTCGTGGTCCTCGATCGCAACGAGCCCCCTGTCATGCTTGACCAGGCGAGGAGCATCGAAGAGAACTCGCTCACGAGCGCACCGGTGGGAGCTCCTCTGGAAGCGAGTGACCCAGACCAAGGGCAGCTGCTCGCGTTCCGCATCACTGCCGGCAACGAGGACGGCAAGTTCAAGATCGACCCCTGCTCCGGCCAAATCAAGGTGGACGAGGACAAGGGCCTCGACTTTGAGACCAAGTCGAGCTACACGCTCACGGTGCAAGTCCAGGACGACGGGGCTGCAGAGCCAGGCCCGGCACGGCTGGCCGACACGGCGACGGTCACCATCAGCGTCATCGATGTGAACGAGCCGCCCACCCTCCAGGACGCAGCGGCGAGCATCGCGGAGAACTCCGCCCAGGGCACCCCAGTCGGGGCAGCAGTCACCGGAACCGACCCCGAGCGCTCGGTGCTGGCCTATAGCATCGCGGGAGGCAACACCGGGAGCGCCTTTGCCATTGATTCCGCGTCTGGGCAGATCTCGGTGGCCAGCAGCGTGGCGCTCGACTTCGAGAGCGTCAAGGCCTTCACGCTGCGGGTGAGGGCCACGGACGACGGAAAGCCCAACGGACCCGCTCTCTTCGGCGAAGCAGATGTCGTGGTCTCGGTGCTGGACGTCAACGAGCCGCCGGTGTTCCCACCCCAGACAAGGGAAGTGGTCGAGAACTCCCGCGGCGGGACCAGCTTTGGGGCCGCACTGTCAGCGCAGGACGTGGACGAGTCGCAAACGGTGACGTTCTCCGTTGCTGCTGGCACTGTGGCGAGCCCGTTCACCGTCAGCCCCGCCGGACAGTTGGCCGTGTCGGGAGAGGTGGAATTCGACTTCGAGTCCAAAACAGAGTACGCTGTGGAAGTGACAGCCAGTGACGATGCCAGCCCTCCCATGGCCACAACCACTTCGATCGTCGTCAAGGTGCTGAACCAGAACGAGGCGCCCACCATGCCCGACGCCACGGTGGAAATTGCTGAGTCCGCCGGCGTGGGCGCGACGGTGCCGGGCACGGCCAGCCTTGCGACGGACCCCGACGCAGGCGACCGCCTCCAGTACGAGCTGGTCAAGCAGGAGCCGGACCGCCCCATCTTCCGCGTGCTCGCGGCGGACGGCTCCATCGAGGTCAAGAGCGCGCTCCTCGACTTCGAGACCGTGCCCGTGCACAGGGTCTGGGTCCGAGTCACGGACATCGATGGCCTGGCTGACGAGGGGGTGATCACCATCGAAGTTCAGGACGTCAACGAGCCCCCCACGCTCTTGGCACAGGCTCGGGCCGTGGACGAGAACGCCCCCGGCGCGCCCGTTGGGGAGCCGCTCATCGCAAGCGACCCCGACGCCGCCGACAAGGGCGCGCTGACGTTCTCTCTGCTGAGCGGGGGCGCTGCGACCCAGTTCGCGATCAACAGCACGAGCGGGCAGCTCAGCACGGCGGCGGGGTCCGCTCTGGATCACGAGAGCGCGGGCCTCATCGTGCTCAGCGTGCAGGTGGAGGACACTCAGGGTCTGACCTCCACGGCACAGGTCTCTGTGACGGTTCGCGACGTGAACGAGGCACCCTCAATGGCCGAGGACACGTTCGAGTTCAAGGTGGCCGAGAACGCCGTGATGGGCACCCAGATCGACTTCGTCAGCGCCGCCGACGTCGACGATGGCGACATCCTGACATGGTCGATGCGCGTCGTGTCGACCGGGACCATGGCAGCCGCCGGGGCCGGGGACTTCGCGATCAACCCCGCAACGGGCGCGCTCACCGTTGCGAAGGATACGGGCCTCGCGACGGACCCACCCGGCACGCGCCTGAGCAAGTACCTTCCCGAGGGGAACGTCTACACGCTGCAGGTGACAGTGACCGACGACGGGACAGGGCTCCTGCAGGACACCGCAACTGTCAGGGTGACCGTGATCGAGAACAACGACCCGCCCGAGTTGGAGGCGGAGTACTCGGCAAGCGTGAGCGAGAACTGCGCCGCCAACACGCTGGCCCTCGAGCTGCAGGCCACCGAGCACGACGAAAAGGACCGCAACAAGCTGACCTACGCGATTCTGGACGGCAACTACGCCGACACCTTCAAGCTCACCACGGTGGTGAGCACGGACGGATCCTCCAACAAAGCCGAGCTGCGGGTGGCCCGGCCCATCGTCGACTTCGAGGACCGCACCTCCTACTCCCTCGTCGTCCAGGTCAGCGACGGCTTCCTCAAAGGCGTCCACCGTCGTCACCGTGTCCGTCGTGGACGTGAACGAGCGCCCAATCATCGACGCGGCCAGCCTGACCATGGCCGTCGACGAGAACCCGGCCTCCGTGGGAGGCGTGGTCGGAACCGTGGTGGCCCGCGACGTGGACGCCGACGACCTGCTGAGCTTCGCCTTCTTCGGCGACGGGAACAAGGCGGGCCACTTTGCCATCGACGCGTCGACGGGCGCAGTGTCGGTGGCGTCGCTGGACATCGACCGCGAGACGACGTCGTCGTACTCGATCGGGGTGCGCGTGTCGGACGCGGGGGGGCTGTTGGACGAGCGTCAGTTGTCAGTGCTGGTGAACGACGTCAACGACGCTCCCGTGCTTGGAGTCTCCGCCGTGACTGTGGCCGAAAACAGCCCTCGCGGCACGGTTGTGTCCGTGGGCATCCGCGCCAAGGACCAGGACACCTCTGACGCCGTTTCCTACTCCATGGGCAGGCCCAACTGCTGGGGGGTGCAGATATCCAAGCCCGGCGCAAGGGAGTATTCGCCGTTCGTGGTCAAGCCCGTGGGCGCAGTGCGCAGCGTTGACTTCTCGGTCAAGGCTGCGACGGGGCGCCGTCATCGTCATGCGCGACCACGCCGAAGGAGACGCGGAGTACGCTCCCCCCACTGGTCCATCCTACGAGCTCACACTCGGGCTCGGCGGAACAGGGTCAGGTGCGTCGCTTCGGCGCGTGTCGGTGACGACTGGCGGAGGAGTCGATGTTGCGGATCTCGTGCCAACCGACTCTGCCGCCGCCGGCCTGCTCCTCGTGCACACTCGAGGCAGTACCCGGTTGGTCCTCGAGATCGACGCGTCAGACACCGGCAGGCGCGTGGTAACCCTTGCTCGGGCCACAGGTAGCGATGCGGTCATCGCGCAGTGGGTCGACGAAACCGAGAACGGGCCGGTCGGGATGCGATTCGGCGTTGGGGCCTCCAGCGCCCAGGCGCCAGTGCAGGTCAGTCCCGCGTGCTTTGAGCCCCTGGCGGCAAGCTCCAGCGCAGATGCCTTCAAGGTCAGTCGGGACGGGAACATCCTTGTGTCGGACGTATCGACAAACTTCGAGGCGCAGCGCGAGTTCGGCTTCGAGCTCATTGCCACCGACGACGGCACCCCGTCGCTGTCCTCGTCTGCAGCCGTCGTCATCCAGGTCAGTGACGTCAACGAGGTGATGTCTTGGGCCACCGTGCCTTGTCCAAACACGACTGGCTCGTTCATTGCGTGCTTCTCTGTTCCGGAGAACACCCTTCCGGCCTCATCCGCCGCCACGCTGGGGTCCGTGCGTGCCCAAGCCTCGGATCCAGACGTACTTGCGGGGCAGACCCTCGCTTTTACCGTTGGTCCTGTGGGGAACTCCGCCAATGACAAGGCCGTCTTCGCGGTCGGAGCGACGTCGGGCGTTGTCAGCCTGCTGCAGAACGCCCTCAACTTCGAGGCCAAGGCAGCGTGGGAGGTGGGCATCACGGCCACAGACAACGGAGTGCCGTCGCTCTCCAAGGAAGGAAAGGTGCACATTGCTGTCGAAGACGTGAACGAGCCGCCGGCCTTGCTGACCGAGTCCCTCAGCGTGAGCGAAACGGCCGGTGCAGGATCGCAAGTCGGAAGTGCCCTGGTCATCACGGACCCCGATCCCATGGACTCGCACGTTGTGAGCATCGTCGGGGGAAACGGGCCGAGCGAGGACTGGTTCCGCATCGACGGCACTAAGGTGGTGCTGGGGGCCGCTCCACTGGACTTCGAGGGCGTGTCCGGTTCGAACAGGTTCTCCCTACAGTTGCGTGTGGGCGACGTTCCCCCTGCAGGCAAGCTGCCTGGGACCTTAGCCGTCACGAAAACGGTGGTAGTCTCGGTCACGGACGCCAACGAGCGGCCCGTCATCGCCGATGCGGAGCGCCAGGTCGAGGAGAACTCGCCAGTGAACACGCCGGTCGGCGACATCCTCCCCGCGTCCGATCAAGACGCCGGCCAGACCCTGTCATTCGCCATCACGAGCGGCAACGATGACGGCATGTTCAAGATCGACGGGTGCTCGGGGCAGGTCAAAGTCGCCCGTGCCGCGCTCGACTTCGAGACGACGAAGGAGTACTCACTGCAAGTAACAGTCACGGACGATGGCGGCGTCGTACCAGGGCCAGCGCGCCTGTCTGCCAGCGCCGTGTTGACAATCCGCATTGTCGACGTCAACGAGCCGCCCTCCCTGAAGGACTCCGCTGCCACTGTCGACGAGAACTCAGCAGCGGGCACGGCCGTGGGGAGTGCTCTTCGAGGCGAAGACGTGGACGCCGGCTCGGTGCTGTCGTATGCGATTGCGAGCGGCAACGTGGGCCAGGTGCTTGCGCTCGACTCGAGCTCCGGAGTCCTGTCCGTGCAGCGCGCAGCGATCGACTTCGAGACCACGGCCAAGTATGTCCTCAACGTCACCGTGACGGACAACGGAAAGCCCAGCGGTCCTCCTCTGTCGTCGTGGGGCATTGTGACCGTCACTGTGAGGGACATCAACGAGGCGCCCGTCATCGAGGACCAGCAGCGGTCGGTCAACGAGAACTCGCTGGCTGGACAGCTCGTCGGCTCTTTGCTCGCCGCCAGCGACGTCGACGCAGGGAACTCGCTCACATTCGCCATCGTCGGGGTCCAGGACGCCGCTGCGTTCCTTGTTTCGCCTGTGGGCCAACTGACTGTGGCCTCTGGCGCCGCGCTCGACTTCGAGACCCGGAGCAAGCGCTTCGTCACGGTCCGAGTCACAGACTCTGACAAGGTCCCGCCCCCTGTCCGACGAGGCCACGATCACGGTTCAGCTCGTGGATGTCAACGAGGCCCCACTCTGGCGGAGCACACCGTAGTGGTTGCGGAAAATTCCCCGATTGGCTCTGCCATCGAAGGCACAGCGTCTCGGGCCCGCGACGTGGACGCGGATGACGTGCTGTCGTACGCGATCGTGTCCCAGTCTCCTGGCTCCTTCTTCCGCATGCTCAGCGCGGATGGAGCGGTGGAGGTGCGCCAGGCGGGCATCGACTTCGAGACCAGCGCCAAGCACAGCCTGCTCGTTCGGGTGACCGACAAGGCCGGGCTGTCCGCGGAGAGCCAGCTTCACATCTCGGTGGCGGACGTGAATGAGGCGCCTGTGATTGCCGACCAGCGCCGAAGCGTGCCCGAGAACTCGCCATCGACTTCTTGCGGCCTCCCACTGGTGGCGACGGACGTGGACGCGAAGGACACCCCATACAGCTCGCCGTTCGCATTCTCCATCGTGAGCTCATCCGCCCCCGGGGCGTTCGCCATCGACCCAACCAGCGGTGTGCTCTCGACGACGGCTGCTGCAGAGCTGGACCACGAGGCTGCCCCGGAAGCGGTCGTCCGGGTGCGGGTGACGGATTCGAGTGGTGCGACGGGGGAGGCGGCGATCAACGTGCTGGTGACGGATGTGAACGAAGCGCCAACGTTCGCGCACAAGTCCTACTCCTTCCAAGTTGCAGAGAACGCAAATTTCCAGGAAGAGGTGGACATTGTGTCGGCTGCGGATCCAGACAAGGCAGACACGCTTCGCTTCACTCTCCGGGTGGACTCGGCGCCCGAAGGCGGGCAGGCATCTGATCTCGGCATCAACCCTTCGACAGGCAAGGTCTTCGTGGCCCGCAAGACCGCTGCGGCTGTGGCTACACCGTCGGAGTACTTGCCGCAAGGCGGAGTCTACACTTGCACCGCCACGGCGCAGGACAACGGCATAGGTGGCCTGATGGCAACCACCCAGGTGGTTGTGACGGTGCTGCCCTACAACAATCCGCCACAACTGCCAGACCGAATAGAAGTTTCAGTGATGGAGAGTGCTGGCAAGTCTGCGTTGATTGGCGCGATCGAAGGCCAGGACGTCGACGTTGGCGACGAGCTCTCGTACACGATTCTGGACGGCAACTACGCCGACACCTTCAAGCTCACCACGGTTGCATCCGCAAGCGGTCACAACTATGCCGAGCTGCGGGTGGCCCGGCCCATCATCGACTTCGAGGACCGCACCTCCTACTCCCTCGTCGTCCAGGTCAGCGACGGCTTCCTCAAGGCGTCACCGTCGTCACCGTGACCGTCGTGGACGTGACACGAGCGCCCCGTCATCGACGCGGCCAGCCCTGACCATGCCATGCCGTCGACGAGAACCCGGCCTCCGTGGGAGGCGTCGGTCGGCAC